>OZ018318.1:6279311-6651683 GCA_963969495.1 Ceratothoa steindachneri
TAGTTTGGTTAGATCTTTAGATTATTTTTAGGCTAGGTTAATTTTGGGTGGTTCGTTTAGTTTGTCTTTAGTAAGTTAGGTTTTGTTTGCGGTTTTTCCCGCCGGAAAGAAACCAAACAAGATGCCTATTATAGCGAAACGACGTTGCAGATTCTTTAAACAATTTAGATAGACCTATAGAATAGATTGAAAGTAAATTTTCTAATGTTTTTACCTGTAGAATTACCGAGCTTCGAGATTAAAGAATTAGAAGAAAGATATAAATGGAAAGTAGACAAAGCACCTTTTATAGTGAATAAAACATTTGATTACTGGAGGAGAAGAGAAATTGATGAGTCGTATTTTATACATGATCATTCGATCTAAGGGTTTGGGACATTTAATCAGTCACCCTATCTCTTTAACATTCGATGGAAATGCAGTGGATCCTTATCATCTTTCGGAAGAACCGGAAAATACATTCTTGTTAAAAGTCATCTATTGGATGGATGCTTTCCAAAGGTCTCAGCTCACAACTGGATAGCCAGGCGAGAGGCTTTAGCAAAGAGAGGTACTCTTTACTTTGCGTTATGGCGTTGGAAAACCAACCGAAAGCAAGGGCACTTGTAATTTTCCTTGCAGACAAGAAACTATTTAGCATTTTTGCCTTAAGCATCCAAAGACAATAAAAGTAAGAAGCAATATCAGTCCATTAGAAGATAAGGGAGTTATTGGATTACAAATCTTATTCCACTAATCACCATCCAACGTCATTAACCTCCAACCCAAGCATGTATATAGCCTGTGGGCGAAAAATAGTATGGAGATTGTTCATAAAATTTCTAGAGTATCCTTTTTGAATCATGATTAGATGTTTGTTCAGCTCCTGAATATTAGATAAAAGAAGTCCCTTGCAGTTGAAAGAGTTGATGATGTTTGAAAGATGCATATTAGCACAAAGATTAATGGATTAGGGGATTGTTCGAAGAGTAGCATGAGGGCGCTTCATAGGTAGTATAGGAGGGCTTAATTAGTTGTACGTGAGGGCTGGCTCAATCGGCAGTACTGGTGGCTTCATTGAGTGATAGAGTGATATAGAATTATGTGAACGTTCATAGGCATTATGGTAAGGCTTAATAAGTATTACGAGGAGGAAAGGTGCTTAATGGGTGTTATAGGAGGATTCAATGGGAGATGCAGGGGAAACGGATCAATGGGTGTTACCATAGGACTTTTTGGGTGGTACAGAATGGCGAACTGTGTATTGCGGGGTAACAGGGACGCTTAATGGGTGTGAAGGTTAGCTCAAGGAAGGAAAAGGTTGAAAACATTCCCATACATAGTCTGGCCATATCACCTTAGTTGATGGCCCCCAGAACATTTAATTAGTTCGAAACCCTGTCGAGCGACCCCCCCCCCTCCATTGTTCTCGGATATCATCCCCCAGTGGAAAGTCGAAAACGAAAACTATCACACTACCCCCCTCAGCCGCTCTGAGACGTCCGTGACTTGGGACTGTTTACACGGCTACATCCCAAGTATCCCATGGGGAGCCAGGTGTCCTACGCCTCTCTCCCTAACCCCCTCCCCCACATAAACCCGCTGTATTTATGCGAGCGACTCCATTAATTTTCAGGGAGAGTTTCTTCCGACGTCCGACCGTCAGATCATTTTCCCCGTTGGGTCGCCGTGTCGGCGCCTGTGATTCCTTGAGCGGATCTTACCTTCATCATCTCTCTGGTCAGAGACGGATTACTCTCCTTCGCTATTCCCTATTCAGGAAGCTAACCGGGATAAACTCTTCGCTCGTTCTCTCCACTCTACAAAGTCCGTGCACGTTAACTTCAACCTTGAGACAAGACCAAGAAACTCCGAGAAGTCCTTCCGTGCAGATTCCCATCTGGTCGCCGTGACGACACCAGTCTCTGGAGCGGACTCCCACTCCTTCGTGATTCCCATTTAGACGACAACTTGGAACCTAATCTACGCTCATCTTTCGCTCTACGAAGTCCCCCCGAGGCTTCGACCGGTAACGCCATCGAATTTGCCGCCACAGAGGTAAAGCCGAGGTCCCAGTCCTGTGATATTTCATCCATTTAATTCACTCCCAGGGGGTCAAGGTTAATGGTCCCCCCAAAACCAAGCTTTTCCCCCAAGAACAAAGGAATGTCAAACCCCCACTTTAAACCCCCTCAGAACTATTATCCCAGGAGGTCTATTGTCTGTTTTACTTGTGGCGTTCCCAGCCACATAAAAACAAATTGTCCACAAAATTCTCAATTTCGCTCTCCCCGGTGCAACAAATTGACCAAATAAATGCCTCTCTCTCCTAGCCTCCTGTTAACACGGCTGTCCTGGCTTCTGTCCCAGAAAATAAACCCCCCGGGCCATCAGGTAAACTTCCTCTTTAACAAAAGCTCCCCTGGTGGGCTTGAATTTGAGAAAGGGACGTTAAATGGGTGCCGTGTTTCTACCCTGGTACGCAATACAGGATGTACCTGTATCGTGGTATCTGAAAAATTAATTCCTCCAGTAGGCCCCGATCATAAGAAATATGCGGTGGTCCATGATTACTTAGGACGCGCTAATCGATTCCCTGTAATCCGCTGCTTCCTATAATGCCGTACGTTACCGGATGGGTAGAAGCAGTCTCTGCCCCTATTAAGTTCTGCTCGGTACTAATAGGCCAGAGTCCCCAAATCTCCCCTGATACGATTGTTTAGCTTGTCGTAACGAGGGCTCAGGCAAGAAAAGAGGTTGCTAACCCTGAACCCTTGACAAACCCTTATTCGCTCGAATTTAAATCTCTTCGAAGCGAAGAATTCGCGAAAGAACAAAGAAAATGTCCTTCCCTTTAACCCTTTTGGGAAAAAGCCAAAAAGAGGGCAGCCTAAGCCGGATAGGGGTCTCAGGTAGGTAAAATACCTTGTTCGGGACGACCTTCTGTTCCGCTCAAGCACGTTAGAGGGTGGATCTAACGTGTATTCGTTGCTTATCCCACGCATTCACCTCCCCGATGTGCTTAACATCGCGCATGCTGGACTGATGGCTTGCCACTTTGGCCATAATAAGACCGCGCAAAGGATTTTTAAATATTTCTTTTGGCCCGGCGCTGCCAGAGAAATAGCCGACTTCTGTCGTTCTTGCGACATGTGCCAGAAGACGATGGCCAAAGGGTGAATCACCCTGTCCCCATTCAGAAGACACCCATTGTTTCTAAACCATTTTTTTAGATTTAGAGTGCCCATTGACATTATTGGCCCGATACATCCTCCATCCAGTGCCGGGCATTCATATATCCTCATTCTGGTGAATTTTGCTACCAGATTCCCCGACGCTGTTCCACTCAAAAAAGTAGATTATGTCACATGCACTGAGGCGCTCATAACCATTTTTTCCCGGGTAGGCATCCCCAAGGAGATTTTGTCTGATCATGGCAGACAATTTACTTCGGAACTAATGGAGTATGTAGGTAAGCTCCAACTAATCAAACCCATTTTTATGACCCCCTTTCACCCTGCTGCAAACAGGGTGTGTGAAAAGCTAAACGGAACGCTAAAAAGCGTCCTTAAGAAGCTGTGCTACGCTCAGCCCCAGGAGTGGCACCCACCGGTACCTTCCCGTTGCATTATTTGCCTGCCGCAAAATTCCTCATAGGATCTCTGATTCGCCCCATTCGAGCTCCTGTATGGGCAAAATGTTTGAGGTCATATGAGCATCCTCAACGAACTCTTTTCTAACCCCTTCCTCGATGAGGAGGTTAAATCGTCCTATGCCTTTGTCTTTGATTTGCGAAATCGACTCAAAGAATGCGCTAAAATCACACATAAGAATAGTGACGTTAACCTTGAAAAGTACCGCAAATATTTCGACATGAAAGCGAAAGGTCGTCGCCTTCATCCCGGATATAAGGTTTTGCTCCTCCTATCGACCTCCTCCAATAAACTTCTTTCCCAATGGATAGGTCCTTCCCCCGTCTTAGAAGCTCAAGGTCCGGTAGTTCACCTCATCAAAACCCCCTCTCGTGATAAATTATATCACATAAACCTCCTCAAGTAACCTTATCGACGAGCATGCGACAATAATATCGCCGCTCTTGATGAAGAGGAGACTCTGAGCGCGTCGTATCCTTTGGAGCCTTTAATCTAATACAGACTGTTTGTGTGGAAAAAGACACTGAGTTTCCGCTTCCCGTCCTCCCTGGTTCTCTTATCGTAGCTACCCCAGAAGTAGATATAAACCCCCAGTTAGAGCCCCCACAAAAGGTCAAACTTTCGTCCCTGCTCGCCGAATTCACGAGCCTAATTCCCGAAATACCTGAGTGTGCTCGTCATTTTATACATGAAATCCAACTGACAACTCAACAACCTGTCGGGTCAAAACCCTATCCTTTACCCGTTCACCTCCACCCCACCTTTAATACAGAGGTGGAAAATTTGTTAAAGATGAGGATAATCGAACCCTCAATTTCCGAGTATTGTTCCCCCATTGTTATGGTTCGGAAACCCGACCAGTCGTTCCGCCTCTGTGTCGACTTCCGTAAATTAAATTCCATTACAGCCTTTTGATTCTGAACCAATTCTGTTCCTAGACCAGAACTTGCACATGTTTGAGGACGCCAAATTCATCACCGAAGTCAAACTGTGTAAGGCGTATTACCAGATCCCCTGAAGGACAATGTGCGTTTATGCCTTTGTATATATTACTGTCAATTATTAATTTCTCTTTGCCTTAATGATGTATTCTATTGATGTATGATTATTAATTTTTGTCGTTAATTGGTTATCTTATTTGTCTTTTTTTTGTCATATTGAGTTCCACACCTCACGTGTATTATATTAAAAAAAATATATATATTTTTGTCGCTAAGGCCAATCACTGAGACCACTTATTAGTGCCTGTTACTGGATATACTCACTTCTCCCCTCGTCTAATACCTTTTCCCTGCCTGGAGAAATTCTTCCAGTCTCTTCGCTCCTAAAAGAATTTTTGCTTAGGAGGGGATGCGTGTGGAGGTTAGCCCAAGCGAGGTCAAAGGTGCAAACATTCCCAGACATAGTTTGTCCATATCACCTTAGTTGATGGCCTCCAGAACGTTTGATCAGTTTGAAACCCTATCGGGCGACCTCTCCCCTCCATTGTTCTCGGTTATCATCCGTCAGTGGAAAGTCAAAAACGAGAACTATCACCCCCTCCCCCGCAGCTGTGAAACGCCCCTGACTTGAGGCTGTTTACACGGCTACATCCCAAGTCTCCTATGGGACGCCGGGTGTCCTACGCCTCTCTACCTAACCCCGTCCCCCACAGAAACCCACCGTATTTATGCGAGCGACTCCATTAATTGTCACAGAAAGTTTCTTCCGACGTCCGACCGTCAGATCATTTTCCCCGTTGGGTCGCCGTGTCGACGCCTATGATTCCTTGAGTGGATCTTACCTTCGTCATCTCTCTGGTCAGAGACGGATTGCTCTCTTTCTTTATTCTCAATTCGGAGGGCTAACCGGAATCAACTCTCCGCTCATTCTCTCAACTCTACAAGGTCCGTGTACCTTAACCTCAACCGTGAGACAAGAGCAAGGAACTCCGAGAAGTCCTTCCGTTCAGATTCCCATCTGATCGCCGTGCCAACACCAGTCCCTGGAGCGGACTCTCCCTCCCCCCCTTCGTGATTCCCATTTGGAGGACAACTTGTAACCTGATCTACGCTCATCTTCCGCTCTACGAAGTCCCCCCGAGGCTTTGACCAGTAACGCCATCGAATTCGCTGCCGCAGAGGTAAAACCGAGGTCTCAGTCCCTTGATTTTTCCTACATTTAATTCACTGCCCTCAAACCCCCGTAATTCCATGCATTTAATTAATATTTTCTCAAGCCGCGTTTAATAGTTGTTTTTTAAGTGATTGTTACAATTCCCGGGCTATTCCTATCTATTCCCTGCCAGTCTGTATTAACCGCTGGTCACTTATTCATTATTATATTAGTTTGCTTAGTTTTCGTGACCAATAATAATTCTATTATTTACTTGTATATTAAATATTATTTTTGTAAGAGGTTTATCTTTCAATAACTCCTGAGCTGAAACGGTAATGTCGATTCCCCGCTTTGATTGGCCAACCTTGGATTAACGCACTCGAATATAAATTGGCACAATCTCTTAGCAGGGACTTGCCGGCCTTGTTGAATACCCGTGTAGAGCGTGACACTACCGTGTCGTTCCTCGACAATGGGTAATGAAAGATGGTCAAGGGTTTAGTGACAGCATAATTGGTTTAACGGATTAGGTGAGCGCTCAATTAGGCATTACAATCCAGATTAAGCTGGTCAGAGCTGTTAGGTGGAGGTTAGGTGTTGAGCTGGAGGCTCAAAGGGGATTTCGAGAGGCTTCAATGGAGGGTCAAGAGAGCACAATGGATGCTACGGTCTGGTACAAACATGCCATAGCCGAGCTACGTTAATGTCTGGGGGGGGGCACTTAATGGGAATTACGTGATAGCTCACGTACCGGATGAAACATGCTAGAGCTCCACGACTTCTCTGACTGAAGTGCTCGAAAGTTTTTTTTCGAGAGGGGTCAATGGGAAGGATGGGACTTTAGCGGTGCTCAAGAATGGCTTAATGGATCCACAAGGAGGGCTCAATGGGTGCTCGGTTTAACTAATAGGGTACTCATGGAGGGTTTAATGGGTGCTAGGGGAGTGGTGTAAAAAGAGAAGAATAACAGAGACAGTAGGAAGAAAGGAAGAGGAGGATAAAAAGGGGAGGGCATGATAAAAGTCAATATTTTCATAGGCAACTCTATTTCGCCCCTCCCCTCATACCCACGACAACGTGAGAGTCCGTCGGCAGTTACCCTAAGAAAGAAGTCGGAGGAGAAAAGGGCCAACTAAAATAGGAATTAACGAAGATTCAATTTGAATTAAATTTTAAGTAAGGAGGTGCAGGTATCCTCATTGGATCTAACACCCACCTCCAGTAATTCGCTTACTTCATGTATGAATTCGTACACCAAACAATTGAGACATCTTGTTCCTGGTAAGTAAGATCTTAAAACATATCCACCAGTGTGTGGTAGAAATAAAGAAAGGTAATAAAATGCTAATTTTTCTAATTTATAAATCAAAATGTATAAATCCACTACTAGATAAATCTATGTTTTTACATCTAATGGATTAGGTAGTTCATGGAGGCCCTCGATAACTATTTCCGTAAGTGTACCTCAAAGGTGGATTAAAATTCATAATTTTAATTGCCCCTTGTATTTTAAATCTAATTATTATCACCGATTTATATCACCTGCTCTCAGCTCACGGATTTGCTACACCTGCTGTGCCATTTAACTCAGTTACTCCTTCTGTTCATTCTATTGAAATTTCTTTCTCCTTCACCTCTTACTTTCCCTATTCCTACCTTAATAAGACTACCTTGCCCTTCCTTCCCCTAAAGAATCAGCCAAATTAAGAAGAATGCATGGAAGGGAACTACCACAGGTGAAGTAAATTAGGTCGCGGGAGGTAAAATCATGATGAATTAATGTAAAACATACCAACCACGAAAACTACTTCCAGTCGGACATCTACCAGAAAACTAATGTAAAATGTACCATGCACTAAGTTTCTTGCAACCTTTGCAAGTTTCGCTGACGATAATGAAATCTTTCTATGACGTCGCCGATCCCTTATTAACATTTGAATTACCCTGAAGGGGTTAATACAAGATATCGAAAAAATTAAATAAAACTTTAAAATGTTCTCCTTCGAATGCTTTTATTTCATTTGTGAATCTGTAATAATGACTGAATAATAAGCGATTAAAAACAGGGACAATTTTTGAAGTCATAGACAACTATGAAGAAGGTATTTTGCCGATGTATGCTAAATCCTGTATGCGAAAATCACGGCAATTTTTTGGTGGATTCATGATCCTTTACTGGCCACATTGCAGTCTGAGAAACCGATATGGGGCAACTATGGAACCATGTTTGAGCATCTCTTCTGCAATTAAAACAAGTTGTATGTCCGGCAAATAACTCAGGATTGAGTTAGATAAATCTATCATTTTTTTTATAATTACAGCAATCGTATTCAAGATATTGGAGAAAATAAATAGAACTTTTAAATGCTCTCTTTTGAAAGCATTTATTTCATTTGTGAAGCTAATAATGACAGAAATAAGCGATTAGAAACAGGGACAATTTTTGTGGTCTCATTGTATCACTTCTTTGTGTTATAGGCAATTATAAAGAAAAAAAATGGCTGATGTATGCTATTTATTCAAGAAATCCAATAATAATTATTAATTTTCAATTGGTAAAAAACAGATGAAATGCACAGTTTACGCATAGCGTTATATATATTAAATAAATGACTTGAATTCCTGTAACTATGGAAACCTCAGAATTATAAGATTACTTTGGTTTTTTAACTAGAAAAATCTCGGTATAGAATAATGTATTTCATTTACGGTAAACTGATGTAAAAAAGGGACCATTAACCCGTAATAGTTGCTTAATTGCAATGCAGTAAAAAAGGTTAACTAAGTATTACTAACTAAAAATTAATTCTTCGAAAATTTTACTAAATTTATTGTGAATTTCAGAGATTTTTTACTTAAAAAAATACTAAAGATTTTATTCGATTTCAAGTTATTATTGACCAGTTATGATTAAACTCAAATGCTGGTAATCATTTCTAAACACCCAATATTTTAAATGTTTTTTTTAGTTATTTTTCGACTTAAGGTGCATTTCATGGTCTATGAATGATTATACTTGCAGGAAAATAGAACTAAAAAACTCCATTAGAATCTTGCATTCCTGATTATATCAATTAAAATCTTTATTCATGTTTCGACCTATTTTTTGGTAAGGCGAAGAGAATTTTCTCTTCAAGGGGAGAAGCTGAAATGAAGCTCTGCGCTTCTTCACTCATTTTGTTAATGTGTTCATATGTGCGTATGAGTGAGCTAGTGTAGATGGTTGAATAGGTACACAATCCATCACTTTTTCACTGGTTTTGCAAAACCGGATATCTTGCATAATTTTTCCGATCCGGGGAATAAATTAAGCTCAAAATTTGCATTTTCTATTGAATAAATGTAATTTACGCGGGGGTGGGGGAAAGGATATTGAGAAGTTAATTTTCAGTTCACAAAAATAAAAATTACATAAACGAAAACAGAGCTTTGGGAATTTAGAGATATTATATTTCTCGTTCAATTCACACCAATTTTCTCGTTTTCTTTCAACCGCATAATTATATTTTCTCTCACTTTTTAGGGGGAACTGAATCTTTTCTACCTCAGGTTGTAACAACATTACATTTACCTCCGAATTATAATTAAATCTTTCGAAAGCATTTACAGTAAAAACTTGCTACATACATGAATTCCATTGGCAATATTTGCCACTATAATTTCTATTCAGTCATTTGCCACATTCAACAAATTGGCAATTTTTTTTTTAAATGAATAAAATAAACGTAATAATATGTAGAATAATGAGGAAAGAAGTCAGGAATAAAACGAAACCTACTAAAAATTTCCATTCATCTGAATCCTTGGCCTGAGGATATTCATTTAAAGGGAAAATTCTTTTATCTGAATCCGGTTGAAAAGGGAAAATTATCCAGCCACTTTCAGAAATATCCTAATAATTCCGCGACAATTTTAAGAGAACTCAGCCATTTTATAAATTTGAATATCATTATTGGACACTAAGGTTGGGTATTCGTCTTTGATATATAAAATCCTTGTACAGGGTGTTCGTAAAGTTTGGACACAAGCAGAATGCATATTTTCCATTAAAAAAATGAACTACAATTTATTTCATTTGAACTCCATTTTATTTAATTGAAATATTAATAAATAACATCAATGTGATTTCCACGATTTGTGGTGAAAAATTTAATGCGCTTTAAGAAATTCATCCGATGAATCCGATGCATTAACTTCAAATTTCAGGCAATTTGAGCACATTCATTTGTGATGCGCTGTTCCTTCAGGTGTCCTGTATCTTTAAGAGGAAGAGGGTAAGTAAGGTCTTATGAACTGGAGACCATTATCATATTTTCTATGTGTCCAGATTTTAGGCACAGCTTGTATATTCTGAATATATTTCATCTCTTTGGTCTCTAAGAAGATAGGATCAATTTTTCCCTCGAGAGTAATTCCACTTTTTTCCAGCCGGTTCCGAACAAGAAAATATTGTGCGATATTTTGTTCAATGGAACTTAGATTTCTCGAAACTTGAATTTATTTAAAATTGTTGCGAAAAGCGTTATTTGATAGATCATGATTTCTATAAACGTATGCAATGGGTTTTGCCTTTTTAAGGCTTAGAATCAATAGTACGCATTCGGTTCGGCTTAAAGAAAATCTTGAGGTTGGAGAATTGGAATAAATAATATATAAAATATTGATGTCTACATAATATATTCATAAGTGATGATAGGATCTACTTCAATTAGATTTTTTCTTGCAGAATTTCTTTATTACAGTAAAACAGCATCCGATTCGACATTTTTATTCATGTTTTTCTCCTAGGAAAAAGATTCATAAAACATGCATGCTTTTCCTCTAGAATCAATAATATCATTTCCTTAACGGATGGTCACGAGCTAACTCGTGTTTAGTGATTTGTTTCTTTTAGACCATAGCGAGTTTACTCGTTCTATAGTAAAGTTCTAATTTGGATAAAAACAAATTCGCCTCCACATTGTTTGATTTTAAGATAACTTTATCCGCAACATCTATTTACTCCAGGTAGTGCAAGGCTGTAGCGATATAGCATTCAACTACAACGACAAATAAATGGGTACATATGAAATCACTATACATATATGCCCCAAAATAAAACAATCAAAAACTTCCATTAAGGGGTTATTATAAAATATCCATTCTCTTTCTAAATATATTTTTTGGTCTTTTGTAATAAAATATTTTCCCCCAGAATTTATAAAAACACCCAGTCTAAAGTCAACAATTTCCTTCTTTCTTTGTTAAGGCGAAAGGGTAGAAGACCTTGCCTGTATGAAAAATAACATTGTTCTCTTTTATTCGGGGCCAGAAATCTATTTTTCCTCTCTGAAGGACTCCCATTTTACACTCCAATTCGAGGCATACCAATAGTGAGGGAGATGCCTCGACAGAACCTCTTACAGAAAAGACGATCGCAGGAATCCATTTAACTAGGAATTTGCCTATAACGTGACCTATCCTTCTCCATTAATTTTATTGTCTGTCCTCTTTCAATATTTTGTCACACAATTATCAAACGATAAGCGAATACCAGCGAAGACAACTGCGCCAGAAAGTATGGGTTTGATAATCCTGAAAAAAGTGGTAAAAATAGGGTAAGAAAAATATGTGGTACAAAAGCCGATTGCGATATCTGGGTACCATGGAGACGAAGTAGCTAGTCAAAGAATTCGAACGGGAATTGAGATTATACTACATTTTGTAATCTGTTCTGAGTAAAATTCTCATTCAGTTGGGGGGGGCTAGGGGGGAGATTCTCGAATGGGTAATTCGGTACATAGAAACAAACATGTGAAATAGACAGACTTTTATCCGGTCACTTCAGCCACACAAAGACCGCTCAACGGATCTCTAAATATTTTTATTGGTCTGGAGCATCGGAGGAAATTCTGCGTTACTGTCGTTCATGCGACATATGCCAGAAGACGGCGATTAAGGGGCGAGTCAAGCCGGTCCCCTTACAGAAGGGCCCTGTCATTTCGGAACCCTTCTCCCGAGTTGCTATCGACTTAGTTGGTCCGATTCTCCCGCCATCTAGTGAGGAACACAGTTATATCCTCACTCTGGTTGATTTTGCTACCGGGTTCCCTGAGGCTGTCCCCCTCGAAAAGATTGACATCATTTCATGTTCCGAAGCCCTCATTTTCATCTTTACTCGCGTTGGATTACCTAAAGAAATTCTGTCAGATCGCGGCAGTCTGTTTACCTCCCATTTGATGGAGCAGATAGGAAAACTGCTCATGGTCAAGCCCCTCTTTACCACCCCTATTTCACCCGACCGAAAATGGTATTTGTGAGAGTCTGAATGGTAATCTCAAGGCCATTTTGCGTAAGATTTGCGCCTAGCAGCCAATATTTGCTATCGCTATCTTCCGGTGTCTCTTTTGCGTACAGGGAGATATCTCATCACACCTTGGGATTCGTGCCCTTTGAGCTTTTTTATGGTAGGAATGTTCGATACCTATTGAAAATTCTTAAGAAACTCTTCCATATAAACCTCCTCAAGAAATACCATCAACACGCAGGATTCCATCAAATAGTGGCAATAAATGAAGAATCAGCCGTCGAAGCAGATTACTCTCTGAACCCCCTACACCCCCAGGGTGTGGTCCAAATTGCATGCGTAGAGCAGGACGACGATTACCCCTTGCTCGGTCTAGATTGAGGAAATCCCATTCAACGGAGCTCAAAATAAGTGCTCAATTATCATCCCGTCAGAGAACCCAGCTCCAAGCTACCCTCGACCAATTCGGTGACGTCATCTCTGACATTCCATTTTTTATTGTGGTAGCCCATCTGGCGAAGGCCTTCCAACATTCCTACACAATTCCTACACAATTCGAGCACAATATCCAATTAACTACGCCAATTAACAAGCCGTACCTTTTGCCCGTTTATTTAAGTGAAGAATTCATTGTAGAAACTAAAAAATTGTTAAAGGTACAGATAATTGATTGAACCCTTCAAATCAGATTATTTTTTCCCGGTTGTAATGGTAAAGAAACTTAATAATTCTTACAAAATGTGTATCGATTTTAGAAAGCTGTCACCGTAATCGACGTCAAGCCTATTCCTTTGATTGACCAAAATCTTCATTTTTTCGAGAAGGCGACGTATATTTCTGAATTAGATCTGTGTAAGGTCTATTACCAGATCCCATTCAGGGAAGAGATAAAAAGGTACACCGCGTTCCCGACCGAAAAGGGATAAAGGCAGTTTTGTCGGCTTCCCTTTGGTCTCGTCACCGCTTATAGTAATTGCAATCGGATGATGAGACGGATTTTAGATGGGCTACCACACATATTCTTCTATTTTGATAACATTTACGTGGCTACTAATGATTTGGAACAGCACATGGCCGCTCTTCACTCTCTGCTGCAAAGGCTAAGGTAGCATAATTTCACCATCGGCCCGAGCAAATGTCATTTTGCCTTCAATACCATCGATTACCTAGGCTTCCTCATAGGGTACAATCAATTAGTCCCACTAGTGGATAAGATCCAGGTTATTGTAAAAAGGCCGCTGCCCATAACCAATTGGCAATTAAGGTCATTTATGGGCCCCGCCTCCTTTTATTGGCGTATTATCCTCAATTTTGCCACTTTTTCCGATCTCCTGTGCGAGCTGCTGAATCCGAAGTCCCCTGAGCAACTCGTATGGACCCCTTTATCCATCGCTAGTTCCAAGCAGCTTAAGAGTAAACTCGCCTCGTCTCCGATATTACGATTGTCTAATCCCGTTGAACCATTTGGCATTAAGACGGATGCCAGCAATGACGTATATGGTTCAATAAGGACCGAAAATTATTCCCGCGTGAAAAGAACTACGCAGTGATTGAGCGAGAGGCCCTTGCTATCATATGGGAGTTTAAAATTTTTAAAATTTATTTGATAGGAAAGGAATTCGTGATCGAGACTGACCATAAAACTTTGTTGTACCTTAAGAACATTAAAAACAATAATGGAAGAGTAAGGTGTTAGAGCTTATGCCTCTAAGAATTCTAATTTAATGTAAAATAATGTATTCAAACGGCTCCGAGAATTGAATAGCCGATAGCCTGAGCCGAAATCCTGTAGATTCCATTCCCATTGAATCCCGAGCCTACTATTTTATTCTCATGTAAATATGTCTGAGTAAATTTCGATCTCATATATAAAACCCTTTTGTAAATAAACGATACCATTAATTTGTAATCGAGACAGATGTTCTTTCTTCTGAAAGCTCAGTATTTATAAGCCTGATTGTTCTAAATTTGTCCTTTTTGATAATAATCAATCTATGTACATTTTTATAGTTTCTTAGTATTCATTCCTTTTTTTATTTATTTACTATGTATCCCATTGCTATTTTCTTTGTGATGCGATTAATTCTTTTTTGAGAATATGTATTCCTTGTGGATTTAGGACCGCGTATATATATTTTTTCCATTTTGTGACGCTAGGTATTGTAAACCTTTAGTTATTTATTTCCCAAGATGTCACTTCTCCCGGAATCTCCATCTTAAGGGCGAAGGAGATGTCAGAGAGAGAAAGAGAGAGAAAGCGAGGCGCGCAGATAAAGAGAAAAAGGAGTATCTCACGGACAGAGAACATTCCATCGAAACCTTTCGCTAAACTTCCGGAGCGATATCGAAGTCAGACTGGAGTCGGGACACCATTTAGCGATATGATGCTAAAACCATCGCTGCCGTGTCTTTGGGACAGAGTCGGAATCGCTTCCATCGACAAAAAAAAAGAGCTTCAGGAGGAGTCCTATATATTCTCCAGCCCGGGAATGATCAAATGAATATCCACGTCGCTTTCACGCAAGCAAGATTCACGCAGTACCCCCAAAGTACTCACGCAGCATCTTGAGAGGTCAGTGGAATCATCCAAGGACGACGGGAACTTCTCAAGCGACATCCCGGAACGACCGGGGTCGAAGACAAAAGACTCAGTCAAAAATAACGTGCTTAGCTACGCTTCTCCGAGAAGAATACTCCCCCGAGCAACTACTCGAGGTCTCCTCCCAAAATTCGTTCGGCAATTACATGTTTTTTTTTCAAAGTCGAAGAGGCGTGACGCTCTCCGACCGCAAGACTCCTTACTTCATAGTATCCTTCCGATCCCTCTCGGGTAATTATTGTGCCTCGTACAGCTCATTCAATATCATTCTTTGTAAATTCATCTCAATTTTCATTTGGCTGACGATTAACGTAATTGTTAAAGTGTATCATTCTTGTTAATATTATTTATTGTTTGTATAGTATTAAAGATTAATTTGTTTCACTTGCTTATATCTTATAACCACTCGAAGCCTGTTGAAATAATATCCAAGTCAGCCAATATTAGAATTTGCACTCGTCTTTAATTCCCACACACTTAAGAGGGAGATATTCCCCAGATATATTTGTCGCCTCCTTCCTCTACGTCTAAGGAGGGCAGCAAAGGGCAGGAAGGATTACCTGATCTTACGACATATATATATATATATATATATATATATATATATATATATATATATATATATATATATATGTGTGTGTGTGTGTGTGTGTGTGTGTGTATGTGTGTGAACGCTAAACAATAATATCACGTGGGTGTGATATTATAGTTTAGAGGGTGTGAATGGTAGCGCAGTAACTTGAAAAGCGAAAAGCGGTCCATGGCATTAGGTTTGAACCCTACCTATTTTTCACTTTCTTCAAGGCTAAAAGAATTTATATCCTTTTATTTTGTTTTTTCTCTCTTTTTCTCTTCTTTCATAATTTCAGTTTGTTTCTTGTTTGGCCTAATAATAAGACGTATTCGTTTGTCCATCATATTTCCTATGGGTTATTGAGCATATATACATATGGTCTGTAAACGGATCCCAAATGTAGTATCCTACTTTAACTGACTCTAATAATGGAAAAGGTAATATTAGTAATAAAGACAATACTAATAACGATAATAACACAGAGCGAAAAAATAACGGCATGAAGAAAGCCCTCAGATGCCGGCTAGCGCGCGCCCATCCCGTGCGATCACTATACATTCAAAGCCGAGTGAGCAGATGGAGCTATCACTAACAAGGTCTGCTGCGCAAAAGGTCGCGTGCTCTCACTTATTCTGATTTATGACCTTATGACCTTCAAAACTTTCAATAATTTCCGGACCACTCTTGGGATGACCTTAGCAACTCTCTCGCTCAAAAAGAGAATGTAAAACAATATAAGGGTTGCACATTTCGTTAGAATGGGCTGAATAGTTATGATGTTACTACCAAAACAAAATAATTTCCGGACTAACCTTGAGAGAACTTTGGCAATTATATCATTCAAAAGAGAATTTAAAACAACATAAGAGTTTTAATTTCGTTAGAATCGGCCGAATAGTTAGAATGCTATTGCAAAAACAATTTAATTCCAAGGCTAACCTTGATGGAACTTTGGCAATTCTATCATTCAAGAGAGAATGCACAACAACATAAGGGTTTCAAATTTCGCTAGAATCGACCGAATAGTTATGATGTTATTGCCAAAACAAAATAATTCCCGGGCTAAATTTGGGAAGACTTTAGCAATTATATTATTCGAAAGAGAATGTACAGCAACATAAGAGTTTCAAATTTCGTTAGAATCCGCCGAATAGTTACAATGTTGTTACAAAAACAATAAAAAAGCAAAACGGAGACCGACCGACCGACATAGTGAGATGTAGAGTCGCTCGCGACTAGACTCGCACGCGACTAAAAATACCTCCGCGTCTTTTATCCGATGAAATATAAAAAGGAGAAAGAATTAAGCACTCTATAAAATACTAATGAGAACAGAACCCTAATTACAATGCGAATAAAAAGGACAAATTAATAAGCTCCGTTGTGCCTTCTCTGCTCATATTGTTTCCTGAGCTACAAGTGCTTCATTATATATGTTTAGGGTAAAGTCACAAAAAAATGATTCTATATAAATTTGTCCGGTTAATAAAGACAGATATTCTTGTAATTATGTGGTCTCAATGGTAAGGAAATTTGGTTGATTTTGTGTAATATATAATCCCTTATAACATATTCTTGCAAATGAATTTTAATTATATTTGATTTTCAGGAATAAATATTAACTATAAGACAAAACTTAGAGTATCATACTTTATAGACTTATTTTTGGTTTGCTCACCGATTTGTTGATGTTGGCTTTGATCTAATTAAGGGGCACGAGAGCACATAGCAGGTGGCCAGGGTTGAGCCGAATTGAGATTCTACACCTAAATGGATTCACCTGAATTTAACATAAATATTCATACAGAAACTTATGAAAGTCTTTGGCAAGGTCTATTTATCCACCATTAACTATTTTTTAGCACGAACTTTAATAATCAATGCTTAATATAAGTAATGGTGTAAATTAGGTAACTAGAGGGACATGAATGATATAGTGGACCTGCGGCGAAAATGACTGATTGAGGACTTCTAGCCACTAGGTGGCGCTACCTAAGGTCAACTTATTTCGATTTCAAACTCGGTGACCTCAATTACCTTTGGTAGCATTAGCTTTAGCTGGCTACGCTACATTGAGCCAGCGACTCGATGCGGGCAGAAGATGAACAATGCAGTGTATGAATCATGAGGACACTTAATTAATAAGGTTTTCATGTATATGTAGCTAAATAGGAGCCATATGTACTACATGGGAATAATGGAGACTTTTTTCAATCAATTTCGAAAGGGAAAGGGGGCTTTGTAGAGTGTTACACCTGGTATGTAGAGAAGCGTGTCCTTCCTACCCCAGTGCTCCAAGAGAAACTGGTATTCTCTCTCCCACTATCTTTTTCCTCCGTCTTAACCCCTTGTAAGAGGGTAGATGGGTCAAAAAGGGTATAATGCCCCTGTTGCAAAGAAACGCCCTTCCAGTCCAGGAGCTGTCTTTGTGCTTTCCTCCTGGCACCACTGCCTGTAGAAGGATCTCAAGCTATATATATCTTCCACATCTTTTTAACTTCATCCATCTTCACCACTTTCCATACAAATCTCTCGTCAAAACTTGCTCCGTGAGACGGCCTCGTCTCTTTGCTCTTCAAGTCTCCCCCGCCCCTCCCAACAAATGTCCAATCATTCAAATATCGAAGCATCAAACAATGGAAAACAATTTTTTCAGCCCAGTGAAAAAGAGGAAAAGGCAAACTAGTGGCAATGGAGCTGGAAGAAAGTTGCCTTAAACCTAAAATGAAACGTGGGGTAGATTCTACTAAAGCTCGAGATTAGTGTCAGACAATTGAAGTCCACGGAATGGTGAGGAAAATTCGCAAATACTAATCCATCCTGTAATAACACATAGAAGCATCTTGCAGTGGCAGATCCAGGATAAAATTATTTGGGGTGCTAACCTGAATTGCCCCCCCTGAGGAGTCTGAGAAAAGGGCATTACTAATGTTTTTCTTACACACTATTGATAATAAACATCAGCGTCTCATAAAGGAAGAGCACTAACTCTCTCAGATCTGATTTTTTTCACATATCAGAAAATTATGAATTGTAGTATTTGGACGTCAGCTAAGGTTACTTAATTTATTAATTATTTTTAGATTTATCTATATTTAAGACATGTATTATATTAACTACATTATATCGCAATGGCTTAAAAAACTGTATATATTTTATATTATTAAATAACTCTTTCTGAATACCAGAATACAAACATGGCTTGAAAAAATAAATATATACATACACGGGTCTGAGATTTGGGGGGGATTGACTCCTCTCAGCCTCCTCTCCGGTTCCGGGCCTGGCATCTTATTAGGACGAAATTAGTCTTTAATCATGAAAACGGACGTTAAACGCACATAGCCAAGGATAATAAGAATTTCGAAAGGGAAAGAAGGCTTGGTAATGAAATAGGCACCTCATAATCCAGGTGTGAACATCTTTTAACCCTTGCGGGATTATTCAGACCAAAGAAAGTCCGAGAAACTGACAAAATCCAAAGACGAATTATATGAACACCTTTAACAAGACATAAATAATATTTGACACGACATTGTAAAAATGAAAATTACTATTACAAAAAGAGCTGATATTTTTGCATCAGCCCAGAGCAACCATACTAATTAGTTGAGTTAGATCCAGTCTGATTTGAGACCATAACTTTTTAATAATTAATAAGAAATCGATCAAATTTTATTATACTTTATTTATTTTAAATGAATTATTGAATATGCTACCGGTATAAACTA
Source organism: Ceratothoa steindachneri (assembly GCA_963969495.1). Lineage (NCBI taxonomy): Eukaryota > Metazoa > Arthropoda > Malacostraca > Isopoda > Cymothoidae > Ceratothoa > Ceratothoa steindachneri. Next base: position 6,298,231 of record OZ018318.1, read on the forward strand.
TTTGTATAGTAATATATACTCGTAAATATGCCAGAAATAGATGTAGACTTCTTGGGAGTGTTTAAAATATATAAAGTGATCTGTCGAGGGCTGTAGAAGAAACTCACAAAATGCTGAGCTTTATTGAAGGACATTAAGGTATATGACAAGGGAAAATTAATGATTTTTTTTCTCTATATATGTAGATCTTCCATTTAGGTCCAAGTCTTCTACTTTAAAAGAACAGATGGAAGTGTTTTAGAGAGATAAAAAAAACGTGTGATGATCATTCTTGCATTTTCATTAGTTCAGAAAAATATTTCGGATTGGTAGGTTGAAATTTGCAACTCTCTGCTAGTCGTAACGTAGTGTATTTTATGTATGAATAAAATAAAAAAGGCAGAAATCTATGGCAAAAAATCCTCAGGAAAAAGTTGTAAAGGAGATTTGTATAGAAAGTGCTGAATTAAGGGGAATGAACATTTCTGTTCAGTGCATCTATAGCTCCAGTAGGTTAAAGGAACACCTATAACTCTCCTGATCTGCCATGTTCCTCGTCCATACTTTTTAGCATATATGCTTGCAATATTTCCAAAGTATTGTACTAGTGCCAAAAAGTAACTCAATTTTTCGTCTACTTTATCTATCATGATAGATAACAATGTATAAAAAATTTTGTGTTGTGTAGTAAATGCAGATATTCTTGTAATTAAAAAGGTTTCCAGAGCGACTGAAATTCAGTTGACAATAACGCTATGAGTAGGCGATGTTGTCTCTAATTCTCCGGAAATTTGGTTGAATAAAACGCTATGCTGCCTCAAAGGTACGAAAATTGAGTTGAATATAACGCTTTGCTGTCTCTAGAGGCTACGGAAATTCTTTTGAATATAGCGCTATGCTGTCTCTAAAGTTACAGAAATTCGGTTGAATATAACGCTATGCTGTCTCTAAGGCTAAAGAAATTCGGTAGGATATAACGCTACGCTGTCTTGTAGACTACGCGAATTCGGTTGAATATAATGCTATGCTGTATCTAAGAATACGGAAACTTGGCTATAGGTAGGCTATGCTGTCTCTAATTTTACGGAAATTCGAGTGAGTATAACGCTATGTTTAAGGCTACATAAATTTGGTAGAATATAAAGTTATGTGAAAGATATGCTGTTTCCAATGACACGGATATTCGGTTGAGTATAGAGGAAATTCGATTCAATATAACGATGTGCATCGTAAGCTATGCTGTCTCTAAGGCTATGCTGGCTCTAAAGTAACGGAATTTCAGTTGATAAGCTATGCTGTCTATATGGCTACGGAAATTCGGATGAATATTTCGCTATGTCATCTCTAAAGCTAAAAAAATTTGCTTGAATATAAAAATAAGCTTAGGCTATATTGTCTCTAAAGCTACGCAAAATCGAGTGATTATAAGACAATGCGTAGGCTCTGCTGTCTCTAGAGCTACGGAAATTCAATTAAATATAAGGTTATGAATATGCTATGCTCTATCCAATGCTACGAAAATTTTTTTGAATATAAATAACACTATGCATAGATTATGCACTCTCTAGGGCCATTGAAATTATGTCGAATATTATGTGATGCTGTCTCTAAGGTTAGAAAATTCGGTTGAATATATGGTTAAGCTAGGCTATTCTGTATCTAAGGCTACGGAAATTCGGTTGAATATAAGGATATGCGTAGAGCATTCTCTCTTAAATGATACGGAAGTTCGATTAAATATATAGTTATGCTGTATATAAGGCTACGGATATTCGGTTGAATATAACGCTATGTTGCTCTAAAACTATAGATATTCCGTTGAAAAAAGAGTAATGGGTAGGCTGTTCCCAGGCAACGGAAGTTCGGTTCAATATAAAGCTTTGCTATCTCTAAGGTTTCGGAAACTTGGTTGAATATAAGGTTATGCGTATGCTATGCTGTCTTTAAGGCTACGGAAATTAAGTTAAATATAAGGCTATGCATAGTCTATGTTGTCTCTAATGTTACGTAAATTAGGTTGAATACTAGGCTATGCATAGGTTATGCTCTCTTTAAAGCTAAAAAATACGGTTGAATATAAGGCTATGCGTAGGCTACGCTGTTTAAAAGGCTACGATAATTTGGATGAATATAACGAAATGCGTTGCTTATGTTGTCTATAGCTACGGAAATTAGCTCGAATATTAGGATATGCGTAGGGCATACTGCCTTTAAGGCTACGAAAGTTCTGTTGAATTTAACGTTATGTTTAGGCTATGTGGTATCTATAGCTACGGGATTTCTGTTGGTTTATTTAATATAGAACGCCATGCGTGGCCTAGACATTCCATAACGATTTGTTTGAGCAATTTTCCTCCCTACGAAGATTAATTCTTTTTGATTTTCTTAAATAATTGATATTTATTGAATGAAACTTTATATAATATCTTGTATTCAGTAAATATTCTCTACTCCTACTCCACCAACAGACTCTGGGTTACGTAGGTCCCTTATTATATCTCGAAGTCTTGAATTCATTCTTTTTGTTCCATTTCTTCTATTAAGTCTCATTCAACAACTGGTCAATATTTGATCCACAGTTCGTATGTAAGATACCATTTGCAACCTGCCAAATTGAAACTCGAATATTGCGTTCTTGTTAATCCTACCACCTTGAGGAACTTTAATGCAATTCCTATCTGATCCTTGAGACCAGATCCTTGTTGAGAGACTTTAATTTTAGAGATTTTAGTCTCTGATTTTCATGTATATGGGTTTTGAAGTTCTCACCTGCCTCTTCACGGCCCGAGAAGCAGTAAAGGAAATTATTCACGTCCCTGTTCTACAGGGTGGTCGAGTTCGATTTTTTTTTAATCCTTACGCTATTGGTACGAATTTGTTCCTGCAAGTTTATACCATACTCTTCCACTATGTTACCATACTCTACCAAGCATGTCACAGGCAGACCATCATCGTTAATGTCCTGCCATCATCGGCGAACAGGTTACTAAGACTAAAATAGATCAGTTAACCAAAATGTTTGTGCATTTTATTAACCAACAAAATAGAAGCGAAAATCACATGAACTTTTTTGCTCACCTGATATCATTAAACGACATCTCCAGATTTCTGCCTCCGAAATAAGGTTTAGGTCGGATACAAAATTAGATAATTTAAAAATTACTAACTTCGTATTAATTTACTCTTTTAATTGTTAGTTAGGTCATCTTTTCATAGCTATTCTGAGCACTTTTTAATGCTTATTTTGGTCATAATTTAATATATGGTTGGCCACAAAGTCCTAATTCACTTAAGAAGCGGAAGCTTGTTTACATTTTTTTTTTATTCAAAGCTGACTTGTATCTGGGCGAAATTCGGATGCTGGCTGATCGCTGGCAGAAGATCGTAGAGAATGATGAGGATGGTGGCTGATCGCTGTCAGAAGATCGTAGAGAATGATGAGGATGCTGGCTAATCGCTGGAAGAATATCGTAGAGAATGATGAGGATGGTGGCTGATCGCTGGAAAAAGATCGTAGAGAATTATGAGGATGGTGGCTGATCGCTGGTAGAAGATCGTAGAGAATTATGAGGATGCTGGCTGATCGCTGGCAGAAGATCGTAGAGAATGATGAGGATGGTGGCTGATCGCTGGCAGAAGATCGTAGAGAATGATAAGGATGCTGGCTGATCGCTGGCAGAAGATCGTAGAGAATGATGAGGATGCTGGCTGATCGCTGGCAGAAGATCGTAGAGAATGATGAGGATACTGGCTGATCGCTGGCAGAAGATCGTAGAGAATGATGAAGATGGTGGCTAATCGCTGTCAGAAGATCGTAGAGAATGATGAGGATGCTGGCTAATCGCTGGAAGAATATCGTAGAGAATGATGAGGATGGTGGCTGATCGCTGGAAGAAGATCGTAGAGAATGATGAGGATACTGGCTGATCGCTGGAAGAAGATCGTAGAGAATGATGAAGATGGTGGCTGATCGCTGGAAGAAGATCGTGGAGAATTATGGACTTTATTTTGAAGAATAAATGCTGCCGTTTCTCCATAAAATTATGTTGTTTTCTTTTCGCTTCCTAAGTGAGTCAGGACTTTATAGCCAACCTAAAAGTTATTTTGGTCAACTTTTGATAATTATGTACTTTGAGCATTTTTATCATATTTTAATAAAGTTTTGGGGTAATCTTTTAATAATTATTTGAAGCATTTTTAATATTTAATTTGTCTTCTTGTAAAAGTCATTTTGATCAACCTTTAATACATATTTTGGTCATATTTTAATAGTTATTTTAGTTTTATTTAATGTTTATTTTGAGCATTTTTATAGTGATTTTATGTATATTTTAAAGGTTATTTAGGTATCTATTAACAGTTTTTTTTAGCCTCTTTTAAAAGTTATTACTGGCATATTTTAAGGTTATTTCGGGTCTCTGCTAAAGGTTATTTTGGGCCTTTTTTATTACTTAATTTTAGGCTTCTTTTAGCATATCTTTTGGTCCTCTTTTAATAGTTATATTCTGGTAACTCCTTATAGGACAAAGAAAAGAAACCTATATTGGTTTTAATATCGATTTAATTTAGATCGAACTCTTTTTATCTTTATTGTATATAGTAACATCAACGATGGCAATACAGATTACAAACAAAAAAATTGAAAAATAAAGAAATAAGCAAGCTTGATTTAGGGAGGTGCTATCTAGTCCATCGTCTTATTGATCGAGCTAATGGGATTATTTTAAGGACAACGAATAGGTAACGTAAAATCTGCGTTCATATTTGTCCTTCGAGGCAATGATTAGATGTTACATTTAATCATCTTGCTCGGCTCACAGCTCACATCAAGTTGGTGAGATTTTCATGACACAATAAATGGAGGATAGGAAATTCAAAGTATCTATTATTTTCCTTTCAAAATCTAAACTAGTTTGGAGTTTCTTACGTGTAGTTAAAATGAATTTGTATTTAATGTTTTTTATGAAGGGTCATTGGTGATAAAGGCAAATAAGTATACAGAGTGATAAATGAAACTCCTGGAACAAATTTTTTTCTTAATCTGAAAAATAAAATAAGCTTAATTAATGCACCGACAAAAGTTTCCCCAACTTATCTTCTAAAGAAATTTTTGGCGAAGGAAATATTTTTTTAATTTCAGAATTGAGAAATAAAATCGTCCGGATTGTGACAATTAAATCGTCTCCGCTCAATATATTTTCGTTATGTGCGTTTGTTTGTTTATTTGTTGTTCATAAGGAAAACAGCATACCTAACTGTAAACCTAAAATCATTTTTACAACTTTTAACTGACACACTTAAACCTACCTATGGCATTAAATTGTTATGAAATTGTCAATTCGGGGATGTTCGCCTGCACTAACTATACTATTTTCTCTATGAAGCCATTTACAAAAACTTCATAGCGGTAAAAAATTATCACCCTGGAAAGAAATAGATAATAGACGCGAAGAAAAACGTGCTTATTTTTAATTTAATGGGAATATATCTTTAAAAATATTAATAAAATAAAACTTCAATGTGTTAATAAACATGGTTACGATACACGCCCCTGCGAAAGTGAACGATGGTAGATAGTAACAAGAATTAACACTAGAACTTTCCGTGAAAACTTTCCTTTTGCCAACAATAGTATATCTTATAAATAATAATAATGAAAATAATAATAATTCTAACTGCAGAGTTAGGTCATCTTACGAAGGATAAGAGGCAATAATAAAATTAAAAATATATCAAAATGGTCCAGCTATCTTTTCGTTTTTATCAGAGGGACGTAAATACAATAATAATTTTCAGGAACCTTGAAAATTTATAGAAATGGATGGTGACTTTCATATTGCTATTTAAGCGACCTTTGCGTAAGACATTAATCGTCAAGTAGTTTTCTGATGTTAACTAACAAAAGACACTTAATCTAATTCTTAAATTTACGACAATTAACAGAATATCGAATGAGTAATTTGCAATCTCTTAGAAAATTGAAATTGACCTTACATACCTCCAACAAAATGAAACACACATTCGAACATACAGATTGATTACTCTTAGATAATGCGGCATTTAGATTAGTTGCTATTTAAGGCAATAATAAAATCCATGACCTGCTTATGTAGATTAATTTAATTTGATTTTCTAAAATCCTTAAACCTTGTATTTTTATTTAATACTTCCACACTTTATTGTAATCATAATTACGCTGACAACACAAATACACATAAAAGGGAGTTGGGACTAAATCATATTTTTGTATATACGAGTATGGAGGATTGGCCAACTTTGTTTATGTTTTGAATCTTTCTACCCTGTATGTTTTGATCCGTGACCCTCCCGCCCTTTAACATCAACATCGAGTTTGTGCAGGAGTGTGTTTTTCACTCTTTCGGGTTCACTAGGGTCATCTGAAAGTGGATTCAAAAAAGAGTTTGTGAATTTGATCGCTTATTTCAATACTCTCTCAGGTGGGTTTTACGAGACGCTATTTTACGCGCTCATCTTTCTTTTGGTAATTCTCGTTCTCTCGATCAACTTTTCTCATTACCAATTTACGGTTTCGTTCTTTCTACGAAATTTTGTTGTTCCTAATACAATAATCGAGGCCTAGACTCGTAAGCGATTTCTGTTGACTTATTAAAGTAGTTTGGGTAGCTATTTCGTTTCACATATAACAGTCTTAGGCAACATTTTTGACTTATGAGCGGGGCAGCACCCGGGTCTAGAGAAACGGCCAAGTTCATAAAATTTATAAAGAATTAATCATGGCTGCCATGATTAAATTTTTATAAATTTTCTAAACTTGGCCAATTATAGTAATTTTAAAAAAGAACTTTAAACTAAATTTCCCCACTTTCAAAATATCACCTTGCTAAAATAAACATAAGTCATAACCAAACTGCGATGAAATTATTATTCAAATACTCAAAAAATCTCCTCCTTAAATTATAGAGTTAGTGATAAGGTCAAATGAGTAATAATTAATATACAGTATTGATTTTTGGAAGATTATTCAGGTAGAAACGTTTAAAATATAATTATTATTGGATTATTTTATCTAAAAGTAAAAATATCTAAAATAATATATTACATTGACCTCCGCGGGCCGCACGAGCTCGTCTCGAGGGCCGCAATTTGCTCTTATATGACCTACAAGCTTCGATTATCTTTTTTGTTTCAATATCCTACGTCCAATATTAACAATTCAGACTCCAGCCTTAAATTAACAACGAAAAGGGAAGAAAAAAATAGAACAAAACTAATCTTTTGTTTAGTTTTTATTCTTTAATCAGGTACTGTTAAGAAATGACTCGTTGTAATATAGATTATACTTATCATTTTTATCGTAGGTGTTTGATCCTCACCGCACACCCGATATGGATCTCCGAGCTCAGATGCAAGCTATGTACTCAATGTAAGGAACTGCCCCCCGCCCCCTCCATATATTTAAAAAAAACTAGAAGATAAAAATCGACAAGACCAGTTGAAAAGGCGGTTTAATCTGAATCAAAATACTCTTGTTCTATAAAAGCATTATATAAAATTATTAAAATAATTCTATACAATTATTAAAATCTTTCTATAAAATGATTAAAACCATTCTATAAAATCCTTATAAAGCACATTAAAATCTATGTCGAAGATTATTATATCAAATGATTAAAATGCCTCTATTAAATCATTAAAATTATTTTTATAGAATCATTCTAAAAATTCGTTAAAATCATTTAATAAAATCATTATTTAATCATTATATAAAATCTTTAAAATCTTTCCATAAAATCATTAAAATCTTTCTAAAAAATTATTATATTCTTTCCCTTTAAAGAAATCACCGTCTCGATCTCTTTGAGAAGCCGTTGGTTTCATGCCTTGTCGAGTCATCAGAGCTGCAAATGGGGTCAACACCCCATATTAAAGAAAGTGTTACTTTATTCAAAATTAAACCTTCTTTCTTTTCAGTTTTGTTCCATGCCTTCTGTAAAAGCAGAGGCAATCATTTCATTCACTCTTTATATAGAGTTAGTTTTAAATGACACAATATCGATATGTTAGTTCTAAATGGCACACTACCGATATATAAGTTAGTTCTAAATGGCACAATAGCGATATATAAGTTAGTTCTAAATGACACACTAGCGATATATAAGTTAGTTCTAAATGGCACACTAGCGATATATAAGTTAGTTCTAAATGACACAATAGCGATATATAAGTTAGTTCTAAATGACACAATAGCGATATATAAGTTAGTTCTAAATGACACAATATCGATATATAAGTTAGTTCTAAATGGCATAATAACGATATATAAGTTAGTTCTAAATGGCACACTAGCGAAATATAAGTTAGTTCTAAATGACACAATAGCGATATATAAGTTAGTTCTAAATGACACAATAGCGATATATATATAAGTTAGTTCTAAATGGCACAATAACGATATATAAGTTAGTTCTAAATGGTGGAATAGCGATATATAAGTTAGTTCTAAATGGAGCAATAGCGATATATAAGTTAGTTCTGAATGAACAATAGCGATATATGTTAGTTCTAAATGGTACAATAGCGATATATAAGTTAGTTCTAAATGGTGGAATAGCGATATATAAGTTAGTTCTAAATGGAGCAATAGCGATATATAAGTTAGTTCTAAATGAACAATAGCGATATATGTTAGTTCTAAATGGTACAATAGTGATATATAAGTTAGTTCTAAATGGCACAATAGCGAAAAATATGATCCCACCAGGATGGGGTTCTAACGTGTGTCGTCTCGTGCATGGGGTCCTCGTAAGGAACCCCTCTTCAATAGGAGTTAGTGTAAGAGAATTGCAGCCCCCTGTCCTTGTATTCTCTTCCATCAGCCCTTTACGAACTCCTATCTTTATCTGACAAAAATCGCCTTGGTAGTTTTGGCCTTAAGTAAAAACTCCCTTCGTTGCTACGAAGTAAGGCCCTTGGTTGTTATGAGAAAGGGACGGGTTTAATTCCGATTATATAATTTTTTCAAATACGACCCATTTCTTTATTCATTTTGTCTCTCGATCCAACTACTTGAGTATCTACAATTCCATGATTATATTCCTTACATATTTATTTTCCTTAATCAGAATGGCTTCTATTTCTATATATAAAACGCATCCTTCAAACCTTATTAAAACTGTTCTTACCAAGGATAACACGGGCGAAGATGAACGTCATTAAAATGGATTCTATTTTAGGCCATTTCAAAAATATAAAAGAGAATAAATTCTTGAGACCATATCTTAAGTCTTCTGGAAATGTTTCTTTTATGAAAAGAATTTGTGAAACTGAATTTGGATTCGTTTAGAAGCAGATTGAATTCCGTAATATCTTTTGATGTTCGTATATCTTGTTTCCTTTATGTTTTCGCATGTATACTTATCTGTGTGTCCCAAATTATGAAGGATTTAATGTAAGTATAAATTCAAAACTCCAACGATGAGAGGCTGGTGTAATAGATCGGCCTAAAATGACATACAACAGAATGAGACAGCATATAATAATGATGTAACTAATATACATAGATCAATCTTAGGTCAATCGAAATTAAAATAAGAGTATCTTCCGTATATTGTCATAATGCGCGCAATTCTATTATTTCTTTTATTTGAATACAAAGTATGAAAACCATTTATTCATGAAATTTCTATAAACTTCCCTATTCATCCCTCTAAAAATAAACTTTGGCCCTTAAATACGAATTTTGCAAATGTAATGTACCTATCATATGCATTCTTTATTGTTCAAAGTTGGCTAGGTCACTTACATATTACAAGGCTTCTTCGTTGTATTTTCGACTTCCTACAATGTTCGAAGAATTCAACTTAGGCCAAGCTTAGGCTATGGAGAAAGGCTTGGCAAGCGACTCGAACGAGCAACAACTAAGCTCAAAAGGAGCTCATAAGAACCTAATGCCTAATCTTTTTTTTTCGTTTCCCTCGAAGTTGACTTCCCACACCTTAAAGGTGTATACTTGAAAGTCCATCGTAAAGGTGAGGGGAGTAAAGATACCCCCTTGGATGGATCTGCGGGGGAAGGGAAAGGCCTCCACGCAGGTGGGGCTTCAAAGGGTGGAGTTGGGTCAATTCGAGCGACGAATCAGGTTGGGTAAGAAAGCCGGAGAGAAGGCGAGGGATTGTCTACGGGAACGGAGAGAGGCGGAAGAAAGGAGAGAAAAAAGAATTAATGAAAATAAAATATAAATAAAACAATTGTGAAAAAGAACGTGTCCTTAATTTTTCATTATATCGGTATTTGAGGCAAGGAAAAATGGCTTATGTATTTTAAACACTTGACAACAAATAAGACTAAAAGGAAAAAAAGCCTTTGCTCTGAATTGACTTATTGGTGTTTTAGTGCGCAACACACCAACGCTTCCCCTCTCACGCTGACCTGGGGAGGTTTGAAAGGGGGGAGAAACCTAGAAATTCTCCCTCAACTGATAAGACTAAAAGTATAGCGAAATATACGGATTAAATTGAGAAAAAAAGGAAAATTTAGGCAAGAGTATAAGAATAGTCTAAATATTTATCCCCCCCCCCCGCCTAATTTCCTTAACTCAAATGGGCCTAACAAAAACTTCGATAGAACTTAAATATTTTAAATGCCACCGATGCTCTAGAAAAAACTATGAAAAAGAACATTGCATATTACAACGTAAAAACAAAAGAGTTTAAATTCTTTCACAATTTACTATCACATTCCTAATTTTAAAAGTAGCACCGCACGCTCGCGTAATGCATTAGGCCTCTCCGTTTACCTTAAGGCTACGGCCTACTCGAGTGGAAGACAGCTGCCATACGCTGGAGTAACCCGTAGTTTGGATACTACGTTACAATCTAGGTCCCCACTGAGAAATAAAAGACCCATAAAAAGAGTGCAGGTTGGTAGTAAACTCCTAACCATTTTTTTCCTTTAATTTTAGATTTATGAAAACTTCAACTGGATTGCAGTCTCTCTTTAGATGAAAAACTGGAGCTGTCTTCTATGTAGGACAGAGAAGGTGTTAGAGGTAAAGAGTGGCGGTGAAATGACCGAAATATACATCATTCAAGTCCTATTCTTTCCTCATTATCTCACGATTTAATGTAAGTGAAGAGAGTTACTCCTAATTGGTCGCTTATTTGATTTGTTTTGCCTCTACCATTGAAATTCTATTACTTTTAAATGGCCATACTGTTGACTGACAGCCAGGGCATAGCCGTCCAAATTGCTTAATTAGAGATTAAAGTTAGCCTACAAATAGACTGATTATTAAAAACAGAATAAAACAAACAACATAAAAAGAACAAAAAAACACAACCAACTTAAGATACGAAACAAAAAAAAGGGCAAAATTCGAAAAAGGGAAATGTATGCTCCTATGTGGGAGCATACGCACCAGCAGACCTCCGATACCAAACAACTATATACAGCGGAGGAGGTTTGGCATTTAAACAAAATTAAAAATCCACAATCAACCTGTTCCCCCCAAATCATGTATTACACTGTCAGGAGTGAACGAAGTCGAACCGAATAAAAGGGACAAATGGTAGCGATCCTACTTGTCCCGGTATCGGAACAGATGACTTGGGCGAAGATCTCCCAGATAGGACACTCAATAATAATGTACACAACGTTCTGGGTGACAACACAGTCATCCCAGTTAGGGGAAAGAGAGCACTGCATCAGATGGCAGTGCCTCAAGCGAGTGTGCCCATAAAGCGACCTGAAGCCGCAGAGGAATTGGTAAGTAGTCCATAGACACAAGTCGCGGCGCGATGGCACGTAACTTTAGGTTCCCGTCGGCCGACTCTCTTCTTCTTTACCAGGCAGGTCAGAGGGCTGACCTGATTCCTGCCATTTAGTCAGTGTGAGGAAGAACCAGACACTGGTCTGTTTGCCCAGGCCTCGCTAAATCTTTAGTACTTTCATCGACGTGCTCATTTCCTCAGGTAACGTTTGCAATGAACTTCTAGGCTGAGAGTCTCAACAAGAATGTGACGGACAGTCTGGAACACAGTAGTTTATAGTGCAGGGGAGTGTTACATCACATGGCGCTACGCTTTGTGAGGTTACTCAATTCGAAGACAACCCAAGACAACTATAATTTGCCAGCGAATCGTAGGGTAGGTCCAGGGAACAGTCGCGACGCTATTGCGCCAAGACTGCTCACGTCAGCTTTCTTTGAAAGGAAGCATGAAGGCCTTTCCTGAGTCCTGCCATTTAGTCAGTGTTGGGGCAAAGCAAAGCGCTGGTTTGATTGCCCAATCTTAGGCAAATCTTTGGTGGCCTCAAAAGAGCGCTCATTTCTTGCAATCCTACATGTCTAGGAACCCAGCAGATAACAATCTCAACATTTCTCATGTTCACAGTGGCTATGCCGTTGCGGATACCGAGGACCAGGAGGAGGGGAGATATTCAAATGTCTTGGGAGCACTCAAGGCGGTATAAATTCCAATTTGCTCTCAAAAATGTGCTCGAGGTCTAAGCTCCCGTATTGCACCAGCTCGGCAGTGAAGACATACGCAGGGCCCGATAGAGCCCCAACAATTTCAAACAGATAAGATACGGCATGAAAATCGAGTTCCTCTTTGGATTTGGAACCATCCGTGCACACAGGCACGGTTCCAGCGTAACACAGCGTGTGATCCCAAAAGTTCGAAAGCATTAATCCCCGTGGGGTAGAAACTTTGAAAGCAGATGTTTGGCAAAAATGGCCAAACGTTGTTCCCTCTAGGGTGAAGTTCTTGGCAGAACCAGAGGCGCTACCGGCTTGAGAGCTACACCGATCTTTGTAAAGTGTTACCTATCCCTAATGCAGAAAGCCTTAGGTTCTGCTTGGAGGTTCTCTGTGGCATACGCACAATCGAGTTTGGCCGCGGATACAATGAGAGCCGTTGGCCACTGAGGTAGGTGCATAGTTCTATGAATTTCGCAAACTGTATGAAGGCTTGTAAAGGACAGTAAAATTTTGTTCCCTTTTACTCATATATTAGGCTTCTTTAAACTAATAAATGCCAACTATTGTAGTTAATATATATTTATGTTAATCCTGAAATCCAGATCTGCATTACTGATATCTTATTAATTTATTTACCGTTTTTTCAGGTATACCCTGTCATATATCTAGGATAAACGTAGAATATATTTAAACTCTGTTAGTACAGGGTCAGCCACCCAAAACGTACCCCAACTTTTGATAGGCTTCATTTCTTAATTCGACACAACATCAACAAATAAAGCCTATCAAATTGGGGCACTTTTGCGGGGTGGGGGGCACCCGTTATTCTTATTAAGTAAAGCTGGATTGGATACTAAAATCTTCTGTTGAAGAGAAATGAAAGTAGTTTTATTCGGTGAATAATGGAAGAATGGCGTAAGTTATTCTGATGTTTATAATTTAATACATAAAAAAGCCTTTTCTTTTAGGACTTAGTAAGTCTTTATTGGTTTTAATCGCAGTGTAACTCGAGATTTTAGGTTTTTTTCTCCCTAACTTTGTTTTTTAATGTTATCCTTTATACTTTCTTTTATATTTTGATTTCATACTACTTTTTGTTCTAGTTCGTTTACTGGGAGATTTTCCTTTTCTCTTTGGTACTTGTCTGTTCTACTTCATCTTTTTTTGTAAGGTTGTCCTTCATGAGATAGGTAAAAAATGTTAGCCATGTTGATCTTTTGCCTATGGCTATTTTTTCTAAAAAAAAAAATCTTATTCTACGTTCTAAGACTTATTTTACTAACTTTATATAAAGTAGAAAATTTTTATAATTTTTTCACACCTCGTTTAATTTATATTTAGAATATTGATTCTTTTTTCTTCCAATGTATCCAACTGGCAACTGCCCCCGAGGTCATAGTCATTATATTTACGATCTAGCCTAATAAAAACAGCAAATATAAAAAAAATCAAAGATTAACCATCCACTACAATAACGAAAAAACAAAGATAAATAACAATAGTAACCTTAAAGCACAAAGTCATGCTCCGGCGCCCGAGGGAGGTGGCCCTGCCTCCGGCGCCCGATCTTACAGGAACAATAAACAGCGTTATACCTTGGAGAAAGCTTACTTGCTCTAAAATTCTATTATGCCACAGTCAGTGTACACGAACCAAACCCTGGACACTGCACCCAAATGTGCCAGAGAATGTGAGGGACCACTAACTCGTCGCAGTAAGGTGCAGGGGAGCTCTCCATCAAATGGCAGTGCGTTCTCTTAATGTGCCTGATTCGGAAACGATAAAAGACAACCTGAGGCCGGTGGACCATTGAGGGGTAGGTTCACCGAAACAGTCCCGGCATAATAACATACAACTTTAAGTTTCTATCTGCCCTTTCTGCCTTTTGCCCTGTTATTTTCGATGTAGCTCGGATGGTTGACCTGATCCTGCTACGCTGTCAGTATTCGGAAGCGCCGAAATGCTGGTCCGGTTGCTTAGTCCTCGCAAACTCTTTGGCGCCTTCATCGTCAGGCTCATTTCTCGCAATCCTTAAATGTCCAGAAACCAACCAGTGAACAATGGACAACCCTCCGTCGCCAATATTGCGAACCAGAGGGTAAAGAGATTATAATGACTCGGAAGTACTCAAGGCACTCTGTGAGTCACTATAAATCACATTTTTTTTCTCCGAACTGGGATAAGACGCCGAAAAGCTCTTCCTTACAGGAAGAGCTTGCTTTTTGCATTCAGACTTGCAGTATGTGGTCTACGGCCTATGCGGTTCTGGCAATGGGCTTTTTGTCCAATTTTTCAAACATGTTTACAGTGAATATTTGCTAATAATTTGTTTTTTTCTGATTTTCACCTTTTCCTATCTTATATATTTTAAAATGTATCGTATTCTTTAAAAATCTAAATAATTAAAAAACAAACATGGTCATTCTCAAACAAAATAAATATAAGGAAATATCGCGAAACTTTCCCCAAGTTAAAATATAGTGCTATAGCTAAATATAGTGTTATAGCTAAATTTTCTCTCAAAAGAGAAAATTTAGTCGAGGGGGAAAGAAATTTTGTGATAAAAGATCAGGTTGAATGTGAAATTGTAAGAAACAATAACAATATAATACCACATATTGAAGCTGTCATCATCCTCACTTACTTGAGGGGCTTTATTGCAAGAACAATATCATTATTTTCATAGACCTTTAAGCCAAAATATCAAAAGATAGAAGTCTTTGAAGGCTGTGTTTCTTTGTCTTCATATTCTTTCAAACTCAGATTTGTTTTTCTCTCTGGGAAAATGACATAAAAGGGGATTCAGCTGATTTTCTACGAATTTAATGATTATTTGGGGAAATCAAATTTACATGCTCAAGGGTGAAGGATCACAGTTTCTTCAAGATCGTTATAAATGCAATAATTAATAAAATAGCTTGTTAACATTTATTTTTATAAGTATCAGCTTACAGACACATGTTAATCTACCTCTGAAGACATAATATTGATGCCAGATATTTATTTTTATATCCCTCACAATATATGAAGATGCGCCACCTAAAATGCCGGTTTGTGAAGGAGGAATAAAAATATCAAATATCGAGAAAAAAATATTTAAGGAAAATTGATAACGTTTTGCTTATTTTCCTGAAAATATTTCATGTGGAGTACTTTAATATATTCATTAGAGCAGGATTTAGAAATTAGAAGATACCTCACCGGTACTTTGAGAGGTGTTATCGAACATGAGTTTTGAACTCGCTCGACATTTATAAGGAGACAAGTGGAGCGACTCCTTCTTACAGGAGGAGCTTGTGCTTCGCAGTCAGAGTGTCGTCGGCTTGTGGCCTACGGCCTATCAAGCTCTAGAAAAGGGATTTAGGTATAAAAAATTAAAAGGTTTCCAGTATATACAGGGTGCCCCGCCAAAATGTATGCACACTTTAAATAATTTTAAAGTAAGTGTTTATTAAAATACATTTCATTTTCAAAATTTACAATTATTTATAATTATTTAAAGTGTGTATACATTTTTGGGGGGACACTCGGTATATCCTAATAATTTATTCTTGGTCTATTTTTTGTTCACATCGTTACCTATTTACTAGGCCTAAAGGCAATAAAAAAAACTTATCGGAATTCTTTTGAAATACTGGCCAAAAAATCCTCATGACTCTTTTTTTACATGTAAATTTGCTCTTGTAATTTTATTTTGCATTACTCCTATTTAGAGGACAGTAGCATTTCCTCATGCTAAAAATTAATATTGAAAATCTTTTTAAGATAAAACTTAGATAAAACCTTGGAATATGCAATAAACACACAAAAAAATTCTGAAATTCACAATTTTCAATTCTTTTTGTTTTAAAATTGAAAATCTATTTTAGAAATAACTTCGATGAAACTTTATAATATCAGGAAAAAACTCAGCCATGTCTAAATCTCAATAAATTTTCTGAACTTCACAGTTCTTAATTCTTTTTTTTTTAAAAATTTACAAACATTCGATAATCATTTTTATTTTAGTTTTAACTTCCTCATTTTTTTTTTAAATAATCTCAAAGTTAATATATAGTCTTACGATAAACTAATGTCAAATCCATTGGTAATGACTATATTCATATCGCAAAAATTTTCTTGGTCAATTTGTACATACAAACATTTTTTAAATTAAAAAAAAACTTCTAAGGTAAAATATAGTGTATAAGATTAATGTGCGTTCATCTGGCAAGGGCTCCTTCTTTGGTAGCAATCCAAATCAGATCTGCTTTAGGAAGGATCAGGACTTTGTTTGTTGACATATTCTTCTTAATAAAATTGACAACATTCCCTCTTACGGTATCTACTCTTATGGTATCTACTCTTATGGTATCTACTCTTATAGTATCTACTCTTATGGGTACTTCTTGGTGTCTATAAGAATCATAAAGTTTGGGAGTGAATAGCTATTTAACAAAATTTCACTTTTTTCTTGTTTCTTGATTAAAAGTCTTATTTTCCACGTTTTTGTAACTAATAAATGAAAAAAAGTGTATTTTGATCCCCAAACTTTGCTCTTTGGTAGAGCACTGAATTTCGAAATTTTCCCATTTGAAAAATAAAGATACGGTATTATTAATTTCGGGAAAATAAATGATAATTTATAAAAGGCTGTAGGATTTAACTTTTTTTTCAAAGAATTGTAGAAAATTGGAAATCTGGAATATTACTTTATAAATATTAATAAAGTAAAAGTGATTAACATTACAAACAGAAATCGAGGAAAATTGTTCACTTTTAACTTTTATTACTTGTTTTTAGCTATTTCATGCGGAAGTTTCGAATAGAATTGTATAGATATAACTCTCTGTTTTTGTTTTAGTCCTACAATGCATGAAAAAAACAAAATTTCCATTTTTTAGTAAATATTTCATCATACAATACTAAAAAGCAAAGTTTAAAACAAATAATTGTTATTTATATTATTGTTTTACATAGCGTAATAGAAGAGAAATTTTTCTTTTTTCAGAAGAGTGTAAATTTTATGTAGTTGTTTCTTTTCTTTTCTGAGTTAACTTTTACTTTTTACTGATTTGAGTAAGGAAAATAATTATAAATATGGAGGTTTATTGGATTCTACTCATTATTACTCTTACTTACTCAGCTCCCTCTAGTCAGGAAAACATTTGAGGAGAATATTTTGTGTTCAAAAATAATTAAGTACACGTGCTCCAACGGTATGCGAGAGAGTAAGAATATTTATACAATTCTTCAGATCGGCACCCAAGGTTAGTGCGTTCTTGCGTAGGAAGGCAGAACTAATAAATATGAAACCCACTTTCTTGTAAAATCCTATGAATGCACTAAATAACTGAGGGACGAATGAGCGTCACGTGTCTTTGTGACTTTTCCATAACGTCTAAAAGGTAAAATTAATCTATGAAATCCCAGGATACTTTGAATTTCTTACCTAATCGTCCAAATGACCTCGTTAGACTCTTATAGTGTTAGCTTAGTAAGAAGCATCAGTAAATATACTGTAAATCACCACTGTCACGTAAATTTGGAATATGAATCTTGGCTATTAGTACATTATTTTGCTACTTTTGGTCGCCTCCATTATACTTATGTACCCAACAGCCATATTACTTTGCGCAAAATAGTCTAAATAAGCAGGGAGTGCTGTTAGGAATATTTCCATTAGAAGGAAGCGTTTACTAGATAAGCTAGAAACTTGAAACGAAAGGTACAAGTTCGCTGTAAAAGGCTTTAGACGTTATTTTATGCTTACAAAGTAGCGCTTTTAATACATATTTTATCAAGTTAGCATTTAGGATCGTATGACTACGAGTACGAAGTTTGATTTTTAAGGAGACCCTAAAATTCCATAGAACATAAGAGTATTGGAGAGAAAAATGAGTAATATATACTTAATGTCTCTGATAAAGTTGGATCTTAATGCTTTATCGATTCCTTGGAAGTCAGTTGCTAAGATACAAGATAGGGAACTTGGGCATGAGATTCCGTTTTCACCCAAAACATCGATAGAAATAAAGAATAGTGTACCAAATGGCATCCAAGACCAAATCCTACCCACCCTGCCAAAATAATTTAGTGGTGATCCGTCGGTTTTTAAGCTTAATGGGGCATTGTGCCATATACCACAAGGGAGAAAGAAGTGATTTGGATATCAGCTCAATGGTATATTGGATCCTTGTCCTGGAAACTTCATAAGTCTTCATCACATCGAAATCCAGGGGACGACTCCCAAAAGATGTGTCGATAAGCGAAAGATAAAAAAAATGGTTATAATCCAACGCTTTATTAAGGATAGAATTTATTTTTCTTATTATATATACACTTGCTTCTGGCAACCGCTAGTTAGGTCATAGCGGTTGATATTAAAGAAAGAATGGAGCCAACCACGAAAATTTCTTCCTGAAGTTGATATCTAGAATCTTGATGTCGATGGAACAGGACCATATACTAAAGAACTTTTGAAACTTGTTGGTGTACTTGTAATTTTTCAGTAAACTACTATAGAAACATTTGAATGGTATAGTTAATTTATTTGAAATACAAGAACCACAAAGATTGTATCGAACCAAGCTTATGGCCGTTAATGTAAATGACCTTAACATCGTCAATTATAGAGAAAATGACACTACGCTATCTAAGGCTAAAGACATCCTATAAAAATTGATATCCAGGGGACACATCGAATTATTCCCTGACGCGCAGACCAATTCTCATTTCCGCAGCTAAATTGTCTAAAGTAAAGTCCATTGGAGGAAATGATATTAGTGGTCAGGCCTGTGTTGAAGCAGAAACAGGATAGATGCATTTGAAAAATATTAAGAACTTAGTATCTGAAAGCTATAATCGGCCTTTGTTGTTTCATACAAATCAAGGCCAAAGGATTAAGGGTGGCAACTTATAAAAAATCGTTTGGTTTCAACCCATTTAAGGTTACAAAGACAAACAAATTAAGAGTCTTTGTAAAGATAAACTAATCGACACGCTAGTGTTGTTTGGAGGTACTTTTTTTATTGCGGCTCTGTCTTGCCTAAGTTCTAATTGCATAGGAGAGTAAAATATGTCAGATTTTATCGGTTAGTGACATTTTTTATAGGAACCAGGCAATGGCTTCGCCAATTCCCCCCCCCCCCACACGGGGAGGGGGGGGAGCTTGCGCTTCGCTACTAAGATTAAAATTTAAAATCTAAAAAAAAAGCAGCCATGGTTAAATTTTTATAAATTTTCTGAACTTCGCCAATTATAATAATTTTAAAATTTCTTCCCTTTCAAAATATCACGTTGCTAAAATATAGTTATAGAAGAAGATATATAAAATAAATTTTCTGAACTTCACCATTTGTAATTCTTTTGGTTTTGAAAAATTCACCAAATTTCGATACTTATATTTATTTCTGAACTTCACCATTTTGTTTTTTGATATTATAAAAGAATTATTAGAAATAACTTTGATAAAAAAACATAAGTCATAACCAAACTAAGATGAAATTATTACTTAAACACTCGAAAAAATACCCTTCATAAAATAAAGTGTTAGTGATGATGATTAATGATAATACCCATTTTTCTTCTACTATATCCCTAACTATTCCTATTTTTCTATCCATAGAAATATTTAATATTTAATTGTTTTAATATTTGATTTGTCTTTACAAGGTTTATAACTAAAGATAGTCGTTTTCCTTTTCTTACTGTAATATTACGCCTATTGCAATTATTTCACGGGAAAAAATTAGTATTTTATTTCCACTAAACAGAGCTTCTTGGCAGAAAATCTACATTTTCTTGAAAATACTATTTTAATATCCATAATGAATATTACAAATGAATATTATTTTGAAAATTACCTCTGATAGTGTCTCAGTTTCATTTTATATAACAGCGAATACAAAAAATATTAGAAAAGTAATATGTATTTAAAGGATGCAGCTCAAAACAAAAGAACGATTGGGATAAATGCAGCTATAACTAGCCATTAACTAAATTATATCATAGACAATTGAGAAAAATATTAATAAGGAAAATCCGAAACAAATAAAATATTCTTTTATTTATGAAAACACTTCTACTTTTCAGCAGTACACGGGACATGCTCATTAGCGAAGGTCAAACTAGTAAAGGAGCGAACTATAAATCTCACCTCTTTCAAGTGGCATAAGACATTGTAATGAATGGCTGTATGTTTTGTTTTATTAGGATTTTGATTCTGTGTAGATGCATCTCATTCCCGTCAGGCAAGGAAACTAATCAGGTCAAGGCGCGGTCGCGGCTGCTGTCAAATTGGGCGGGATCGCTTCCTTTCTCGCTCTTGTTTTCATTGAGAAGTCAATAATTCTTTACCAAAGAGGAAATAATAATTCTTTGCGAAGAGAAATGAGTAATTATTTACGAAGAGAAATGAATAATTCTGTCCAAAGAGAAATGAATTATTCAATACGAAGAGAAATAAATAATTTTGTAAAAAGAGAAATGAATAATTATTTACGAAGAGAAATGAATGATTCTGTCCGAGAAATTAATATTTCTATACGAAGAGAAATGAATAACTCTTTTCGAAGACAAATAAATAATTCTTTA
This sequence comes from Ceratothoa steindachneri, assembly GCA_963969495.1. Lineage (NCBI taxonomy): Eukaryota > Metazoa > Arthropoda > Malacostraca > Isopoda > Cymothoidae > Ceratothoa > Ceratothoa steindachneri. The sequence continues at coordinate 6,319,244 of OZ018318.1, forward strand.
GGAAGAGAAATTAATAATTCACTACGAAGAGAAATGAGTAATTATTTAAGAAGAGAAATTAATAATTATTTACGAAGAGAAATGAGTAATTCTGTCCGAAGAGAAATGAATTATTCTATACGGAGAGAAATGAATAATTTTGTACAAAGAGAAATGAATAATTCTTTACGAAGAGAAATGAATAATTCTGTCTGAGAAATGAATAATTCGATACAAATAGAAATGAATAACTTTTCGAAGAGATATAAATAATTATTTAGGAAGAGAAATTAATAATTCTCTACGAAGAGAAATGAAGTATTCTGTGTGAAAAGAAATGATACTGTACGGAGAGAAATGAATAATGCTTTAATAAGAAAAATGAAAAGTTCTTTACGAAGATAAACTAATAATTTTTTACAAAGATAAATGAATGAATATTTCTTAAGGAGAAAATATTAATTCTTTTCGAAGATAAATGAATAATTCTGTACGAAGAGAAATGAATAATTTTGTACGAAGCGAAATGAATAGTTCTGTACGAAGAGAAATGAATTATTATGTACGAATGGAAATGAATTATTCTGCACGAAGAGAAATGAATAATTCTGTACGAAGAGAAATGAATAGAAATTAATAAATCTTTACGAAGAGAAATTAAAAACTTTTACAAAGAGAAAACAATAATTCTTTACAAAGAGAAATAAATAATTCTTTAGGGAGAAAAATAAATAATTCTGGACGAAGAGAAAAGAATAATTTTGTACGAAGAGAAATGAGTAATTATTTACGAAGAGAAATTAATAATTATTTACGAAGAGAAATGAATAATTCTGTCTGAAGAGAAATGAATTATTCTATACGAAGAGAAATTAATAATTTTGTACAAAGAGAAATGAAAAATTATTTACGAAGAGAAATGAATAATTCTGTCCGAGAAATGAATAATTTTGTCCGAAGATAAATGAATAATTCTGCCCGAAAAGAAATGAATAATTCTGTCCGAAGAGAAATCAATTATTATGTACGAAGAGAAATGAATAATTCTGTACAAAGAGAAATCAATTATTATGTACGAACAAAAATGAATAATTCTGTCTGAAGAGAAATGAATAATTCTGTACAAAAGAAATGAATTATTATGTACGAAGAGAAATAAATAATTCTGTCTGAAGAGAAATGAATAATTCTGTACAAAGAGAAATGAATTATTCTGTACAAAGAGAAATGAATAATGCTGTCTGAAGAGAAATGAATAACTCTGTACGAAGAGAAATGAATTATTCTGCACGAAGAAAAATGGATAATTTTGTACAAAGAGAAATGAATAATTCTGTACGAAGAGAAATGAATTATTCTGCACGAAGAGAAATGACTAATTCTGTCTGAAGAGAAATAAATTATTCTGCACGAAGAGAAATGAATAATTCTGTCTGAAGAGAAATGAATAATTCTTTTCGAAGAGAAATGAATAATTTTGTCCCAAGATAAATGAATAATTCTGCCCGAAAAGAAATGGATAATTCTGTCCGAAGAGAAATGAATTATTATGTACGAAAAGAAATGAATAATTCTGTCTGAAGAGAAATGAATTATTATGTACGAACAGAAATGAATAATTCTGTCTGAAGAGAAATCAATAATTCTGTACGAAGAGAAATGAATTATTATGTACGAAGAGAAATAAATAATTCTGTACGAAGAGAAATGAATAATTCTGCACGGAGAGAAATGAATAACTCTGTACGAAGAGAAATGAATAATTCTGTCCGAAGAGAAATGAATAATTCTGTGCGAAGAGAAATGAATTATTATGTACGAAGAGAAATGAATAATCCTGTCCGAAGAGAAATGAATAATTCTGTACGAAGAGAAATGAATTATTCTGTACGAAGAGAAATGAATTATTCTGTACGAAGAGAAATGAATAATTCTGTCCGAAGAGAAATGAATAATTCTGTACGAAGAGAAATGAATAATTATGTCCGAAGAGAAATGAATTATTATGTACGAAGAGAAATAAATAATTCTGTACGAAGAGAAATGAATAATTCTGCACGGAGAGAAATGAATAACTCTGTACGAAGAGAAATGAATAATTCTGTCCGAAGAGAAATGAATAATTCTGTGCGAAGAGAAATGAATTATTATGTACGAAGAGAAATGAATAATTCTGTCCGAAGAGAAATGAATAATTCTGTACGAAGAGAAATGAATAATTCTGTCCGAAGAGAAATGAATAATTCTGTACGAAGAGAAATGAATAATTCTGTACGAAGAGAAATGAATAATTCTGTCCGAAGAGAAATGAATAATTCTGTCCGAAGAGAAATAAATTATTCTGTCCGAAGAGAAATGAATTATTCTGTACGAAGAGAAATGAATAATTATGGCCGAAGGGAAATGAATTATTATGTACGAAGAGAAATGAATAATTCTGTCCGAAGAGAAATGAATAATTCTGTCCGAAGAGAAATGAATAATTCTGTACGAAGAGAAATGAATAATTCTGTCCGAAGAGAAATGAATAATTCTGTCCGAAGAGAAATGAATTATTATGTACGAAGAGAAATGAATAATTCTGTCCGAAGAGAAATGAATAATTCTGTCCGAAGAGAAATGAATAATTCTGTACGAAGAGAAATGAATAATTCTGTCCGAAGAGAAATGAATAATTCTGTCCGAAGAGAAATGAATTATTCTGTACGAAGAGAAATGAATTATTATGTACGAAGAAAAATGAATAATTCTGTCCGAAGAGAAATGAATAATTCTGTCCGAAGAGAAATGAATAATTCTGTACGAAGAGAAATGAATAATTCTGTCCGAAGAGAAATGAATAATTATGGCCGAAGAGAAATGAATTATTCTGTACGAAGTGAAATGAATAATTCTGTCCGAAGAGAAATGAATAATTCTGTACGAAGAGAAATGAATAATTCTGTCCGAAGAGAAATGAATTATTCTGTACGAAGAGAAATGAATTATTCTGTACGAAGAGAAATGAATTATTATGTACGAAGAGAAATGAATAATTCTGTCCGAAGAGAAATGAATAATTCTGTCCGAAGAGAAATGAATAATTCTGTACGAAGAGAAATGAATTATTATGTACGAAGAGAAATGAATAATTCTGTCCGAAGAGAAATGAATAATTCTGTCCGAAGAGAAATGAATAATTCTGTACGAAGAGAAATGAATAATTCTGTCCGAAGAGAAATGAATAATTCTGTCCCAAGAGAAATGAATTATTATGTACGAAGAGAAATGAATAATTCTGTCCGAAGAGAAATGAATAATTCTGTCCGAAGAGAAATGAATAATTCTGTACGAAGAGAAATGAATAATTCTGTCCGAAGAGAAATGAATAATTCTGTCCGAAGAGAAATGAATTATTCTGTACGAAGAGAAATGAATTATTATGTACGAAGAAAAATGAATAATTCTGTCCGAAGAGAAATGAATAATTCTGTCCGAAGAGAAATGAATAATTCTGTACGAAGAGAAATGAATAATTCTGTCCGAAGAGAAATGAATAATTCTGTCCGAAGAGAAATGAATTATTCTGTACGAAGAGAAATGAATTATTATGTACGAAGAAAAATGAATAATTCTGTCCGAAGAGAAATGAATAATTCTGTCCGAAGAGAAATGAATAATTCTGTACGAAGAGAAATGAATAATTCTGTCCGAAGAGAAATGAATAATTATGGCCGAAGAGAAATGAATTATTCTGTACGAAGAGAAATGAATAATTCTTTTCGAAGAGAAATGAATAATTCTGTACGAAGAGAAATGAATAATTCTGTCCGAAGAGAAATGAATTATTCTGTACGAAGAGAAATGAATTATTCTGTACGAAGAGAAATGAATTATTATGTACGAAGAGAAATGAATAATTCTGTCCGAAGAGAAATGAATAATTCTGTCCGAAGAGAAATGAATAATTCTGTACGAAGAGAAATGAATAATTCTGTCCGAAGAGAAATGAATAATTCTGTCCGAAGAGAAATGAATTATTCTGTCCGAAGAGAAATGAATAATTCTGTCCGAAGAGAAATGAATAATTCTGTCCGAAGAGAAATGAATAATTCTGTCCGAAGAGAAATGAATAATTCTGTCCGAAGAGAAATGAATAATTCTGTCCGAAGAGAAATGAATTATTCTGTACGAAGAGAAATGAATAATTCTGTACGAAGAGAAATGAATAATTCTGTCCGAAGAGAAATGAATAATTCTGTACGAAGAGAAATGAATAATTCTGTCCGAAGAGAAATGAATAATTCTGTCCGAAGAGAAATGAATAATTCTGTCCGAAGAGAAATGAATTATTCTGTACGAAGAGAAATGAATTATTATGTACGAAGAGAAATGAATAATTCTGTCCGAAGAGAAATGAATAATTCTGTCCGAAGAGAAATGAATAATTCTGTACGAAGAGAAATGAATAATTCTGTCCGAAGAGAAATGAATAATTCTGTCCAAAGAGAAATGAATAATTCTGTCCGAAGAGAAATGAATTATTCTGTACGAAGAGAAATGAATTATTATGTACGAAGAGAAATGAATAATTCTGTCCGAAGAGAAATGAATAATTCTGTCCGAAGAGAAATGAATAATTCTGTCCGAAGAGAAATGAATTATTCTGTCCGAAGAGAAATGAATAATTCTGTACGAAGAGAAATGAATAATTCTGTCCGAAGAGAAATGAATAATTCTGTACGAAGAGAAATGAATAATTCTGTACGAAGAGAAATGAATCCTTCTTTTCTCTGATCAATAGTGTATCAACAATATCTCTAAGGTTTCGATTATTCACTTTAGACAGGTCCTGAAGATAACTTAGACAATTAGCATAGATGGTTGGCATTACTCCCAGAGATCATAAAGAAATCGATGGATAAGAACACAAACACGTCTAACAGATATAATAAAATGACTAAAAGCGCTGAAGGAGGAGAGTTTGGGAGGGCAAATTGTTGGAAGAAACTACAGAAGATAGAGTAAAGGATTCCTTAATTGGATATCTTTATACATACAGACAAACATAAGACGACCTCTTAGAAGGTGGCACAATGAGATTCACCTAACGATGCGAGTATCATGGCAAACTCGAGCGCTGGACGGTAATCACGGCTAACCAGTTGCCTAACATTCATATGAAATACACACACACACACACAAACATACACACACACACACACACATATATATATATATATATATATATATATATATATATATATATATATATATATATATATATATTACATAAAATTGAAAATTGTGAAAAAAAATGATCGAGAATGTTGTTTCCGTTTTCTAAAACCTCAAAAACCTGTTCGAAACCACATTCATTTATCCATGTCTGTAATCAAACAGTTAATTGGAATAGTAAAAAATACTAATGAATTGAAGCAATTTTATTTCGAGTTCCATTGTGGAGTTTTTGCACATTGAGAGAAACAAACCCTTTCTCCTCTTTTGAATTCTTGTCGAGCTTGTTCAATTTGTTTCCTATTATTGACATATACAAGGGATCTTCAAAAAGTCTTGGTGCGAAATGAAAGAAATATTTATTAAAAATTAAAATAATAAAAATGTCGCTAATATTTTGAGTCTATTTTAAGGTCGTCCAATGTGTAATTTTTTAGGTCCATCTATCGTTTTGGAATCGTGTAATATGATCTGCCCAGCTCCATTTCAGGTTTCTTATACCTTCCAGTAAATGTTCAAGTTTGGTTGGTTCATGTAATTCAGGCATCTATGCTTCACCGTATTTCCTCTTCCCAGGTCTTGGAGAATAGAAAACAATGTGCTTGGAATCAACCTCCCTTTTCCTTGTCGGATCATCTTTTCTTCTTTCTTTCACCTTCTCCCGCTTCTATGCTTGGTTCTTATTTCTGGTCAGTCGTCGCTACTTGACTCTCCATATACCCATCCCCCTTCAGGCCCTTCTCCCTCAGATTATTCCCTATACTATTCATCAATCTCTTCCACGGTTATCTCTCTACCTCTTCTTGTACCCACCTCTACTCCCATAACTTTCTTCCACACATAATTTACGTCTCTTCTCATGATAGTTTTATACAACCCGTCTTTTTCATGTATTTTCGTTGAGATTTCACCCATATTTGCTCTACCTGTAATTCTTTCATTCTTGATCTTAGCCAGCTTTGTAACCCCACACTTCCACCTAAACATCATCTCTGCCACTTTCACCGTCTTTTTCTGCGTATTCTTAATGCGCCACGTTGGAGTTAATACCATCTTATAATACTTTTCTTTAACGTCCACATTTATTCTTTCTTCGCACCTATGCCAGTTAAGCTTTTTCAATTCTTTCAACCTATTCTCTTCGTTACCTATAGGTCTATAGATCTATCCCTGGAAACCGTTAATCTTAAGTACATGAACTTATCCTCACTATTCCACTCCTCGTTCTGTATCCTCACCTTTCTTTCATATATTTCCTTTTTTCCCTGCTAAATGTAATCCTCTCTCCTCAAGATCCCTTCATTAGTTCTCCATCATCTTTGCAACCTCACTCTACTGGTGCTACATATAACAATATCATCTTCACACACTTTGAGGCCTGGTCTATTATTCCTATAGTTAAGGCATTCACGATGAAGTCAAAAGGACGGGCTTAAGGAGGAACCCTGAAGTAAGCCAGCTCTTAATAAATATCAACATATTATCCTTATACTGGTTGTAACTTTAGTTCTTGCTCCTTCATATATATACTCTATAATCCTCACCTACTTTTCTTCTTTCGCGCTTTTCTTTCCCGTACAATTCCATAACTCCTGTCCCGGCAATATCATATACTTTCTTCAGATCCATGAAAGCAATAGACAGACTTCTATTCTCCTTATGTTTTCCATCAGCTGCCTTAGTGTAAACACTGCATCTTCCATTCCTCTGCCCGGCATGAATCCAAAGTGTTCATCTTCCATAGATATTTCTTCTCTTAATCTCTCTTCTATAATTGCCCTCCAGTTTTCATTGCATGCGACATTAAGTTTCTGCCTCTATAACTTCTATTTTCATGGATGTCACCTTTCTCTTTGTACATATGTACCATGACCCTTTTCTCTCACTCCTTTTGAATTCTCTCTTGTTAATATATTTTTTGCAGTAAGTCCCAATGCATAGCAATCTCTTCGTCAGGAAGACATTTTAAAACCTTTAATGGTATGTTATCTAGGGTTAGATACAGTTCAGCGCGGCCTTTTCAGCACCTGGTCGTTTCAGCGCCAACACATTTCAGCGCCGAGTCATTTCATCTAACCAATGTACGCAATTGTAATGGAGAAAGCGCCATGTTTGTACACATGTAGACATTCGATCATTTAATTAATTATGACTGTGATCGTTCTATCTCATATTGTAGCATTACTGTTTCATTTAATATTTTGGAATGTGTTTTTATCAATTCTATTGATAATTTTACAATAAATCCCGTCGGTCTCTTCGCTTTAGATCCGATCGTCATGTATTTAATCAGAATAAAAAACAAAAATAATATTTACTTAATGTTCAGATAAGTAAGTCCCTCCTCTCACCTATAAAACCTTCCAAATGTCTCTATTCTCATTTCTAGAAGAGGTCTTTGATAAAAAAGAAGAAAGTGCTCGGAATCATTTTTTATATTCTCATTTGGTTTTCGCCTCATTATTTGTGCTCAAGAAACGCATGAGGGACTCAATCGAAATGGCCTCCAGTCTCCGGTAGCCCTTAAGTGGGCAGAAGGTGCGAAGAATCCCCGGGTCCGAATCAGTGAATAAACTTAAAAACACTCACAGAAGTGGACGAGCAAAGAAGATACGAAGATCGGGCAGAATGGAGGTTGTTTCGGACGGGTACGCTAACTAACAGATAGACACTATCTATCAGGCGGATGATCATGATAATGATGATGAATATATCACTGTAATAATAATGATAATAATAATAATGTAAGTAATAATAATTAAAAGATTATCAGATAAGCATGAAATATGAGCTTAAAAATTCACACAAATGTACATTATCTTCCGAAGTTAAAACTGAAGTATCTGATGCAGGTATTCCAGTTTCCCAACCCCTCTCTTGCTGACCCTGCCTCTCTGCTTCAGCCTACCACTATGGGAACAACAAACAATCTTCTCACTGAAGTAGCAAAGTTCCTTAATACCGCCCACTAATTTCTTGTGGTTTTACTGTATTTTTTCAAAAGACAGATTCTAAGGTAAACCCTGTCTGGCGCCACCTCTAATCACGTCTAATTATTTAGAATTAGTGAATATTAAGAAAGGAGTATCTTCTATCTTCAAAATGTATTCACATTCACTCAGTTGTAAGAAATTTCTGCCGCATTAACCTTATGATAAAGTTAACTGGATAGTTATTGTAAAAGCCATCCCACTGTGGTTAATGTTCTATATAACCATTGGCTCAATATTAAAACATCTAAAAAACTTAGTAACTAAATTAAATATAACTGGACCATTATTATAAAAACCCTCCTACTATATTTAATATTTTATGTAACCATAAACATAAATCTCAGACATAAATCAACGACTTTGAAGTTGTCTCATTACGTCCTTCTGTCCCGTGTAATTCGACATAACCCTTTCATATCTTTAAGCGACTGGTACTCTCTTCCTCCGTCGAGCATTGTGCCTTCTCTAGTCGTAACAGTCGACTTTATAAGCCGTAAAGTGGCGTAATCTTCATCACCAGTCGTATCAGACGACGTTGCGAGCATCGTACCTTCTCCACTTGTAACAGACGTCATTACTAGCCGTAAACTAGCGTGACTTCCCATACCAGTAGTAACATATATGACGCAATATTAGTCATTTTTAAGAGAGTAAATACCAATTTCCGAGTGGAAATTAGAAAAATAAGAAAGACAATTACATGCAATAATTTTGCTTCATAATTTAAACTTTTTTTTTCTTATTGCGGCCGCATTGATACCCATCGAGTGCGCGCCGAAATGTCTTTGCGCTAAAACGGCAGGCGTTGAAACGGCAAGGCGCCGAAAAGGCGGCGCTGACACGGCAAGGCGCTAAAACAGCGGCGCTTAACTGGCGGCGCTGAAACGTCCCATTTCCTGCTATCTAGAGTAGTTCTGTGCCATTTTTTTTTTCAGTCTCATCTACACGTCCTCCCTACTTATCCCTTGGTCAAGGACTCCTTCCTCCAAGGCAGTATTATCTTCCTTTCATTGTCGGGTGTTAAAAAAATTATATTTAACTCATAAATTCATAAGATTACCTTGTTGCTTCTAATTAGCGCTGGGCAGGTTACCTCTCATTTAAAAATAGTTTAACAAAATTAAGCTTTCATAATTCTTTTTAGTCTATTTTCCACGACCCAAATTTTAATTCTCTTTTTGATATAATGGCGGGCAGACGTGATATAGCTTGAAATTAAATAAATAAAAGAGACTAAACAAATAAAATTTGATAAAATCTGCCCATTCAGTGTGGAATTTGCAGAGAGGAACGGTTTCTGGTTGAGCTCTGGATAGTAGACTTAGTGGAATTTGTTTTTGCCAAATCGCACGGCTGGATATTTCTTGCTATTTATTTTGCGGGTGATCATAAAATAGCCGCATCGAATTCAATGCTTTTTTATAAAAGGTTTTATTTCTTGTCTGGAATATAAAGCAAAATGTATTGAGGACTGTTAACGCTGATAAACAGAGTGGGAAAGATTGGCATTTTATTGTAACGCACGAAATAAAAAGACATTATTTCAATAGGGTCGGTTTATTTTTAGCAAATACCATAAGGCCCCTGTTTCTCTCTGTCTCTCCATAGAATCCTTGACTTCGTTTTATACGGGGATAGTTTTACCAGAATTGTGTGTCAACCATATCTCTAAAACACCAATTTTAATCGTATTGTGTAGTTCAATCATTTTTAGTTCTCTTTTCAAAGTTTTCTTCCGAAACTTTCTTGATTTAATTCCTCTTTATAAGAGATATCCTTCTTGGTTTTCTTGTTTTGTTAGACATTATTACTACAAATGATCCTAACGATTTTTTCGCTCAAACCAAAATTCTCTCAAAAAATATTATTTTGACCTACCATTATTTATTTCTGTCAACTGACAAATAAAAAAGGAACTATCATCAACTCTTTCATACCTCTATCATACCTCTTTCGTTTAACCTTGCTCTCTTACACTGCATCTTCCCCCATCCCCTAAAGGCTATTTCCTTGTTCCAGCTTCACCAAACATCCACATTCTCAGCCATAAACTAGTAGTTCACCAACACCAAAAATTAATTGGCGGTTAATTAGAACGCAAGGCTCACCACTATATTTTCTTTCTTTGAAAAGTTCCAAAATTTTCCTATTTTACGAATATATTTATTTCCATAAACTGCCATCAAATATTTTGCAAATCCTCCAAATTTAGGGGGATGATATTAGGGGAGGAGCTCATTAGTGAGCTTTGAGAGGTCGAACCAAAAATGGCAAATAGGGAAAAGAAAGACTCGAAAAAATTTCCCGCCCAATGAATTTCATAAAAATCGTTTACCATTAATTTTAAATTTCAAAATACATTATAAAAACCCATATTACACTCTTTCCTCCAACCAAAGGGGGTAGGAAGTAAAGAATGAGTAGAAGAAAGGTAAGAACAAATGTGCTTATAGGTGAAATATCACTTCTTTGTATATTAGACTGTATTAATTTATCGCTTCAACAAATTCCCTAACATCAACTTTGGGAATTTGGTTTCTGCCATACACGTCTTTGCCAACATTTTAAAGTTTAGATGACATCTTTGATTTGTTAGGCTATAATTACCTCATCTCATACCAGCACGTCTTTAATTCCCTTAATCTTGGCATTAACTACTGCATCCTATAGGTACCCAAGTAAGGCAGAAGGGAAAGTCTAACTTTTCCATCACGCGACACACATCATATCATTTGAACTACCGAAATCTTTATCAAACGCAACGTAAAAAATATAACTCATTTATATTTGAATAGACGACCTTATATACTTTTTTTATTCCTATCGGATTCAAGCCAAGTATAATTGCTAAATATAATTGCTTAGTTACTAGATTCATATATTAGGTCATGTTTGTCATTTTTATCATATTTTCTGGCTACAAATAATTGAAAAGTTTGTTTTTATAATAGCCTACTCTACTAAGCTCGTAGTCTAGGTACCTGAGTGGCTTTTAATCTATAGATAACATTTCGAAATACCCTTGTCGTCATTTTCTTGGCTATTAATTTTATATATTAATTATTTTTAATTTAATTTGCTTTATCGTTAATAACACATAATATGGACGGGTCAAAATAGTACATCCGCAACTTTCTGTTCTGAGAGTTCAGAAAAGGCAATAATGCTAAGTTAACAGGAGAAGATTTGTGACAGGTATAGTTTAAGAATTTTCGTTCTGAAAACGTTAATTTTAAAGTTGATCCCCGATGAGGAAAATCAGGGGAATTTGTTATCTTTAAAAAATAACAGTGAAAGAAAATCTGATTCTAACTATTAAACCTTTAGATGAAAAACTATGCTATAATAGCTCATTCCACTGTGCATCGCAATATAAAGGAGAGAGGCAAGGTTTCATAACCTTCAGGAGCTTTTACAATTTATACGTGAACTATTTTTAATAGGATTGTTGCAAGAAAAGAAAAGTAGGTTATCTACATTAATATTATATGCTCTAGACAATCGATTAGTCCTAAGGGAATATAAATAGCCCAGCCAAAACAGAGGCCTCATCCACGGAAGATTCTCCCGTGCGTTTGGTGGGTTATCAATGGTATAATCCATTTTTAATCTCTAAACTCCATTTAAACTACCACCAAATAGTTAAATCTCCTTAATTGGACCGTTTGCATGTAAAATCTGAAGAAATCCCTTCAGCATTAATCAATGAAAGAAGAGTGCTCTTTCATCAAAATAACGCGCGACTTCATATCGCAAGAGATACAATACAAAAGATTCAATTTTGATTGGGGACTAATGAGTACTCCTTTATACTAAACCGACTTAGCCACATCTAATTTCTATCATTTTAGTTGTTTCGCGAATCACCTGAACTGAATGAAGATGTCAACAACAGAAGGTCGAAACAACTTTGAAGAACCTTTTAAAATCAAATTCAAAAGACTTTTGCAAATATGATCTTGAAAAGTTAGTATAAATGTAGGTAGAGAATAATGGTAGAAATGTTATTATATTAATTAACAAATTGCCATCAGGCAATGAGAATGCTTAAGAATGTTTGGAATAATAGCAACTTTTCTGTGCATCCTAAAATCAAAATTTATAAGGTAATGGTTAGAAGTACATTGATTTATGGACATGAGTCTTGGTACAACACTGTGACTACAGATAAAAAACTATTGGCATTTGAAAATGAAGCTCTGCGACGAATATTGGGAGTTAAATGGTGGGATAGATTGTCAAATACCAGAATCAGAGAAATAACGGGGGTGAAACCAGTCGATGAGTTTGTTAGATTTTACAGTTGGAAATGGTTAGGTCATGTTTATAGAAAGCAGGGTATAGTTTGGGATACACCAGGGTTGGTGGTCCCTGGTAGAAGAGGTAGAGGTAGGATAGGGAGACTTAGATAAGGACTATGAGGTGGGAAGGAGGAGAGGATTGTTGGGAAGATCTTGACGCATTAGCTCAAGATAGAGGGTGGTGGCGTGAGTTCATTGAGGCCCTATGCATCCCCGTGGGTGCCACAGGAGATGATTGATTGATTGATTGATTGATATTTAAGTATAAATAAGAATGTTGCATTACGTATGGTATGACATTATACAATTAAAAGGTCAAGCAGATAATAAAAAAGAGAAGATTTAAGGTTCTTGCTTCGTTATACCAACTGATTATTCAAATTTATTTCTATCATTGAAATAATGAAGCTTCAGAGGCGTTCAAGTGGTCATCACATTTCATTATGAGGAAAGTTGGTTCGTTGGCCTTTGGTCTTCAGCATTTTACGAGTATTTTTGAAACTCTTCTTGTTATTCTCTTTTTATTCACTTTAATATCAATAAAATAGAAATTTCACTGATTCAACGTCTTTCTGACCTGAAAATTCGCCATATTGAGTAACAACAATAGATGGGCGCTTGGACTCTTTCCTCCTGAAACTTCCTTAAATCTCTCGAATTCATTCGCGTTGAATTGTATAGAAAAACGTCTTGGCAGGAGTGATTTTCTGTAGTACGGCGCCTGTTTTCGGTGTGAGAGAACTTAAGAGTTATTCAGTGACTTAAAATGGTGTTGGTTCACTTAAGACGCAAGAGAGAGGAAGGAAACCGGAAATTTATTTTAGGGAAAGAATTATTTTACATTAGTGATAAATGTTTCCTTTGTGTGTGAAGAACAGAAGAAAGTTTCAGCTTGATTTTTCCATTTCACAAATTCCAACCGGATCAGCTGAAAAAATATTATCAAGTTGAAATGTTGTTGAAGTTAGAATGAACGTTTTTTTATTGGTATTCAATAAACATGGAAGTTTCAAGGTTGCGGCCAAGATTTCTCACAGTTTTTAACGTCGGGATTTAGGATCTTTTTAAAATTTGAGGCTATTCAGTTTTTTAGGGTTTTTGATATTACTAATAAACTAATTTTAGGTTGCTTTTATCCTAGAATACAGTTAATTAGGGTTAGGATTTTCCTTTCCTACCGTCTTAAGAGGTATCCTCATGCTGTTTATGTACTTTTAAAACATTTACTTAACTCAAATCCACAATTTCCTATACAAGTCTACCTTCCAAAACATACTGACCAAAATGGCCTCGTTAGCTTTCAGTGTACATTTCAAGCTAAATAAATATATATTCAGTACTCCATTATTAAAATTTATGTAATTTAATATCACTCTCGCTGGGTCCTTTTTAGAGATAAATTGGACAGGTGCCTGGAAAACAAAGCGCTGGAAAAAGAAATGAAGAGATGTCGAGATTAACCAAAAGGAAAAAACCCACATTTTTTTTCTGTGCTTATCATATTTTTTTCTCTTCGACTGTCACAAAGAAAGATAAACGTGCAATTTATCTCTGGTAGTATTGTAGGCCTCTTCGTCTGATACTAATTATTCAATTATTAATTTGAGGACGGAATAAATATATATACATATAAACATCGATATGATTCATAGATTAACCAGACCAAAACAACGTCAGCAGACCTAATTCGCATGCTCTTAATTATTTCAATAATTTTGAAAAAAAGGAGGATTTAATTAAACGAATTATCAATTAACAAACATATCTGACTTTACGACCTTCAAAACTCTAAAAAACCTTATATAAAAGTAAAATGGATACCAAGTGACTGCCCGCCCGACGCACCGACATAGTAAGTTATAGAGTCGCGTCCACACGAATAAAAACACTCCTTGATTAAGAGCATACAGTTGTTGGCAACAATTTCGGCCAGAAAAATAGTGTAGTTTTTAATTAAGATTTATTCCTTTAGAGTATTTAACTAATCCATTGCTATGTCCCGGGGGCATCTTACAAGCCAATTAAAATGATATCAATAAGTTTCATAGGTTGAATAACTCGCTCCCACATATAGGATATAAATGAGAATGACCTAGCTCCTCTCTAGATCTTAATGCGATAGAGAACTCTTGAGGGATCCCCGAAACGGCGGGCTTTGAAAAGGAACTCTGAAAATAAAGACAAGCCCAGAATTGAGACCATCGCTTAGGATTTACTCCTGAAGTTGATACTGTGCCAGTATATCAACTTCAGGAGTAAATCCTAAGCGATGAGGACGACTGCGATTTCATTGAATAAAATGAATGATCCTTCAAGTCTTTAACATGTAATTATATCTGAATAAATTAAATCTGTGTTATTGTCTGTTATGTTGAAGTTAAGCGACAAATTACATACCGCACCTTGTATATGCGGTGGTGGTGTCCGTAGTACTTGGTTATTTGTGCTCAATGGTACCTAGCTCTCTATCATGATGAAGAATGCATCGATCACCACTTGATTTCTTTTAGATTGTTTGTAATTATCTTAAGGGACATTTTTGGTACCATTCTTTGTTTACACCGTTGTTCTTGTTCATGGCTGTATAAGATTTAATATACTTTTATTATACTTACACTTTATACTTACACTACCTTTTGGCCCTTGTGAGGCGAAAAGACCACAGGGACGTAACCGCATTAAACCAGGGATAATGGGTGAGGTAAGCTTCAACTAAACACGTTCAGAGTAAGGTTATGAGGTGTTATTACAGCGATTGACCGAATTTAAATCATTCCTCTCCTGTGATATCATCTCCTGGGTCTCGCTATGTAAAGAGGTGTCCAGTTGAGAGTTCGTCAATTTTCAGACGTTCCTTATGTACATAATTGCGTCCTGCCTATTTCCACTCAGAAGTTTTCGTTTTTACTATGTATGTATGTACAACCGGTGTTTATTATTCATGTATTTAGGTTCTGGTCCCTGCAGCATATGTTTCTCCAAGTTTTCCTCAGCTTCTAGATGTTATTTGCATTCAGTGTCTAAGTTTGACTTCTATATGTTGAAACTGGTAAGATGCATTCATAAGCATAGAAGCATGTCGCCTTTGCAGATGTAGCTCAGCTTTCCTGTCGTCATGCAGCTAAATTTTGATCTTTTTTTATTAGCTTTTCCATGCTAACATCAATAGTCCCAAACTGGCCTGAGTATACGGATTCTTGTATCTTCCCTCAGATTTTATCGTCAATTCTAATTCCTCAAAACGATTTATTATTATTTTCGCCTTTGAAAAGTTGATTTTCATTCCAACTATGAGACTTGGCTTGTGATAATTCTGTCAACATTGATTGTAATTTTTTTTAGGGGGGGGGGGCTTGATATAAATAATACTTTCTTTAGGAAAGTTAATGTGACTTAAATATCTCTCAACTTATTCAGAACTCCTTTTGTCCACATGTGCAGTCTCGAAAATATTTTTAAACACGGCAGTAAACAGTTACGCGGAGATGAATCTCCTGCATCGATGTACCCTACAAGTCCACATTCGAGGCATGTCATTTCTCTGAATCGGCTCTCCTACATGTGACTGAGCAACTCCGTCACGAAACTGACGCTGGGAGGCCTTTGAATCTGGTGCTTCTCGATCTCTCGGCAGTATTTGACACTGTAGACTACTCCGTTCTTCTCCACTGCCTTCGAGACTTCCTGGGTATCTCCGGAACGGCTAAAAACTGGTTTCGCTCTTATTTCTCATCTTTTACCCTATTGTCCGCATCAAGGGTAAAATCTCTCAGCCTGCTGCTATTTTCTATGGTCGTGCTCAATAAAACTCTCTCCTTGGCCCGCTTTTTTCTCGTATCTACCTTCTTCCTCATAACCTTTTTCTGCGTCGCCTAGGTCTATGCTCCAATTTCTATGCCGACGACACACAAATATTTCTCTCCTCTTCCCCAAACTCGTTTGTCGAAACCGTCACTAATCCTTTATCCCCACATGACACAATAATCTTAATGGCTATCTGATAACTTCTTTAAACTCAACCATGACAAAACTGAGGTTCTTCTGATGGGCACCATAGCAAATATCGCTTGCTGTAAAAATGTAGCCTCTCTTTTCTCAATCTAGGTGACTCCCCGATCACGTTCTCTGAAAACGTCAGGGGCCTGGGTGTTTCCTTTGAGTCATTTCGATTTTAAATCGGATTTTGCTAAATATCAGCAAATCGTTTCTCTGCTTTCTCCGTAACCTCAGTCGTATCCGGTCCCACTTTGACCAAAACCGTTTCGAGATAGCTCTCTGTGCCTTTTTTCCCTCTCTCCTTGATTACTGTAATAGTCTTCTGATTGGAGTCCCAAACGCAACAATTCATCTCCCTTAACTTCTACAGAAATTTGCGGCTCGAGGTCTCCTCAGTCGAGGACAGTTCTCTCGTACCACATCACTGCTCGTAAACTGCAGTGGCTGCCCATTAAATTTCGAATCACTTTTGAACTCCTTTTCACATTTAAAATCCTAATTACCACAACTGCCTTTTACCTGTTCTCCTCACTGGCTGTGTCCAAACAACAACGAACCCTTCGCTCTAGGAGGGCCCAACTGCTTTCGGTTCCTCGCACTCGTCTCTGCTGCATGGGTGATCGTACCTTCTCTGTAGTTACCCATAAACTGTAGAATGATCTACCCCTTGAGATACGCTCTTTTTCCTCCCTCGGTGCTTTCAAGTAGACTCTGTAACAACACCTTATATGTTATGGCCTTTTCCTAGTCGATACACGAGAGCCCTGCAAAGACTTTATAGTCTTAGTGAGCGCCATATAAAACCTGTATTATCAGTAGGATTACTTTTTATTTGTATTATTTTAGTGGCCATATATAGCTTAAATGACAGCTCTAAGATCCTAAACGATTTTTAATGATTCGATTGCTTTTTTATAGTCAGCGAATGTGGAGCGAGAGAGGCAGCGAGAGTTGTGTGAATGATAATGATCCCTTCTCCCGCGAGTGTCAGAATTAAATAGGCCACGAATTGCGTCAAGTTGTCATGTGTCAGCAACATAGAGCTGCTTGGATTTGGTGGCTGCGCCAAGAGGAACTTTATATTCATTTGTTCTCTGAAATAATTATATACCTGATAAGATAAATATTGACCAATAATTCTTGGTCTTCACTCTCACCTCTTTTTAAAAATGATTAAAATGGAATTGTTGAACTATGGGATTGATCTCAAAATCTTTCTTGAACATATTGTAACCTAACTGACAGTAGGTTAGAAATAAGTCGCGCAGCTCTTTAAGGTCGAAAAAAACTCATCTACCCCTGGCATTTTTAGTGGTCGTGCTTCACTCATTTATTAAAAAAATGTCATCTGCTGCATGGTAGTTAGTGCTATAATTCCTGTTCTCTTTCACTCAGGTACAGGTATTCACTGTCTCTGATTTTGTTTCCCTCTTTATCTCTTAGTATTGTCATTTTCTGTCAGACAATTTTTAGTTTTCATTTCCTTTGTTTTAATGATATTTTAATACTTATTTCACTCGGTTTGTGTATATTTTTATTATATATTTTATACATAAATAAATAATATATATATATATATATATATAAATATATATATATATATATATATATATATATATATATATATATATATATATATATATATATATATATATATATAATATATGTCTTTTTTATTCCATCTTGTAGATGGTAGATCGCTTGTCCTGTATTCATCTCTCTTTTAAATGAATGTGTTTGGTAAAAACCAAACTAAATTGCTGAACTTTCGATCTTATTCGATCATCTTCGGAGCTTCTTGATCTGTTCTTTCCTCCTTTACCGATGAAATGTGGAGTCGGAATCAGAGTGAATGAAACAAAAGATGGTATACTCAATTTAGTAGATAGTGGGATAGTAGTAGATAAAAGTGGGTGAAATTTAAAGCGGGGAGGGATATTTTTCTCTAGTAGGAGGGCATCACTTTATGCTTTTTTTTAGATTTTTCCTTTTTGTCTTGTTTGTTGATAAGTTGCGTTTTTATATGTTGTTTCTCTATGTGTTGTCAGCGTGTTCTTCTTATTGTTACTGTTTCAATTTTCATGTACTTATTTTGGGGTTTATTTCTTTCTAACATTCAAGACTTTTTTTCTTTCAGCTCAGCGATTTACCTTATGTTGTTTTAGTGTATTGTTATTTATTTTCTTTGTTTTGGTTTCGGTTGTACTGCGTTAGTTTTTAGTGTTCCTGTTATGTGTATAGTGATGTTATGTTTACCTGAGAGCATATCTTAGTACTTGGAAACTGGCTACGACGGGAGACTTTCTTCCGTAGTCGTGCACGTATATTAAGTCTGCCACCAGTTTCCTGTAGTTCCGGACTGACGACATTCGTAAGGGTTGACCAGACCTTTCTGGTCAATCTTTGGGTGATAATGTTGATAGGGTCCAGTTTTTTCTTCCTATGAAGATCCCTTTGCCGTTGTTGGTCACGCCTTCTGGCTATGTTAATTATTAGGGCCAGGTCAGTTAATTAATTGGGCCAGGTCAGTTCTGTATAAGTGCATTTTCAGTTCTTCTCCATCATATTTCATGGTTTGTTGAAGGCCTTTCCCCTGCTTTTGCTCCTCGATCTCTTTGTTTCTTTTGGGGGGTTGGACTTGTTCTCTGTCTTCAGAGGAGGATGCGGAGCTTAAGAGATTACCCTCAGCTTGCTTTATTCTCCTGGCAGATTTTTTGTCATGTATCTTCCGTTTCCTTATGGCCTCTATTCTCGGGTCCCTATTTGCGGATTTTTGAGGGGCCTGAGATGTTTCCTGGTGTTCTTTTTCTTCCAGTCTTTCTTCATTTGATGAAAACGGCGTCACTGGAGCTTCTTCCTTGGGCTGGTATTGCAGTTGCAGGACGTCTCCCGATGGAGGATTGTCCGGGAACCACATTTCCTCGAGTCCATTCGTTTTGAGTATGGTATTAAGCTCCATTGCGAAACAACCCGGGTCGGTGAGGTTCCTCACGTGAGCATACAAAATGCACGTGAGGATTTTGGTGGAGTTTTTGTTGCCAACTTTCAGATAAGTCTTTGGAACGAAATATTCTATGGTCTTTGCGGAGATGGCTTTTGTTGCTTGGGCATAGGAGTTACTAGCCCTCCTAATTCCCTCCGCCTTTTTCTCCTCTGCTTTACATTTTAAAATCTCTTTCCTCTTTGAGAGAGACATAGCCATTTCCCCGTGCTTTTGGTCACAGTTTAGGCATTTTTCTTCGGCTGACGGGCATTTACTCCAGTCATGCCCTTTACTACTGTATCTAGAGTAGGTTAATTCCTGCTCCTTGCATTCTTTTTTGGGGGGTTGTTCTAGCTTAAAACACCTGAAACAAATTTGAATTGGGGTAAACTCCTCTCTCTCTCTCTCCTTGTTCCCTGCTTATTTTGGCATTGAAGAGCAGTAACTCACTCTCATTCGCCTTAGTTGCTATTGAGGTATCACTAAAGATAATTTTGAATACGTGATTGTATTCTGTGTTGTTCCTTCTGTTTCTGAATTTCACTATCTCGCTTATATTTGCCCACTGTTGGTTCCTCTCAATTTCGTTTTTGATTTCTTCTTTTATATGCTGGCCGATCGACGGGTCCAGCCTTCGGCATATCACACTTCTGTGTGCCTCAATCTGGGAAGGGGTATTGGGTTGGAGGTTTATCTTCTTCAGGATCTTAATAATAGCTTCCTTTGTGAGGGTCTGATTTTTTTTTCTCCTTCTCGCGTATAGTGATATACCCTGTCGGAGAGTCAATTAAGCGTAGTATGGCCACATCCAGCCTGATGAATAAGATTTCATACACCTTCCCCTTATTAGGTTTTTCTAGGCCACTTATGGTTTCAGCGGGACTCTTGCGGCACTGGACTCCGCCATTTCGGCTTGTGTACAGCCCTTTGAGGAGGGGAGTGCACTTTCGTTCTCTCTTACCTTCTTTCTTGTTTATTTGAATGGGGACCTACCAATCTGTTTTTTCAGAGTTTTAGTTTTTCTCCTGTTTTGTAATTTATTTACCTTGGGGAAAAGAGAGGCCCTCTCGCTTGTATGCCGCCTTGATGGATGGAAGAATTGCCTTTTAGGGTGAATGATATCTTTGGATGAGATGAATCCGGTTTGGATCCTCTCGGGGGTGTGATTGTATGATGGACTTATTGATAACGCCGCCCCCGAGGGTGTTTTAATCGCGACCGCATCTCGACATACCATAAAGACGGTTGTATGCCCATATATGGTCCTGGAAGGGACCCCCGCTGTGATGAGCAGCGGAGTAGCAGTCCGTCCCTTGTCCGGAATTGTTTCTAAAATTGTTCTCGGCTGTGGGCTACTCCTCAAACCAGCTTTCTCCAATGCCCCTAATTATACCGTGGCAACCGCTCGGCATAGTTGGGACGAAATATCAATGGCAATCCTTCCTTACATCTGGCAGAACTCGCAAAGGGAGGCAAGGCTGGGGACCTAAGCCGTCATCTGCCTAAGTAGGGCCTCTAAAAATAGAGGTGAATATTAGTAGTGATGATGAATGAATGGTGATGAGTATAGATCTCTTTCGTGATAGTGGTCCTCGGGGGAGTCTTTTGTAAATACTCGCAAAGCTTTTCCTCCTTTACCGAGTTCTGAGGTAAATATGCCAAAGTTGATGAATCAAGATTTCTGAGCAAGCTGAACGAAATAAAACATTTTTTGTGTATAGAAAGGACAGAGAGGGATCACTGTGTAACACAGGCGAACAGGCAGTCAAATAGGAAAGAGTGTGGAAATAACTTAAGAAGTGATAGGAGAAGTTGATAGGTCAGTGGCTAGTCACCGATGCGTGGTGTAGTTAGGTTGGACTTGGTGTGATCGTGACTGGACGACGGTTGAAGGCTGGTCAGAAAGGAGGGCGTGTCAGCTCGGTCGGAAACACGTTATTCATGATGCCTTTAGTTTAAGCGAAGAACGGTATGGATTGCGGGTGGGCATGGGCCGCGGGGTATCGCAGTGTCATCGCATACCTTCTTACATGTATTGTTGTGTGTATAATGGGTCTCTGGTGAGTTTCCCGAGTTGTTTTGTGAGTCTGGTGTGAGCGTATTGTTGAGAGGGTGCTAATTTGTTGTTGTCGTGTAGTGTGGCCAATCTCGTGTACAGGGGAGAGCGACAAGCGCTCTTCAGAGCAAAGTTCTGAATGCACTGAGCCTTCTGTTGCCACATGACACTCGCGGCTATGAGTGACAGTGGGGCGTACGTGAGAATAGGTCGCACGAGTGTTTTATATAGGTGTAACTGTAGTTTTTTGCCCGCAGGGTAGAACCTGCACATCGATGTATTTGTACGTGAGGCTCTTGCTTGTGTTATGTTCTGATGTATATTGAACCTGAGGGTCTTGTCAAAAGATGCCCTGAGTATTCTTTGTGCGTGGAGCGTGATTTCTTCTGGTCCACTGCCACTGACGAGAATAGTCTCGTCATCGTCGTATAACACTGTGTATGTGTAACAGCAGTTTTCGGGTGGGCGTGGGTGGTCGTTTGTGTACATGAAGTATAGAGTGGCTGCTAGTACGCACCCTTGGGGAACGCCTGAGCGTGGTGTGAAGGTTTTTGAGAGGTCGTTGTATTTTATGTGGCATCTCCGTTTAGTGAGGTAGTGGGAGAGGAGCCTTGTGGTGCAGAGAGGTAACTCCGTATTGTTGGCGAGTTTCCAATGGAGTCCTTCGTGCCACACTTAATCTAAGGCCTTCTCCACGTCCTTGCTGATGGAGAGAGTCTTCTGATGTACCTGGCGTTTTTTTTTTGTATTCTCTCATGAACGATGGTCACGGCCGCCTGAGTGGACCGGCCCCTCCTGAACCCATATTGGTGGGGGGGAGAACCAATCCCTCTCTTGCAGGTATTCGTGGAGGAAGCAGTTGATCATCCGTTCAAGTATTTTGCCTAGGTACTCTAATAGGGCAATAGGCCTGTAATTGTTTGGGTGTTTGGGGTCTTTGTTCGGTTTATGTAGGAGTATGTTGTGAGAGACTTTAAATATTTTGGGGAGGTGGCCTGAGGCTAGTGAGGCATTAAATAGGTGTGTAAGTGTGGGGTATATGTTTGCTGGGAGGTTATCGAATAAAAACGAATTTGAGGTGGTATTTATTCTGCCAGGTTGATCATAACGTTAGAGGAAACGAGCCAATCCGGTGAGTGGAATTTTAAAACAACTTTAATGCTCGATTACAGCTTAACGCTTGACTATTGATGGCCGGCTTTTCTTCGTTTATTAAAATGGCTTCTAAGATGTTCAGCCTAGCATTATTTCCTGCTTTTCTTTTAATTATGTTGTTGTCAACTAGAATATCTCTTGTTAGATTGATGCTATGTCCGCTCTCCGTATGATTTTTAGGTCCTACGTTTGGAAAATGCATCGTTAAACGTCTCGAAAAAAATGTGGTAGTTGTCATGCCAATATATTTAGAGTTATTATAATCTTGCAGTCGTTATTGGGGCAGATGAAGTCGTAAACTATGTTAGTTGACTTGAGATTCAAGGAGTTTTGGCAACTGTTGTTTTTCATAAGGAGATTGTTGGCTTTTGTTTTTTTATATTAAATAATCAGTTGAATTTTATCTATTTGATTCTTAACCTTGATGTTACGGTTAATAATCTCATTGATGTTTTTTTTCATCTATTTTATAGGGCGTGGACATCTGGTTTCTGTAGTACAGTTTGATGTTTATTGCGCCCTGATTACTTTTCGTTGTATCCGTATCTTTGAAGCGATTATTTAAAATTTATTGGAGTTGTTTATTAATCACGTTGTTCGGAAAACCGTTGTTCACGAGTGTTTGTTTTACACATGATATCTCTTGGTGGAAAAGTTCCCACATACAGCAGCATTTATATGTTCGGCGGATGTATGAGCCGATTACACTTATTTTATATCTTTCCATGCATTACTATCCGCATTGAGGCATCTTCCCATGTCCGTACTTTTATATATACATTTGTTATATAGCTACCATTGATGTTTTGAACCCCAACGTCCAAAAAGGGAGTTTATTGCCCGTGTTCAATTCATAAGTGAATTTTAACACGTAGTTCTCCTTAAATTGCTGTTTGATGTTTATAAGATGTTCTTCGTTTTGGGCGTTGATGTAGATGTCGTCTACGTATCAGCAAAATGTGTGTGGCTTATTTTCACTGTTGTCCAATAAGCTCTCTTCAAGTTGACCCATATAGTAGTCGGCAAAGGTCGGCCCTAAGGAAGACCCATAGCCACTCCATCCACTTGCGTGTAAAGACTACCGTCCCGTGTTCTGAACGGAGCCTCTAATGTGCATGAACGTAACATGCTTCCTAAGATGTTTGGGTGGAGATTTGGAGGAGAGATTGTTTGATCGAATATGATCGAAAGTTAAGCAATTTAGTTTGGTTTTTACCAAACCCATACAGTTAAAATAGAGATGAATACAGGACAAGTGATATACCATCTCCAAGATGGAAGAATAGAAAGTTGCCAAAGGAATACATGAGGGTTTCAACAAAATTTGCATTCGAGAAAGACTGCTACTCATCTACACTAATATATATATATATATATATATATATATATATATATATATATAAATGTAGAAATTGGGACATCCTTCGGATATATATATATATATATATATAGGTATCAAATGTAATGTTTATTCATTTGAGAGAAAACTCTCATCAGATAAATTGGACCGAGAGTTCTGTGATCGCCAGATCGAAAGATTTCTTTTTACAAAATCTTTTAGAATCTGCGATTATACAGCTTACTTGTAATTTTAATTTTAACTTCAGCCCCGGCATGTATTTTTCTGGACCGTTTTATTACAAAAATGTTCAAGAATGACTTTAAAGATAAACCACTGACCTAATTAATAATTAAATTTTCTAGTTATTCATATGGTTAATATATTTTCTGTTTTATTCATGATACTGTTCACCTCTTAGAAATTGTTTTTGTTTCGTCAGGCTTATTTCTCTTTATATTCTTCATTTGTCATATATGCGCATTTATACTTTTCTAGTTATTCCTATGTTTAATATATTTTCGGTTTTATTTTTGATCATTTTCATCTCATATAAATTGTTATTACTTATCAAATAGAAGAATTATGAAATTGTAATCTTAATTTAGTTTGGACGGTTTGAGTCCCCCTCCTCTTTTTTGTTAACCCCTTTTTAAATGATCACCTTCTGTTTTGGCCGGCTTAATTCTTTAATAGGGTTGGTTTCCAGGTATCTGTTAATGCCCATATAATCCTAATATGCCCATATGTCATATACGTGTCTGTGTCTTCTTTGTAAAAATTTCTTCTTATGTTTCTTTCTTCTTCAGTCTGCTTTGTAAAGGACGATTAGTCGAAAGGCCTCGCAGATCTCCCGTGTTTCATTTTCCTTCGTGGCTGATGACTTTATTTATACATTCATCGCGTTCCATATTTTCGTGATTCAGTTATACCTATATTAAGAATTTAGGACAAGCTCCTATTCCAATCACGAGAGAGTAGTTCATATGCTAGCGTTTCTATCCCAAACGAAAGTTTACCTGTCAAGTGGCTTTTATAGGCGTCATCCTTGCTATGGGAGAGAATGAAAATTCATATAATCCATTACAGCTCGGCCTATTATATCGTATATAGAGTTTATATCAGTATGCACTGTTTACTACTTCTTTGAGTAACTTTTCTTTCATTATAGACGAGAGATATTATTCCCTTAGCCCAAAGAAAAGTTCTTATGGCTGAAAACTTTTGCCGTTTCTTAATTTTTTTTTGCTTAATGTTTGGTGTTCCCAAACGTGCCTTCAATGATGACTGAAAGTAAAGATTGGATATTTGGAAGAAAAATCAAAGAAACAGAAAACAAGATGTAAAGCAAAATTCATTATCGTATTCTTCAAGTGCCCAAGCGTGAGGAAGAGTATTTTTACTCTCATTAAGAAGGTACATTAACACTCTAAGAGTAGATAACAAGGTCAATAGCCTTTGCCTGCTTGCAATTATTTCAATGATTTAAAAAAAAAAAATCAAAAACGTATTATCTGACCTTGCGACCTTCAAAACTAAAAAAAAAAAATCAGTGACAATTAAAGTGGTTAGAATTCGACCGATCGACCTAATTACTTATATAGGCGTCCACGAGATTAAAAATTTTATGGTTGAAAATCAATGTAAGAATGTGCCGTTACCGAAAAAATAGAGGTGAATAAATAATACGTCTCTTCATCTAAGTTTTATTTGACAAATAAAACCTTGGTCTCTTTTAATCAGACTTTTCCAAATTTTTTTGTGTTTGTTTGGAAATATTTGAGATAGGAATAAAAGATAGGGATAAACAAATAGGGATAGAAGATATCATTTTACTAGATGTGGAATTTTAAGGGATAAAAAGATAGGGATAAAAGATATCATCTTAAAAGGTGTGAAATTTTAAGGCATGAAAATATAGGGATAAAAGATATCATCTTACGAGATGTGAAATTTTAATTGCGTAATTTTGGGTTTGTATTTTAGCGGTGATTTTTTGTTGCGTATTTGTCGTGTGGGATTTTATATAATTGATCCCCACCCTTTATCCACCTCTTGATCAAAATTAATCGCTTTCCTTACCGAAAAGGGTAAACAAAAAAATCCTACCTTGAAGAGCAATGTGATCTAGAATGAATAATTAACTATTATTAAACATAGGGTTCTAGTCAGAATAAGAGTGCAAGCTTGTGGTAGTTTCTATATTTTGTCGAATTATTTCATTAGGAATGACGTTTTTACTACAAAATATTCATAGTATGGAAATTTACAGCCTTATTTGAAGAAAACCTGGATTGTCAAGTATTTTCAGGGTCCGGTCGCGAACCACCGTAATTGGGATGAGCCTTTGAGTCAGATCAGTTTTTATTCTTATTGCTGTTGCCTTTCGTTGGTTACTATGGATTCGAAATGTATATGTTAACCTAACCTTACCTATCCTAAACTAACCTACACGAAACTAACATACTTAACCTAACCTACACTAAGCTAACCTTACTTAACCTAACATAACATAACATTACATAATTTAACGGATGACAAAAGCCACAAAGTTCTATCAGAGGTCATCCGAGAATAAGCGAGCCTGTCGGGGAATTGAATTTGGGACCCCACGAGCTCGAAGCCAGAATCATATCCCTCAATTTAGTAGTTATTATGTTGATGGGTATGTTGTCTTTCGGTATATCTGGCTCATAGCAAATTACAGGAAATCGTCGCGTATCATCATTCTATGGACTTCTATGTAGCACCTAGTATTTTTTTTTTAGTCATCGACGTCTTTTATCTGATGTTAAATTCACATCTTACTTCAGTTTTTAGAGAACTTTGGTTACTATTGTGATATTTATTTATTATTATTACTCTGTTTCGTCGTTATTTGATCTCTTTTACCTACTTCATTTTGTCCCAAATTGATAGTGATACTTCTAGAGTACACTAGAAGTTTCTATTCCTTGTTGATATTTATTTTGCATGAAAATATAATGAAAAAAAGAGCAAATATTACGGTACTAGGACTCCACTGGAATGGTACGAGAAGGAATTTATCCAGGTATAATTATTTCCCGGCGAGATTTTATTTATTTATTATGGCTAGAGCAGCCGTTAACCTGCATAAGAACTAAATCTCTGATAAAAAATGACTTTGACTGAAGCAAGCGTTTGGTAAAGTTAAAGTTTGCTGGTTTCAATCTCCTATATGTTGCTTCTCAGGCGGTCGTCAGCCAGGGCAAGCCCCAGCCCCCCACCGAAATACTCAGTCACAGTGGTAACCTCCCTTACTAGGTAGTGTCAGCTTAGGAGAATCCAGATGGAGATTCGAACTGCTGACTCAGCGATTGCCGGGAAAGCATAATCTACCCCTCCTATAACGTCCAAGTCTGTTCCTAACAAATGCATACGAAACTTCGTTTTCTCTTAGCCAATCAGGCCTTCCACTTTCCATAATAGATTCTTCTCACGTTGAAACTCTTCCGCTTTTTATACAATTTACTTCTAGAATTTTGATTTCCAAAAGTTCTTTACCTTTATTTGCTAGGATTTTTTTTTTCCTCCATTTCTTTTTATGAGGTACGTAGAAGGTCGGCGAGCGAATTGACCTCATCTCTGCTCGCTTCACATATAAACGGCGCTTAACCAGAAAATAAATATAATTACGATATTTTTGGAGGGTTTTTCTTTGCCCCCTCTCCTTCCCTTTCATTTTAAAATTACTTTTCTGATATTTATTTTGGTTTTGGGTAAGATTTAGAACAGTAGTTTGCATATTTTCATAATAATGGCAGTGGGGAACCACAGATTTGAGTGCTTTTTGAATCACCCACAATTTGAAGAATGTATCAATTTAACCATCTTTGTTTTGTTTTTTTAGAGGATGGAAAATAAAGAATAAAAAACAAGAAATTATTGGGGTTGATTAGTGACAACCTAAAAATGATCAACGTTCTATAAGTACAAAAATTGAAAAAAAGGAATGAATATGCATAATTTTAGCCATAGTTGCCAGTTGTGCTATTTATAAGAGACCTTTTCCCAATTAATACTGGTTCTTTGCACACACAAGTATGACCTGAGTCTTAAGAGCAGCCACCTAGTATTTTAAATATTGTCCACATTTGTTTTTCATGCGTGTTTCTCTTTCTCTTCTTGACGTTATTTTTTTTTTCTTTCTCCCTTTGTCTATGAGAAATGTTTTAAGGTAATATGTTGTCAGTCTTTGTAGACCTTAAGGAGGGAGTGTGAAGCCTCGAAAGTTGTGGTGCACGCAGAAAGCAATGTATAAATAAATAAGAAGTTTATTTGCAACCAAGAGTATTTGCTCCTGCGTGCGAACGTTCACTGAAGTTTAAAAAAAACCCTCAGAATTTCTGAGTACATACTTTGGAATTTATAAGTTTTGCATTTAATAATACAAAGTGGGTTCGCATACCCTTAACGCATTCAAGCTCCCGGTCTTTAGGGATCAAATGAATGCACGTTACGGACGATCTATCAGTTTGAATGGTGACTAAGATCAGAGCTTTCATGTTGCAAAAGCTCAATAACTGCATGAGCTTAGCCATCGAGCCGTGCAAAAACCAGGTCGCTTTGCCGATACCGTCAAAATGGCGGATAATTTTAAAAAGCGAGATATGTTTTAGAGTATGTGAACACAATTCTTATTATTTAAGGCAAAACAAATAAATTTAAAAGTACTCAAAAAGGTTTTACGTATAATTTATTTTGTTTTGCTAAACTTTAATATTTCAGTGAATGTTCGCAGGCAGAAAAAATAATCCTCACTACGAACAAAACTTATTTATTCATACAGTGCTTTGTGTGTGAACCACAAACTCTTCCTTTACTTTATTATTATTATTGTTATTATAGCATTATGGTTCCTATTATCTTTGATTGATAGCTTCCCATTAGAATAGTTTACAAAAGTGAAGGTGGCAAGAGTTCTATATTCACAATTGATTTGATCTCTTGACTAATCGCGTTTTTCTACCTGCAAGGGTTCAACATTTCTTTTAAGCTTTAATAGATCCATCTATTACAGGAGTCATTGACGGTCCCATTGGGACAGTTGACAATGGCGCAGCATATATCAATCACTCGTCGGGCAAATGAATCGATTGTCTTGAGATGAATTTCGTCCTTTATCTATTATCTCAATGAAGAACTTTGTTAATCTTCTATCGTGAAAATCTCATTAAGAGAAGTTTGGGGTTGGTTTTGTATATAGAAAATACAGGATTGTATAAAAGTTTTTTTACGTCAATAAACGCAAGTAGTAAGTTTAGTTTCCATGGTTACGAAAATTCGGTTGTATGCATTTCAACTATAATGCTATGTGTAGCCCAGGCACTGCCGATATAAAATTTATAACACTGAAGATGAAATAATGGGTTTGTTTTTTAATAAAAGTATCAAGTAAACGGTAAGAATAACATAAGAGTTAACGTCATAAAACCCACAAAGATCTTAGCAATAACAACAAACAGGAAAAACAACGATGGCGATAAGCTTCATCACTAGGCGCTTTGCATCCCTTTGCACATCTATTTTTTTTATCTTTTCACCACTCCTTTTCTTTCTATCTATCCCACATATACTTTACTTGCCACTCACATGCATACTCAATTAAAAACACTGAATTAACATTTATAAAATGTTTGGTAGTTTCTGACAATTATGATCGTTTTTTAGATAGTATTATTATTCTTTCCAGTCTGAAGATGACATTATTGTTCCGAAACGTCTCATAAATATATCATTTTCATAAGTGCAGTTATTTCTTTATACGAGAAATTATGGAGGTTGATATGGGGAAAAACATCTAGAATTGCACTAGCAAATATTGATAGAGAATCTAGAAGGAACTTTAACAACATCATTTTTGCAAGGTTGCTCTTTCATAACTTTGCCTGACACAAGGTATTAATTTCATTTCGAGTCATCACTCCTAAAAATCTAGAAATAGATTATAAGAATGTGACTGCATTTGTTTGTTGTTACAACTCAAAAGCAAAACCATCGAAGGAATTTCCATCAGATAGTTTGTAAATTGTAAGTTAAATCTGCAAAGAAAATAGTGAAGATGAATGAAGTAAAAATGTGTGGAAGATATAGAGCAGCATGTCTATCTGCTCGCATTAGGATCATTACGTGCCTGAAGTCTTATATGGTTATTAACCTCGCATTTACATGAAGGGGGATGTGAGTTATTTGCGTTGCTAAGGGTCAGATATCGGAAGACCTATGTTAATTTAACCTGGAGAATCATTAGTAGCAGCATTAGATGATGTAGTGGCTTTCTCTGATCTCATTCACATAGCATCATCCAATCAGATAAAAAATGTAAAAGTGATAAGACACAATTTAATTAATGACTACACACCCTTGGTCAAAAGGAAAAAACACCCCATAGAATCATTCATATAATGTGATCAGACATTTTTGGTAAATAAATTTACCATATATATTTATTTTATTTTTTATATACTTAGTTGGATCCTATTTTGCTTTAATCACAGCCATAATTTATCGTGGTATGGATTTCACCAAATTTTCACAAATTTCTGACACTATGTTTCATCATTCAGTTTGTGATTTTTCATATATGTATTTATGTTTTATTCGTATTTGTGGTACTTCTTATTTGTTTTCCAAGCACCCCTCTCCCCCTCCACAAGTATTCTATCAGATTTAATTCTGGTTTCTGTTGATACCAGTCCATAGGGGTGATCCTTATTTCTCCAAACCAATTCTTAGTGTGGTTAGATGCATAGCAGGTTTTAGATGTTATTAAATGCGTACGAGTTATAGGGGGCGAGAGTATAGGAGTGCCTAACGTTCTTGTGGTAGGCTTCTGCGCCGAGGGGAATTCGTTTGACCGAGGCTTGAGATTAGATAGGCTGGTTTATAAGTATCAATGTGAGTTACCTGTAGCAAGGAAATCACAAACGGAGGGCTTTTGGACTTTTTATTTGGGAGTAGAACTGGGGTACCCCTGGTCGTAAGAAGGATTTGAGAGTTGCGTGTGGTGTGTTTAAGTGGGGCCTATCACTACATGGCGTCTCTCTGACTGGCAGACTGACCCACTCTCTTACTCGCTTGTGTCTGTCTTCTTACTTTCCTACGCTTTAACTCTCTTCCAACTCCTCTGACTGTGAATTTTGTAGTATATATTTGTGTCTGGAGAAAGTGGGTGTAGCCTATTATTATCCACTGGTTCTGCTTGGGTGGAGCCTCTTTCACTAGTATCAAAGGAGATAAAGATTTTGTTTCTGGTCAAAATAGCAAAGGCACGACTGAGTTTCGAGGTCCCTTGCTAGCAAACAATGACCCTTGCTAACTAAACAATGGCCGTTGCTATCGTGTTTCCAGTTCTCCACCTGCATCTCAAGCTTTGTTTGAACAGCTGATCACTTTTGTATATTTATGTATATCTGTATATTTTAGCTGCCGTCTTGAATTCATTCTTATCGCCTTGAACAAAAAACATATATTATTCAAATTCATGTTTTCTTAACTCATGTCTATTTCTCCTATACGTGTTTCTCTCTATTCTAGATGAGTTTATTATTACATGGCATATTATTTTAGTAATTTATGCGTGTGCCCGATTTCAGGATTTCATAGGTCCGCAGTACGTTGATTTGTTAGTTTTCTCGCTGGGCCTAGCTATCTTGCATTTTGGGTGCCACAGGCCTACTTTACTTTCGATTTCAGTGCTACAGATGTATGGCATAGGAAATTCTCCAGCTGAAATATAACTTCATTTCTTATTTTTGAGGAATGCAATTTCTGGGTAGATGGCTCTAAAACCTGGGTCAATATGTGGTATAACTTGTTTTTATTCTTCCCTAGCAGAACAACATCTTCCCTGGCTCTGATGAAATATGCAACCCCATACCATTTAGAATCAACTCCATCTTTAACACTAGGTACCACACAAGCAGGGTGAAATGACTCTCTAACTCTTCCTCTCAACAAGCAAGTCCCGCAAGTGCCGAAAATCTTCAAAATTGTTGTAAAAACGTTGAATTTTTAAATAATTTTCTTCCAAGATATATTTAAAAATAATTTCATAAATTATATGTAAAACAAAAATACAATAATCTTTCTTATATACCTGATAATTACTTTCATCTGAGAAGATAACTTTTAACCACTGATCATGTATTCATTTTTAATGATCTTTGTTTCACTGAAATCTTTTTCTTTTTACCTCAGATATCCATTGCTTATTTCTCGCCTTGCATCATTTTATCCCTTTATCTTTAAGTTTACATTAAAAACCTAGCAAATATTTGGTCCCTTGAAGGTCATGGTGAGGCAATCGTAGGTCCAACGCAGTCAAGCTGGTGTGGCGCAAATGCCGCCGACTATAGGTATTTGCTCCCCAAAAGCTCCCTCTCCCCCCCAAAACAAAATTTACTAATTAATTCAAATTTTAATTTTTAGATTCATAAAAGAGAGGAAACTATTTTAACGAGAAGAGGAAATATAACGAGGAGGAATAAATGAGAATGGTAGAAAAGCCGAAGTAAATAAGTATTATGAAAGGTTAAAAATTTATCATTTTTAACCTTTTCTACCATTCTCATTTATTCCCCCTCGTTATATTTCCTCTTCTCGTTAAAATAGTTTCCTCTCTTTTATAAATCTAAGAATTAAAATTTATATCAATTAGTAAATAACAAACCCCACAAGGGGGTATAATAAACCTCTAAGGACAGTTAGTGAAGATGAAAAGGTGTGTGAATTATTCAAAACGATTATGCTATTGGAGTTCCAGGGAGTGTACGAGGGCGCAACTCTCCCGAATCCCCCAATTGCCCTTTACTGAAAGTTCTCTTGGGGTGTTTGTTAAAAAGAACATCGGTATTCAAAC
This sequence comes from Ceratothoa steindachneri, assembly GCA_963969495.1. Lineage (NCBI taxonomy): Eukaryota > Metazoa > Arthropoda > Malacostraca > Isopoda > Cymothoidae > Ceratothoa > Ceratothoa steindachneri. The sequence continues at coordinate 6,352,144 of OZ018318.1, forward strand.
TCCCCAAAGTTTTACCAGTTTCAGTGGGTCAAAACTTACTACATTCATCAGTTAAACTCCTACACCCACCACAAATAAGCACCGATAGTTGTATTGTGGTATTCTATGTTTCTATAAGGTGTCTCTGAAGTCTGGACAGAGAAAATATCATTATTTATAACTATATTATCTATATTTTGGGGACTCCACAAACCAAATATGAGTTTGTCGAAAGAAGAAAGGAGTGAACTGGTACTTCTCAGTAGATGTAAAGGAGGATCAAATCGAAAGATAGCAGATGATTTTAATGTATGCCATCCCAGAAGGACATGTTAGTTGGAAGAAGAGGTAAAGGGTGGTTATATCGAAAGGTATGAATATCCTTCACATTATCGCACGCCATCCGAGAGAGATACCAATTGGCTTTTCCACCGTAGTTTGTAGAAAGGTAACGTGTTACGGTCAATTTTCTTCGATAATCACGTAACTGGTGAGACTCACTAATCATTTTTGAGAAACCAGTTAATGCCCTAACTTGAATGGCTAGATGAAGGACTTCCTAAGTGGCTTCAACATGATTGCGCCCCTGCCCAGTTTTCCCAAAGTGGTAAGAGAGTGGCTGACCTGGAAGACCTGGTCATGTAGAATGGTCTCCTCGTTAACCAGATCTTAATCACTCCCTTCTCTTGACTTCTCTTTCTGGGATATGTATGCTAACATAGAAAGTGTACTCAATGAAATAAATATACGAGACACCGAAGAGAACAGAGCATCACAAATGAATGTGTTCCAATTGAGGGGAATTTGGAGTTAATGCATCGGATTTACCGGGAGAATCTCGACAAGCGCATCGAAATTTGCCTTGTATATAGTGGAACTCCAATTAAAGATGTTATTTATTAATAATTCAATTAAATAAAATCTATTTAAATTTTTTTTATTGGAAATATGCATTTTTTTTTATATCCAGACGTTAGCGACATCCTGTAAACATTGATCGTGTACTGTTCTCAGCGACTTAAACTAAAAGTGTCTCATTGTAGAGAAGAGTTGATAGATTTTCATACAGCATTGTTATATCGTTATTACTGTTTAAAAAAAGACGTGTATATTATTGCCAACAGGTGCCGTAAAAATTTTTTTATTGTTAGAAGGCTGGTTGTGTTTTATGGTTGGAGGCTTCTGTAAAAATGAATGGAACTAAATAATAACTACACAAGTAGATTTTCTTAATGCAGACATTTTTTAAGGTTCTACAGGGTGCTCTGAATGTCTTGGTACCCCTTTAATAACAACTGTGAGAATGATACAATATAACGAAAGGAATACTAGGTAGGGGAGAAATATTTACTTCTATGTATAAAAGAATTATTTATACATTTATTGGTTATAGATATAAATGATTATAATATTACAGGTTTTTTGCAAGGAATAACTCATTAGAAACACCCTGTAGAGTTTTGCAAGGGGTCTATCTCTTTCAAATGGCTGTTTATCATTAGGTGGCTATTTTTATTTAGATCAGATTGAAGCCAAAATTGCAAACAACTTCGTGGAAAACTGATGACCTTTCTAAGAAATGGATGTGGTGGAAGAATGGTATAAAATGCATTACTGCATCGAAAGAAAAACAGTAATCCTGTATGGTACTTGAGGGAAAATGTCCTCTCGCTCTTAAAAGTTGATGTAGGATTTCCGACAGTAATTGAGGAACTTTGTGGCTACCATTTACCACTTAGGTCGAAAGAGAATTGGATAAGTGTTTTCCAGAAAGCCATGGAACCTACACACAGAACATCAATCTCCCTTACACGAATCGTGTACATATGTGACTTTTCCTACATTGGTTAAACAGATAAAGGTGCTACTGTGGGAATATCATATTATAAATCTATTATAAATTTATTTTTATGACAAATTTGAAATGGAAAGGATATTATAAAAAACACCGGAGGCTATAACCTACGTTCTCCTGCTAATATAGAGGTGGGCAAACTGCCGCCCGCTAAGTCTTCTCATGTGGTTCGGATTCCACGTTAAGCTGTAGATCCACACTCTGATATGTCTGGAAACAGTTTAAAAGGGGCGGCAAAACTATGCAAAGAAATTACCATTAGTTAGTAATGTATAGATATATCTATGAAAATGTATTATATGCAAACAAATGCACAAAGGTAATTGAAGTTAACTTATATGTACTCAAAATTGGCACCCACTTGTTTAAGTCTGGTCCGCAAAGCTTTACATAAGCTTCAATGTGGCCTGCTGCTTAAAAGTATGGCCCATCCATGTTTTAATATTTGAGACTCATGACCATCAATCGAAATTGATGGAATGCTTTAGGATTCTTAAAACTAGTTAATATACATAAGTAATACAACTTTGTGAATGCTTCTTTATTATTTTCTAATCTCTGCTTCGTGGTCAGTTTGAAGAGCATCGAATTCCTACACCCGGGTATTATCTTTTTGATTGTCTTATCATCCATTGTCGATCCGCCGCTGTGAAACACTAAAGGAGTTGGTTTTGGACGGCAGATATTCTCGCCTCATCAGAGATAACTTGAGATATTGTTTATTTCTCTTTATCTATCTTTGGAGGATGCGAAATAGTCTAGCTAGAGCACCGCTCCCTTCGCCTAAGCTAAGCTACGTCGGGTGTAATTGATTGCTGGCTGTAATCTCGTTTCGGGTCGACTTCTTAGCAGCTGCTATGCGATGGAACAACCGTAGTTCGGATCCGAGGTTAATACTGTAGGTCCATACGGAAAAAAGTGACTCTTAAATGAGTGCAGAGGGGGGTATATCTCCTACCAATTTATTTCCCCTTCTCTTTCTTTCTCTCTTCTACACCGGCACCCCTCCATTATTTTATTAGTGGTAAAGAATCACAACGATTTACGGGTTTTTTACCATTAATAATAATTACTTTGCCATTTTATCACAAAATATTCTGATATTATTTTATTTTTCCTTAAATGTCGCAATTTTATGGTGGATGAGAGCCAACGACCAGATCTGAACAATCAAACAAATTAGCCCCACCACACAATACACCGTAAACAGCCTCTCTGTAAAAGCGCCACACAAATCAGAGCAAGTAAATCAAATTTAAACTCCAGCTTTTTGCCATTCTTCTTAGCCGAGAGGAAAAGCACCCCACCCCCCTCAAAAAAAAGAAATACAGCGGAACCCTGTCCGTGCCACACCTCGCGACTAGTCGGCTTTCCATAAGATTCGCTTCTCTGCAAACGACGAAAAAATCGCCGGGCTTTTTACCGAGGCGGACTACCTCGCTTTGCTCTTCCAAATTCTCCCCTTGTGGCTATGAATCCATTGACATGTGTATGTATACACTTACCTGAATCCGTGTATATGTTTAATGAAGCGTGTATAGCCGATGAAGAATGTGTTCGTGCGTAATCCTAACGGTATACATGTGTATACGAATGGGATGGGTGAATGCGGACGCAAAACATAACTGAAGTGAATCATACAAGTGAGTGAGCGAACCTGGAGGGAGAGTTTGAAGTAGTTATTTCAAAGGGTGAATGTATGCGTGGAGTCATTTGAAAGAGGAGGAAAGATGTTCGAATTCTGCCCCCTTTACTAAGGTCAACGATGGACATCAACAGAAGTCAAGTACAAATAAAAAAAATTATTGTTTCTTATTTTAGTTTAAGACGTACAGTTGAAACAATTTCTCATGTCGCATTTTACGTTGAATTTCGTTCAGGGAGTGACAATTTAATTTATTATCATTTGATGAGAGATAGAGTGTTTTCGGTATATTTAATAATAAAAATAAACTAGATAGGCCATTTACCAATACAATAAAAAAAAATAGTGATTTTCTTTTTCGTTATTGTGGTATTTCAAGCAGAAGTCGAAACATTTTGAAGCGGTTTTGTTTCTAAGCAGGGTTGCCAAATTTCCCCATTTTTCTTTTCCAGCTTAATTAGCTTTATATATTTATTTAATTTTTAATAATTGATGTCACAAAATATAAGCATTAACGATTGGCTATTATATTTTTATCCCTATAATTAATTTTCCAATCTAACGTGTTATTAAAAATATTATTCCATGCCAACATAGCACAACAAAGCCCGGCCGTCATACCAAATTATACGAAGATTTATATAAAATAGAAATAATTAAAAATAGTTAATTTAGTTTGGGCCGAAACATTTTGAAAAATGTGACAGGACTAATTTGATAAAGAAATGTGAAAAAAAGATAAATTCAAACATACGAACACTTTAAAACAAAAAAATGAATGCAAATTACTCGCGGAAAACCGCTATTTCTAGCGTTTACAGATATGCAACAGGTGAATGCAGTTCGTATTTTATTTTTCCTTCGGGTATTTAACATTCTATTTACACTTTATTTTTATGAGCCAATCTGCCGAAGAGACGCACATTTTATAACTCCGTTTCATGCCAATGGCGTTTTTTGAGGGACTTTATCCCATTTAAGTTAAGTAGTCATCACATATTTTAATTTTAGGATCCTTTCTGACAACCACCAGCGGAAGAGCCCCCAAACTTACAGAAATAACCCTATCCTTTGATTATTTAAATATAAACAGAAAAATATTAATAAAAATAAAAATAATAACACAAAATAATAAAATAAAACTAAACAGGTAGGCCTGCCTCTCCTAAGGACCTAATTGAGCCCCACTAGCAATTTAAAAGTTTTAAATAGTAGAGAGGATTCCCGCCCCCTCCAAGGACTTTATCACACCAAAGTAAGGTGTGGAGGACCCCAACCCCAGTACGAGGTATGAACGACGGTGACCCAGCTCGTCACAGGACTGGGCCAGACTCCATTTCCCTAGGTAATTTAAATTAAAAAATGGGGTGCCAAACAGTCTTTACAGAAAACAGGCCAAGCGTGAGACGAATTTCGAATGAAAAAGAAATCGGGTAAGAGGCTCAATTACCCCCAGCAGGAAATATGAGAAACCAATAACACAACCGTTAGGAAGATGGATGACAAGACCAGGGAATCCTAAAAAAGGTTATGCTCTGGTTGGAAATGGTTTCGTGATCATTTTTATACAAGTGATTGGGATTTGGGAATTTAAGGAGATTTTAAAAATAAAATGATTAAAAAAAGATTTCAAAATCAAGGGATTAAGATTAAAATACTAAGGACGTATAAAAAACTAATGAGATTTTAAAAAGATGTAAAAAAAATCTAAGGAGATTTTTAAAAAAGTAACGATATTTAACATAAGATTTAAAAAATAAAGAGATTTAAAATAAGTAGATTTAAAATAGATAGATTTAAAGTAAGTAGATTTAAATTAAGTGTATTTAAAAAATAGGGAGATTTAAAAATAAGTAGATTTAAAAATAGGCAAATTTAAAGTAAGTAAATTTTAAAAATAAGGAAGATTTAAACAAAATTGGGAATTTTAAAAACAGGAATTATATTTTTAAAAAATAAGGAAATTAGCAAAAGAGAAGGAGGGGAAAACAAAATAAATGAGTGAATTAATCGAATCTCAAGGGGATATAATAAGAATTCAATGAGTTAATTCACAAACTCATTAATCTTAAATTCGCATATATAGGGGTATTATTAATATCCAGGAAGTTTATATAAGAAGCAGAGATATTTAAAAATATAATGACAGACAAATCCTAGATGATAAAAAGAGCCGATTCAGGAGAGTTGCGTACAACGCAGTTTATTCGCCACTCGAGTATTTCAACTCCGTTCCTTTCGAAAATGTTCAAATCCCTTAACTTCACCAATTCAGCACATGTCAAAAAATATCGGACGGGGATCCACACACGATATTTTTCTCTTTGAAAATAATTACGTGATGCCGAGAGGTTAATGGAGTTTTAAAGACCTCTTATTCATTTGTTTATTCTTTTTTTTATCCTTTTTATTTCCTTATTCTATCAAATGAACTATCATATTCCCGGTAGATTTTAGCCTCCTTTCCTAAGTTCCTTGCAGGCAGGAAGCACCATTGGGTCCGTTTTCGGTAGTAATCGAGCCCGACTGATTTTTCCCACGAAGCCTAAAGTAAAATATCTCTTTTTAATGAAAAAAAAATAGAAAGGAAATTAGGTAAACAACGATGAAATTTTACTCAAGGAAAGCAGCCAAGGGGGGAAAACAAATAAGAATAATGATGAAAGTTACGAACAACGAAGATGAGAAGGAAAGTGGGGGTAAACCTCGAGCGCATTATAGGGCAAGAAGGAGGGAACAGGAGAAGGAGAAATCGATTCTTGTAGAAGGTATCAACATAAGGGGGGGGGGGGATTGTGAGAGCCCATCTGGCGACTGCCTACAAGAGAACAAGTCGCGGAAGGGGTCGAAATAGGCTTCAAAGTAGATGTAAAGCTATACTTAATGGATCGAGGAAAGAAAATAGGCCCGAATCATCGCTCGGGGAGGAACTATTGGCGAAACCTTTGAACAACCCTTTCAAAATGTTACATAAAAATTAAAGGACTTGGCCATAAGTGTACCAAGTCGGTCAGTAATTCTTATAATACAGGTGTTCCTAAAGTATGCCCACATGGGTAAAATGCAATTTTTCAATAAAAAATTGATCTAAATTTGATTTAAGTTGAAAAAATTTTATTTAATTGAAATTAAAAATAACATCTTCAATGTAATTTCTAACATTTGCGACGCAAAGTTTGATACGCCTTTTGTGATTCAGCCGATGCATTAACTCCAAATTTCCGTCAATTCGAGCTCATTCATTTGTGATGCGCTGTTCATCAGGTGTCTCGTATCTTTATTACATTGAGTACAATTTCTCCTTTACCATAACCTTCCCTCCCCCAAAGAATTCAATATGGTGAAGTCAGGTGAACGAAGAGACTATTGAATACACCTTCTCCTTTAGCATACACCAGAGAAAGAGGCCGAGGGGGTAAAGTCCTGTGAACGAGGAGACCATTGTGATATTTCCTGTGTCTAAAATTTACCCACACCCTGTAATATAATTCTTAGTCTTTTTGCCACTCAATATTAATAATAATACCAATAAATATAAGAAGATTTACTTAAAGACTTCAGAAAAGGCGCAATTTTGTACCCAGTGCCAAAACTTGTCGTCCTACCTATAAATTAAATGTTGATTTTATTTCATATTATGAATCCATTTTTTACGGCATAGGCCTCAAGAGGGTTCTACTTCGTACCTTCAAACACCTGTATTTGTGTACGAACATCTTGGATATATCTAATCCGCCCTACTGGTTTCAAAGTATCCTTGAGATAAGGTTTGTTAAAATGCCGCCTCCCCCCCCATTAATGTTTAAGAATGTTATGAAAGACAAAACAGAGGCAATTAATATTTTGATTAGGATTTGTTAATTAGAAAGATGAATGTAAACATTGAAACTTTAGTTAAAACAAAGCAAAACCCCTCAATATTTCATACCAAAGAGATCAAAGCCTGCATGATATTCATTAAATTACATCAAAGAGCTTGTTTACTGAAGTATTGAATCTCAATACAAGTAATCTTCACCTTACCAATTATAGATATGGAAACTAAAGATAACGTAATGTATTTTAAATTCTAATGCCATTAAAATTGCCTCTTTCTCACTAAAATACACGCAAGGCTGTCTTGAAAAGGCAGGATCTTGCTTTTGGTCGGGCCATCTAAAGGAAAACTCAGAAAAGGGACATCCTGTTCAATTGAAGCATCTTTGTAAACATCATGTTTAGTGGAATCGTCTTTGAAGTCATCATGTTCAAATGAAGCATTTTTGTAGATATCAGGTTCCGTGGAAGCGTCTTTGTAGACATCCTGGTCAATTGAAGTGTCTTTGTAGACATCATGTTTACATATCAAATGGATTCACTTCCCATTATATTCCCAGATGAAAAATTTCGCTTATAATCTTCTGCACGCGGGATGCTGTTAAGCAAAGCTACACTACGGTGGACCTCTTTGACTCTAGTTTGGGTTTGTTATAATCTTATATTTATTTAATTTATTTTTACATCTTCATTTCCGTTTTAGGAAACGTCGTCATCTGGAAGAAGACTTAAAAAAAAGGATTAGGACAATGTGGAAATGGCGCGCAGGGAAGATTCCTATAAAAGCCGTTTATACAATTTTGCCTTTTCTTCTTTTTATTTGAACAATGGCTCTTAAGGATTACGACACAGGATTGAAAAAATATTCAAATCCTTTAATACTTCTATTGAAATGTCTGGTAACAGAAATCACAGACGTATTTAAATACACTTGGACAAAACGTGGTAAAGTTTTATTTGGATGCGGTGTATTGTTGAGTATGCATATGTTGCATGAAGAGTATGCAAAATAGGATCAGCAACGCACACGAACTGAACGTAGGATAGGGTCGGAGAGTCTCCCGTGCCGATGGAAGTAGTGAATGTGTTTATGGGACTATTTTGAGTGGTAATGAATAGATAGACGTTCTTGGAATTATTATAAAAGAATGTGTGGTTCCCAACACAGTAGACTCACCAATTTATTTCATGTATGCGGTTAAATTTAGATAACTTCTACGACACGCAGCTGGCACTATGGTGGCGGTAGATCAGGGGGCATCTAGGCCCATGATATGTTTGTCCTTTACATTCTTGTCATATCAAGTGGAAATACCATCGATTGTTAAAACAATATCCTCCATTTGTAATTGAAAGTTTATTTCTTACTTCTGAAATTCTCAGAATATTTTAATCATTTCAAAAACTTTCGTTTTTTCTTAATTTTTTAAAAATGTCTTTAAATTGTCCTTTTTTAGTAACAACATTCTCCGATCGCATCTGTCCCTTTTGAAAGTATCGAATTTTTTTTAGCCTCAACTCTTTGTGGGTCATTGGACGAATTCGTGGATCTTTCTCATTTGGGGGGGGGGGGGGTTGTGTTCGAAAGTGATGGCAGAGAAGAGAATTATGATATGAAAAAATTGTCTGTATTATTCCACAAAAAAAAACAAAACAAATTAATAATAGTGGAATAAATGACAAGGGAATACCTTGAATCAAAAACATGCCAACAGTGAAATCCCTAATATATATTTCCGAAACTGTTTGTATTTATGCATGTATGTATGTAGATATATATGACCGCTATAGAGGGACACTTAGAGCGGACTTGAAGGCCAACAAAGGTCAACATTGGAGGTACCTTGACCCGGCGAGTAACATCAGCTACAATCCTAACCTAAGCTGACCTAAACCTAAATTTTAACCTAGCCTAACCTAATCTAACCTTACCAAACCTTACCTAAACCCAACCCCTTCAAAGTCACTCTAAGTGGGCCTTCTATAGCGGTCATATATATATATATATATACAGTGGCGGCAACAAAAAAAGTGACATGTGACAATTCGGGGAAAATGAAACAGAAAAATGTAACTTACATATTTTATTATGAATATTTCATGAAAGTTAATACTTGGTCATGTTGCCCTTGCACTTGATGACCATTCTGAGTCGATTGAGCATTGATTCAGCGAGGTTTGCGAAGTAGGTGGGGTCGATCGTAACCCAGATCTTCTTCAGTGATTCTATCAGGTCCTTGATGCTGCCGGATGCTGTCTCTTGAACTTTGGATTTCATCAGATTCCAAGCATTCTCAATAGGATTTAGGTCCGGGGAATTACCAGACCACTCCAAAACACTAATATTATTATCATTGAATAACCTTTTTACTAACTGGGACCTGTGAGCAGGGGCACCATCATGCATGAAAAATTCACACCGATGAATTTCCCAAAATGGCAGCATGTGCTGCTTCAAAACTTCGAGATAGTTAGTCCCCCTCATGGTTACATTCTTGGGAAGGAAGTACAGACCTCCTCTGCCCTTGTTTCCACTAAAGGCACCCCACACCATCACACTATCAGGGTGCTTCACAGTTTTCACGGTATATTTTGGGTCATACCGAGACACATTGCTGGGACGACGCACGATCTTTGACTCTCCTCTGACCAGCCTAAAGGTGCTCTCATCACTGAACATCACCTTCTTCCAATGGGCAGCTGTCCAATGTTTATAGGTCTTGCAAAAATTGAGCCTTTTCATCTTCATAGCCTTGGTAAGAAGTGGCTTCTTGGCAGCGTGGCGAGCCGGTAGGCCTTAGTCCTTCTGTAAGCGATGACGGATGGTCCTGAGGGCGACGTTCTGGAGAAGGTCTGGGTGTTTTTTCTTGATTGAAGCGGAGGTTACAGAAGGGTCTGACATCACTTCACGCCTTAGGATATTATCAGTCCTTGGAGATGTCTTCCTAGCTGCACCAGTGCCCTCCTTCCTCTTTGGTATGGTACCTGGTGGCAATAACTCAGCTGCCCGTTTTAGGCGATAAATCGTATTTCTTGAGGTTCCTAAATCTGCTGCTACATCAATAAAAGACTTTCCCTGCTCTAATAGGGTCAAGGCACGGCTTTTCTCTGTCATAGAAAGCTTTTTCCGCCCCATTGTATCCACTTGCACAGAAGTTATAGCACGTCCAATGTAGGCAAGAATGCAGGAAATCAGCACGCTGGAGCGTTGTACACCAAAACCTCACTGTACGAGCTCAAACGAGACAGTGAGTTCCAATAAAGCGCAGTTCTGTTGTCTTAGCTCAGGAGAGTCATCCACTCGTGGCATAAGCCCCGCCCCTTTTCATTGGCTTGTTGGCAAGTAAAATCGTGAAAGCGATTTTATGGATCGATTTCTATTGCCAATATTCAATGTCACTTTTTTTGTTGCCGCCACTGTATATATATATATATTAAAGGTGTTCCAATAAATTGGACCGATTCTAAATGTAAGTTAAGTTTAAGCGTCTAATGGTTTTTTTCTTTTGCTTTCAGATTTAAACAACTTCAGTCTTTGGTAATTTCAACCATCGAAAGATTAACAATCAATCAACGGGTCAAAATTATCGAAGCCTATTACCAAAATGGACGTTCAAACAGAAACGCATTTCGGGAAGTTCCCAGGTCGCATCATCTCTCAAAACAGCGAGGTCAATTGGCCACCACGATCGTGTGACTTGACGCCTTTAGATTTCTTGCTTTAGAGTCATCTCAAAAGTAAGGTCTATGCCAACAAGCCAACAACAATTCAACAGCTGAGGATGAGATAATAAGCATATTGGTGAGATCGAGGAGCGACTATGCAGTGACGTCATCAAAGGTTTTGACCATCGAGTGGACGTGTGCCGCCGAAGCCTTGGCGGACATTTATGCCATACTATTTTTCACACATAATTGCCATGACTCAAATAACATGATCCGATAGTGAAATCAATAATTTTTTACCCATAACACTTTTTTATTTACTATTAACTTCGATCCGTATTAATGGAAGACCATATATATATATATATATATATATATATATATATACTTACATACAAACAGACTTTTGGAAATATATATTAGATAGGGAGATTGCGCAACTCTCCTAAATCTGTCTTCACCCTACAAATAATAATAATAATGATCAGCCACAATATAAGAAATTCAATCAATATGCATCAGTATTTATTTGCGATAGAAATTTTATATCGAGCACCACTGGGTATCTATGCTAGTCTTCAGATAATTTACATATGTAGTTACGTCTCATACATGGGAATTAGCTCTTTCCAATTCCTCCTCATGAATACTCATACTATTGTATCCTCTTAAGATCAGCTCCTACTGACGATGTGAGAATAATTGGCGAGGATTGGTGCATTTTCCAGCATCTCAGAACGCCAGATTATAACACACAAGTTGAAAAAGTACATAACAAATGGTGTGGTTATTGTAAAGCAATAGATGCTGGCACGCTGCTAAAGGCAAGCTGGCAGACGCCATAGTCTCACCCAGGGACGATCAAGTTTCTGTCAGCCATTTTTAGCGGCTCATAGAAATGGCTGACTGAAACTTGATCTTCCCTGGACAGGACCCTGGTGTGATCAAGGTTGGCTTAACTAGCGGTTGTGTCATTTATTGCTTTACACTAACCGCAACTCACAAGTCGTAAAAAAGTATCTGGGACACAGAGGGGTAAAGGAGGAGTATATACAGCAACTCTTTTAGTGGAACAATCGTCTAATTATCTTCATCCAATCAGAACATGTAAACAATCGACAAAAAGTTGAGTAGCCAACGGAAGTTCACAAATTGTGATAACCTGTAGGGGTAAAAAAATGCATCAGAGAAAAATTCCTTCCAACTCGATAATATAAATAGCCGATAAAATTTACCAACTTAGTACGGACTAAAGCCTGGTCGTAAGGCTAGAGTATTGGCGTTTGAATCCAACGGTACCACTTTCGAAACTCAACAGTCCAAAACATTTTATGAAGAAATCTCAAGAAGAAAACGGAAGTCAAGGAAAACGCTTGAAGGACCAACTCAACTAGAATCAAGAAGGGCCAAGAAATCATCAACTCAAGATAATTGGACGAAAATGAAGATACATCAAGAAAGAAAAACCAAGATTAACGACCAACCCAGCCACGGAGAATACGGAACTCAAGATAAATGTAAGACAAATGTTTGAAGGACCAACTTAAAGAAATAAGGAATTTCAGTAAAAAAGAAGAAGTAAATAGATTTGATAAAGTAAAAAGCATGAATAATATGGATAAATATATAAATGGCAATAAGAAGAAATAAATGCCTTCCCCCTAAACCTTAGTGTGTTGTTAAGGAAAAAATGGACAGCATCACTTAGAATTAGCTCTTCTGGTTGATAATCAGGAGGTCGAAAAAAATAAAAATGTTAGGAGCGATATAAATAAAGATGATTTATTTGTGTGCATAAAACTTTTGAAACTTGATATCATTTAGATTGTATGTTTTCATATAAACATATGCCTGGCAGAATTAAAAACTGTTAAGTACTAAAACTTAAGAACCACAAGGTTATCTCTCCGTCCATGCATTTGAACAACCACTATAGCCTCTAGCCTTCAATCATACCCGTCTGAGCAACTGGAACCATCTTCTCATTTTTCTATTACACTAAATATTCGGGCACAAGTCGTCAAAAAGATAGCGCCATGTCATTTTGGAGGAGATAGAAAAAGGTTTTGGAATATTTAAGCCTTGTGGGACATTTTGTGTTAACTTTGGTTTCATATGAAAAACATACCCCCTTAAAAAAAAATTGGGAAAACTTAGAAATAATACGTGTTCCCAGGTACTTAACGCTGCCGTAGAGTTTATTTAGGTTATCTACCTTCTACTCATCTTAGCTTCCTCTAATTTCACGACCACCTTGAAAATATTTAGCCATGCCTGAAGATGTGGTCTCCGTTAATGAATCATTCAACCATACACATGTTAAAAAGATTATCATGGTTTTAGATAATACTTTTAATAAATGAGATAGTTTCTTCTAATTTTATAACATGAATCTTTGTTCCATTTCCCTTTTCATAGATGTCTGAAGTCTGCTCTTTTTCCCTTGCCAACGTTATCTGGCTCCTAAGCTACATTCCATTTACTACTACTATTAATAAAAATGATACTAATAGAAATGGAATATTTTACATATTAAAAGTGAAATTTTATTTGTATTTTCCTGTAGACTATGCACAATCTGTTGGATTACATTTGTAGAAAGAAGGATTTTTTAATAGTTGAGGTATTTCACATTGAAGCCCCCAATTCCCCCTTTGAAATGTTAAAATTACACCCCTAGGGAGACTTCACCGAAAATTGATAACACTGGCCTGCGTTGTTTTCAAGGTCAAATATATAATACCTCATTTTAATTCAGTATTTTTCACTGAATCTGAAAAGCATGCTCATTTTACCCAATCAGGTCAAGTTTTTGAAATATGAGCACATACCAAAAACTCCTATATTTCCAAATATTTGTTGTGAATGAACACATAATAGCAAATATTGGACCTATTTACTCACAGAAGGCTTACAAAATATTTTTAATAGATAGCATGAATAGTACAATGCACTAAATAAGCTACTCATGGATGAATTGTCTCTTCAGTGACCTCCGATTGTGCCGAGCAGACACCACATCCCTCTTAAGGCACCAACAGTAGTCAGCTAGAAAGTTTACATCCCATTGGCCTTGATAGCGTTCCTCCATGACACGGATGTCTTGGTGGAAGCGCTCACCCTGTTCTTCCCTGAATTCTCCGCAATTTTCTGGAAAATAGTCCAGATGGGACCGAAGAAAGTTCATTTTCACTGACATACGCGCACCAAGTTTGCGGAAATTCTCCATTAAGTCATCAACCATCTTCTGGTACTAAGGACTTCTGTGGTTACCAAGGAAGTTTGCAATGAATAACTTTAGGGACAGCCAGGCAGAGAGTTCAGTAGGATTTAATGAATCATCAAAACTAGAGTCTTTTATGAGTTCTCTTATATGAGGACCATCAAATATACTTGCCTTAAGCTTCTCCATGCTGATTCGTTTGAACTTGTGGTCGAGGAAGGCAAATCCTCCACCTTTCCTGTCCAGTGCTGTTACAAAGTTCTTCATTAGGCCCAGTTTGATGTGTAGAGGTGAAAGTAACCCCTTGCTCGGTTCAACCAGAGGGTGGGACAGAACATTGTGTGACCCGGGTTCTAATCCTTGTCTTGATGGCCACTCTTGCCTGACATAATGCTGGTCGTGAGCCCGACTATCCGACAAGCACAAAAAGCATGGATACTTTGTGTACCCACCTTGAAGTCCTATGATGAGTCCAACAACTTTAAGATCTCCACAAATCAACCATTTATGTTCCTGGTAATTGAGAGCAGACAACAGACGTTCCATGCTGTTGTGGGATTCTTTCATTTTAGCCGAGTGTCCAACTGGGATTGATGAAACCTTATTCCCCGTTATTCAGAAGAACTGCCTTGAGACTTTTGTTAGACAAGGCAATAAAAAGTCTCCATTCCATGGCAACATACTTCATACCCATTAATTTCATCAGTTCAGCAATATTGTTACAGTAGATCAGTGAAGACGCTTCATCGAACATGAAGAATTTTCTGAATTCGCTCTCGCGTTCCCAATACCAATAGAACGTTGTTCCTGGGGCAAGTAGATGTTTCTCTCTAAGACGAGAACCTAGCAGCTGGGCAGACTCCTTAGATAGGTTCAGATCTCGTGTCAAGTCGTTGAGTTCGGCTTGGGTCAATGGCACCGATCGGTCATCCTCTTCTGGCTCGTATGCTCCACACTCACCTGTATAAGTCATGTCAGTAGATTCGGAATCATAACTTGACTCCATGATGACATCCGGCTCAGAAAGAGAAACATCTGTTACATGGGGGATTGGCTTTATAGCAAAAGGAACATCAGGTTATTTAACATGGTCCTTGTTCTTGCGATTGATGCCTTTTAAATTTGTCATGCAGAAGTAGCAGTCGGTAACGGGATCTTTCCTTTCCCTCCACACCATTGGGACACTAAATGGCATACTTTTTCTTTTCCTATTCTTCCAATCCCGTAGGTTCCTTACACATATTTTGCAGCAGATATGGGGAGCAAATGCTTTATTCTGGTCCCCTAGTTTGACTTCAAAATAAGCGTAATAAGCCTTCTTCACAAAATCCGTGATTTTCGCTTGACGGTCTGGAAGAACCACGTGTCCGCAGATGAAACAAAAATTTGTTAGGATGCTTCTTACACTTCCGATCCATCGTACTGCACAACTATACCTAAAAAGAGAAAGAATAACTAGTTATTTAAGGTAACCCATGACCAGCTGTGGCAAAAACAAAGCCCATATACGCTTGGATGATAGCGCCATTTGGGAAAAATATGCTGTAATAAAAATCGAGTGTATCTTAGAAACCAGACCTAACCAAAGAAAATGAATGGTATTTTTGAATTCAGCACGCAAAAGGGATCTTTAAATGAGTTGGAAAACCCTTGACCTTTAAAAAAAAGTTTTGTAGCGCAGGACAGTGTAATCTTTGATTGAAGTGAAGTTCTTATCCAAAATTGCTGCCTCCAATCTGCCATTTTGGCCTTCGGAATCATTACCGCAACTCTCTCTCTCTCACAGGTGAGCCAGCCAATACTAATCTGGCTTAACTGCGTAAATGTGTGATAAAATGTGGTACTGAACTTTAGAAGTAGTCAAGAAGTTTAAAAAATGGAGGAATAATGTCGTTACGTGGCTCGAATCCAAAGGAGTGAAGAAATTATTTTCTCCAGGCAAAGAAAGATTCTTCTAAGTACCTCATAGAAGAATGATTGAAATAACTCAACTATATTAATGTGTGGTCCAGTATGAAAAGATGTGGATGAACTCAACTCTATATACAGGTTAGAGATATAGAAGAGATAGAATAGAAATGCAGAGGATCTCAAATG
Organism: Ceratothoa steindachneri; assembly: GCA_963969495.1. Taxonomy (NCBI): domain Eukaryota; kingdom Metazoa; phylum Arthropoda; class Malacostraca; order Isopoda; family Cymothoidae; genus Ceratothoa; species Ceratothoa steindachneri. Next base: position 6,368,425 of record OZ018318.1, read on the forward strand.
CATTATTGTGTCTTTCAGTATAACTGATATAGATGGAATTATCTCTATATAAAGATATAGAGGAGATAGGATAAAAGTTTAGAGGAACTCTATATTATTTTTTGGTTTAGTATAAATGTAATATAGATACATTCATTTCTATATAGAGGAAAGAAGATATAAATGTAGAGGATCACAAATACCTTATTAAGTGTTTCGGTATAATTGTAATATAGATGTATTCATCTCTATATAAAGATATAGAAAAGATAGTAAGATAGATTTAGTATAAATGTGATATAGAGAATAGAATGAGAAGTTATATATTTTTTTACGTTGACGTAAAATATAGAAGGTATATAGAAATGAATACAAATAACTTAATTGTGAATGAAAAAGAAAAATCTTTTTGGTTTTGTTATTTCTTGATTTTAAAAAAGAATACTCAGTATCCAATCATTTTATTCTGAATATAATTTGGTCATTTAAGATTTTAAATAAAGAATTTGTTTACTGTAAGTGAAAATCAATAAATAAAGCATGATAGTGTGCAAATCAATCAACACATGCTACGTTGGCGTTTTAAATAAATGAAAAATGATTTTAAAAATAAAACAAATGGAAATAAATGGAGATAATAAAGATTTGTTAAAGTTCTTTCTATATACATTATTCTTTGCTTAAAAAAGTTAAAAACCAACGTGTGCATCCTTGTCAGACATTTTGGGAAGAAGTGATGGATTAGGGAAGTGGAAATTATATAAGTCCTGAATGGCATGAAAGTGACTAAATGGGGATGTAAAGTATAAACAATGTAGTTAATGGATGATCCATTAAGCTATGGCGGGCTCTGAAAAAGAGCGGCGGCTTAAGACAAATTTTCGAGTTAAAATGTCTCTCTCAATCCCATCCTCTTCAACCAGTTCCCCACAGGGTAGGGTTTGCGTGCATCAACCCCCTGCCAGAATTAAGAGATTAAGTCCGTAACACGTCCACCCATTACCGCTAATCTCGTATTTCACTCGTAGAAACGAAATTGTCGGAGTTTCGGAGTCCCAGACCAGCGACCCATATCAGAGCTTAGTCGCCTCTTATGACACGTAAGATAAGACGGTATGAGGGATTCTCCGTTACCCTTGTATTAAAGTTAGCCGTTGAAAAGGAGTTGAGAAACAATAACTGCCTTTCACGCACGGAAAAACTACACCGTTTAAGATAGGTAAAATAGGGTGGACTGTAATACTAGAGTGTAATGAAGTGAAATGAAACGCTTGGAATAAAATCGAATTGACGATTGTTGTGAACTCAAAGGATTTCGAATCAAGCCATACGATTCCCTCGCTAAAAAAAATGTTAAAGAGAAAACCAACGAGGGTGTCCCGCGGAAGCTCAGCAGAAATTGGTAAAGAAGGGAGTGAGGATGGAAGAAGTGAGAATGCGTGGAAGAGATATAGCAGCAGATCATTTTGCATGCATTGGGGCAAGGAGAGAACGCATCTGAGGGCTTTGAGTCCAAGAGGGCACGCGATACTCCAGATGTCAGCTGCAGCATGCTTTCCTTGGCAATGAAAAGATAAATTTGTGGATTAATCTTTTATGGATTGGCGGAGTGGAGTTGAGGAAAGCTTTATTTTGACAAATGATTTTTTCTCAATTTTGATATAAGAGAATTTAGAACTTCAGAAAACTGAAAGGCGGACTGCACAATATGAATTTGGAGCTTTAGGGGACTAAATGGATGCCTAATGAGAACTTAGAGCCTTAGACGACCCATGAAATTCAGAACTTTAGAGGACTAGGAGGACGCATCCTTGGACTTTAGAGATTTAGAAAGACAAGGACGACACCCCCTTGGAATTTAGAGTTTTAGAGGACTGGGGGGACATACCAATGAAATTCAGAGATTTATAGGAATGGGAGGACACGCCCTTGGAGTTTAGCAATTTAGAGGACTGGAAGGACGCGCCCTTAGACGTTAGCGCTTCAGAGGACAGGGAGGACGAGCCTTTAGACGTTAGAAATTCAGAGCTTTAGAAGACCAAAAGAATCTATGCTGTAAATTTAGTGCTTTCGGGGACATCAAAGACGCACTTTGAGAATTTAAAGCTTTAGAGAACCGAAAGGAAGCACCTTGAGAATAAAAGCTTTAGAGAACCGAAAGGAACCACCGTGGGAATTGAGAGCTTTAAAGAACCGAAAGCAAGCACCGTGGGAATTTATATCTTTAGATTACCGAAAAGAAGCACCGTGGAAATTTAAAGCTTTTGAGAACTAAAATCAATCACTGTGGGAATTTAAAGCTTTAGAGAACCGAAATGAAGCACCTTCAGGAATTAAAAGCTTTAGACAACCGAAAGGAAGCACCGTGGGAATTGAGAGCTTTAGAGAACCGAAAGTAAGCACCGTGGAAATTTATATCTTTAGATTACCGAAAAGAAGCACCGTGGGAATTTAAAGCTTTTGAGAACCAAAATCAATCACTGTGGGAATTTAAAGCTTTAGAGAACCGAAATGAAGCACCTCCAGGAATTAAAAGCTTTAGACAACCGAAAGGAAGCACAGTGGGAATTGAGAGCTTTAGAGAACCAAAAGTAAGCACCGTGGAAATTTAAAGCTTTAGCTAACCGAAAGGAAGCACCGTGGGAATTTAAAACTTTAGATAACTGAAAGGAAGCACCTTGGGAATTTTAAGCTTTAGAGAGGCGAAAGGAAGCAGCGTGGGGATTTAAAGCTTTAGATGAACGACATCAGCTTTGATGCTAAATTTGTTTGTCAAACTTCTCATTCTCTGCTCTTTGCTGTCTTCTCGTCGCTCTGCATTAAATGCCTTCCTCCGATTCACTCCTTTCGCACCTAACTAATTAACAAGGTGAAATACAAGATCGATAATATTTTTACACGTCCTCGCTTCTCTAAATTTCCTTTAAATATAGGTCATCAATGGAGAGAAAAATATGTAAAGATTTACCGTCCCTTTCCCAAATTACATAGAAAATCAATCAGAGATATGTGTGAAGATTTGCCTCACTTGCTCAAATTACAGGAAAAAAGATCAACAGACCTAAGTCGCCTGCTTTAAATTATTCTGACTTATGACCATACGACCTTCAAAACTTTCAATAATTCCTGGACTAACCTTAAGAGGACCTTGGCAATATATAATTCGAAAGATAATGTGAAACAACATAATGGTTTCAAATTTTGTTTGAATCGGCAGAATAGTTATGATGTTATTGCCAGAAATCTTATTGACAAGTAAAATGGCTACCATCAGACAGACTGACATACTAACTAACTAATAGACTGGTGTCCCCGCGACTAAAAGTAAATTAGAAAAATTTCAAGAGATTTGCCGCACCTTCCCATATAGATTAAAATTTAGCCGAGTAAAGACAACGTTTTGCACTTTGACAGAATTGAAGACGAATTGCGTGTGATCAGTTGTCAGTCGCTCTATAGCGACATCACGTTCTGATCTCGCGTTCAACTAAAGGGTTTCATCCCAGACAAGATTCGGAAATAGCGAATCGGTATGTGTATGTGTTTTGTAAGGAGTTCATTAAAGATCTGCACTCATTTAAGAGGACTTTTATTTATTTAGGGGACTTAATAATTAACGTGTATTCCGAAACACGATCTCCACAACTTCTAGAAGACGGACTTGGGGAAGTCGACCCGAATCGAGACTCTTTTTAGCGACTAAACACTAATGAAATTCTTCTTGTTTATTATTCTATTTTTTTCCTGTTTATTCCATTTTTGTTGAGAGATGATGTTTTTTTTTAAGCAGCCTAAAATTGATCAGCTAGCAAGGGGCGCAGAAAGAGGCGTTCGAAATATGCTGGTTGAGCGGTATTAGAAATCAAATGGAAATTACTCTGGTGATGATTAAGCGAAAAATTGAGGGGAAAAATCACGATTTTGAAAACAGAAAAGAATATTTCGTTCATATTCAAATTCGAAATCAATTGAGGGATGGGAAAGTGGATGGTGATGTGGCTACATACGAATGAACATACAAATGCTATAAGGACATATTCATTCAATGTTATATAAACTCACTAGAAAGAAAGACAGACAGACAGAGAGAGAGAGAGAGAGAGAGAGAGAGAGAGAGAGAGAGAGAGAGAGAGAGAGAGAGAGAGAGAGAGAGAGAGAGAGATAGAAAGAGAGAGAGAGAGAAAGAGAACTACAGAACTAGAACTAGCCTTTTTTTAGCGATAATCTGGCGACTGACCACATAGGCACAAATCGCTTTAATTGCCTTACAGTCTAATGCTAGGCTAGGTTAGAACAAACAAAATAACACCAAAAAATCAAACAAATCAAAACCAAAGAAAAATCATGCGATCAACAACAAAGAGAGTGAAATAAAATGGAAGAGAGACAAGCTCCTCCATCCACAATAGTAATTTTCAATGTGGGGCCGAGAATATTTTTTTTTCTTTCTAAAATGAGCATCCCTCTGTTTTTAAGAGAATTGGCAACCAACAGGTATATCAAGTGAGATCTAAATCAGTTCGTTAGCATATTTAGCTCAGTGGCTTCAATTTGCTTGTCGTTGAGATCTGTGGTAATTGTGATTGACACCGTGTTTTGGTTTTGTTGGAGCAACAAAGTTCTCACTAAACTAAAGGGATTCACTTCTCCTTTTGTGGTAAATAAATATGTTAGATTCTTTTGAGCTCAATAATTAAGATTATATTACGTTTTTCTCGAAAGTTATAGTGGGCTTTGGTGAGGATAAAAGGTTGGTAAACACATCTAGAACTAACTAGGAGTGCTCTACTTGAAGCTAGTTAAGCAATCTCACTCACACCATAATTACACTCCTACACTTATCTACTTGTAATAACATCTGTACAACATGGAGAGGCAAAAAAACACACACTCTCTCTCTATTTCTCTCTCTCACTCTGAACGCAACGCAGAAATGTTCTAGCATGGTATAAATATCCTAAAGAAGGAAATATAATGTGGAGAAGGAAATATGCTATTCACACTATACATACACCGATTTTATGTAAATAGGTTAAAAAAGAGAATAGGAACAAAACACTACAATTGAAATCTAATTCGTGAAATTTTTATGGATTTTTATAGATTTTTTTTTGTAGATTAGGAACCAATACTTACTTCCTCAACTTCAGAGCATTAATTTTTTCATACGTACCATTGCCACAATTAGTGATGTCGCATTTTTTGAATTGTTTTGTAGGACAGACGCTAGGCTATGCTGTTCTGTGTTGACAAGTAAAAATATTTTCTCAGAAGACTTTAGGTAGGAAAATAAAGCATAGAGATAAAAATAGATGATTAAAAATGACATAAATGAAGTTAATTAAGCTTGATTGGGAGGGAAATTGGGGAAATTTGGTAATTCTGCTCTAAAACTAAACCTTTTCAAAGGTTTCGTACACCACTGATTGAAATACCAGAATAATGTAAACAAATCACTAGATTTATCTTATTGCATTTTTAAATGTACTATCTAGTTCATTTATAACTAAACATACCACAAAACACTCCATCTTTCATCAAATAATAAATTAAATTCTCCCTCTGAACGAAATTCAGCGTAATCTGTGACATGACTATTTGTGGCGAGTGTGCAAATAAGCCTGCCATTACTAAGCAATGAACGTAAAGTGTGTACGCGAGACCATGTATTTACTCTCTTGCCACCATTTCTATATCTGTGTGAGAGAGAAAGACATGTAAACATTTGGTGATAGGAAACATGGCAAATCTTGCTTCCTGCAGAGCCCGTAAACATCTCGAAGTGAAAGACCAAAATAACGAATCAGATCAAGGAAAGGGAGGGTTGATAAACAAGGGCAGGGGTGGAGGTCACCTGGTATAAATTAGTACAAAAAGGTTCTTACATACAACGCAAGTCCTTGACCTGCTAGCACTATTTCAGGGTCGGGGGGTTAATTGGAGTATAAAATTAAAAAATAACAAAATAAATACCAATCATGATTGAAGTGACAAATAAAGGCAAGTCATCGAACTGGATTAACCAACTCCTCGAACATGATTTAGGTCGAGATTAAACTTAATCCTAGTTTCAAGAACCAGGAAACCTTGTTGTTTCCTCCCGACTCTGTAAAGCCATGAGAAACGAACATATGCAAACGATGTTTACTGAGATTTGAAATTAATCAGGCCCAAACACCTGTACGAGTCCTTGAGGCAGTCATATTTACATACATGTGACCTTGTTAATGTAATCAACCTGGTTTTCGAATCTATGCGCATGCAGGTTTTATTAACAGCTGCACCTATTTGGAGGGGGGGGATTCTCATTGTTTCGAATTTTGGCACGCACAGCTCTTGAAAATCCATTGTTTCTTGTGTTGACGGAGACCGATTGAAAAAGGTTTATCACTTTAACATTCCGAATCACTTCAAGATTTCCCAAAACTTGGATAGAATCCTTTTTCAATCCTTTTCTCTAAAAAAAAACATCAGCTCAATTCCTTCAATCTGTTTTGTTAAGATATTTCTCACGCAGGGGATCTCGTTGACGCTTTAAATAATACTACTAAAAAAAAAAAATATATAGCAATCTTGGGATCACCCACGCTATCAAAGCGCGGGTTTACCAACTAAGAAATTCCTTGAGAGTAGATATGGGTCTTTAAGCCTCGCTTGAAGGAAATTTTGGCAACCAAAAAATCTAACAAAATATTTCCCATCTGTGGTTAATGGTAACCATGTAGCCAGAGTCACCGACAGATGGCTCTAAACTTATTAAAAGTCGTTTGGCCATTTTTACATCCAGATGGCGTCAATAAAAGGCATCAGGCTCGTTAATCTCGGACACAAAACAGTGAGTGTTTGCCGATCACATCACAATAAGCGCCCAATAACTTGAGATTCAAATTTAAAAGAAAAGTAGGAAGACTACCGGCCAATCAATATCTAACCAGTGACATATTAATTACTTAAAAATTCATTACCAACAGACTATACCAGACACTCTACTGCAATCATCCCAGATCATGCATGTTTCTTATATCAGGAACTAGAGTAATTATGATTATCGGCCCGCTGTCTCCATCTTCTTACAAATCTATAGAAAGATGCACTTCTCTTAAAGCCAAATAAGTGTCTTTGTTTTTTTGTGTTTTAAGATCATTAGTAAATAAATTTAAATTGGCTCAAATAAGCGAAAAAACGACTCAATTCAACAGCTAAAAATATTCTGGAGATAAGTTTCGAAGCGACTTGCTTTCATCTGTAGTAGGATCCGAAAGTTGTCTCCATAATAAAGTTTTCCGTTAAACTGTCTTTATTTGCTCATATAAGAAACTTAATACCGAGTGGAAAGCCCAAAATGGCTCAAATGATGATCTTTATTGCGTTTTGTGAGTCGAAGAATAAACATTTGTAAACGCTTTATTATCGTTTTTGTTGAATGGGTGAGAGAGAGATAGAGAGATATTTGTATAATATCCTCGTATTCGTTGGCATTTTAATAAAGCACTTTAAGCATAGGTGGTTAAATAATTTCCGTTTGCTGTTTGTATCTATCAAACATTCTTATATAATTCTTCCATTTTCCACCTGTTTCATTCTCTAAATTTATGCTGACGTTCTCCCTGTAGTCCGTTTCTAAGCCTTTGTATTTTTGCCTTTCTTTCATCTAGTAATCGATTGAGAGAGGTCAGACATATGATCCCTTCTCAGCTGCTAGAATAGTGGTTGTGTATTCTTCTTAAAACAATTGTGATCCAGGTCTGTTTTTATTAATTGTGCTCCAGATTTATTTTTATTATTGTATTCTAGATCCATTTGTATCAATTGTGCTCCAGATTTATTTTTATTATTGTATTCTAGATCCATTTGTATCAATTGTGCTCTATATCCATATTTATTAATTGTGTTTTAGATCCATTTGTATAAATTATGCTCTAGATTCAGTTTTATTAATTGTGCTCTCGATCCATTTATATTAATTGTGTTCTTGATCCATTTTTGTCAATTGTGCTCTAGATTCATATTTATTATTTTAGCTTGAGATCCATATTTATTAATTTTGTGCTAGATCCATTTTATTAATTGTGTTCTAGACCCATTTGTATAAATTATGCTCTAGATTCATTTTTATTAATTGTGCTCTCGATCCATATATATTAATTGTGTTCTTGATCCATTTCTGTCAATTGTGCTCTAGATTTATATTTATTATTTTAGCTCTATATCTATATTTATTAATTGTGTTCTAGATCCATTTGTACAAATTATGCTCTAGATTCAGTTTTATTAATTGTGCTCTCGATCCATATATATTAATTGTGTTCTTGATCCATTTCTGTCAATTGTGCTCTAGATTCATATTTATAATCTTAGCTTTAGAACAATATTTATTAATTTTTTGCTAGATCCATTTATTAATTGTGTTCTAGATCCATTTGTGTCATTTGTGCTCTAGGCACATTAATATTAATTGTGCTCTTGTCCCATTTATATTAATTGTGCTCTAGATCCATATTTATAAATTGGGCTCCAAATTTATTTTTTATTAAATGTGTTCTAAATCCATTTTTATTAATGGTGCTCTAGATTTATTTTTATTAATTGTGTTCTAGATCCATTTGTGTCAACTTTGCTCTAGACCCATTTTCATTGATTGTGCTTTTGTCCAATTTTTATTTATTGTGCTCTTAATCCATATTTATAAATTGTGCTCCAGATACATTTTATTAATTGTCTTCTAGATCAATTTTTGTCAATTATGCTCTAGATTCATAATAATTATTTGTTTTCTAGGTTCATATTTATTAAATGTGTTCTAGATCCCTTTAAACTAATTTTGCTCTAGATCCACTTATATTATGGTTCAGATGCATTTTATTAATTGTGTTCTAGATCCATTATAGTAATTGTGCTCTAGATCCATTTGTATTAATTACTTCATCCTAACCAAGGGTTATGTATCCTTCTCATTTCTTTCACTCACATGAGAACCTTTTTATGCACGTTCTCATTTATTCACTTTCGCCAAATTAAAAACGTGGATCTAACTAAGCCCTACCTCAAAACGGCTGCATCACAGCCCCTCCCACCCTAAAAGGCGCATTTTGAGGAGGGAAGTGAAATTTTCGGGTCCACGTGCTTTAGGTGGTCGCCATTAATAGGTACTGAATGTGGCGTCAGAACGTACGTAATTATTTTTTGTATAAGAGACGAGGGAATAGAGGAGTGCAAGTAATAATTACATGAAATGGGAGAAGAAGAAATAATTGAACGACAAACATAGCTGCAAAAAATGACGCGAAAAAGAAAATCAAATAAAAAATCCACGATTAAATGGATTTGAGATTACAACACGGAAAATCATTTAATGGATAGCTACATCCTATATCTCTCTCTCTCTCTCTTGATATATATATATATATATATATATATATATATATATATATATATATATATATATATATATATATAATGAACAAATATATGTTCTGCGGGTTCTTGCTCTTTCTTTGTATGTGATATGGATAGAGAGCCTTTATATTGTGAGCCGGTTGGAGATATGGTATAAAAATCCCTTGGGGCTTCATACCCTCGAGAGATAATGGGTTAGATAGGTTAAAAACTTTGGTGATTTTGATTCTCTGGGTCTGATAACTTAATGGTAAAGTATTGACCGCCAATCAGAAGACCATGGATCGATTCCCAGCCAGGATATTTTCAGATTTTTCCCTTGGCGTTATTTTGTCTTCTCGGTCTGGTTTTTATTATTCCAAACTATCAAGTAAAATATGGCTTACTCCAAGTTGCCACCCTCAGCTTCCACCGCAGCCACAAGACAGGTCCGAACCTTGTTACATGCGCTCCTCCCCGTCTTCCTGGGAAACTCTTCTAACTCCTCCTTGATCTTGGACACCAGATCATTCTTGATGTTGCAGGCAGAGCGCTTTATCTATTTCTCAACCGCGCCCGCCACATTAATCTATGGGATCAACGTTTTTTTTAAGATTGTTGCTAAAACTAACCTCTTTTATATTTTTTGCCATCATCTCCGCCTCCAGTTCTTTCAACTTTTTAGTCGCGAGCGACTCTAAATCTCACTATGTGGGTTGGTCGGTCGGTCGGTCTCCGGTTTGCTTTTGTTTGTTTTTGTAATAAAATTGTAACTATTTGGCCGTTTCTAATGTAATTTGAAACCCTTATGTTGTTTTAGGGTATTTAAAAATAGATAAAAATATATAACAACGCGCCTTCGATTAGTGAATTGTCGCAGAAACTAGAATAATACCCTTTTTATATATAACAAAAAAATCCGGATTATTTTAATTTCAGAATCTGATTAACTCGTATAAACAAAATAAGAAAGTTGATCCATAAAATTTGTCTTTGACTATTTTCATTTTGTCACTCCGGGCGTCAATTTTGGCCGGCACTCAACACTAGCCAACAAATTTTAACTTTGTCTCTGCTACTTGAGTAAATGTTATTGCAACTAACTAACTTTGGTGCGCTGATTCCATATCTGTACTCAGATTTGTCCAAACACTTAAGGTTCCTGAGTTATGCAACTAGGATATATGGCTCACTTTTTCACCTTGCATCAATTAATGATATAATCATTACGAGTTTGAGAAAAATGAGACGTTTGCCATTTAACCACTGTGTGAGCCCCGTATAACACACATTACAAGATTTGTGAGGTGCACAGGGCTTGTCTTGGTCACCAACTTTACAGCCAAAATAATAATTGTATTCAGTTTTCCCTCTTTTAGCTTAATTTTTCCGCTGGTTGCTTGAAGTATATCTTCCACAGATATAATTAAAGTTGTCATGTTTTCAACTTATTTTGTATATATCCTGTTATATACTTTTTTACAATCTTATTTCATTTAAATATTTAATTGAGAGATAAATTTGAAAGAAAAATGCAATTAATAACTGTATGTAAATACCGTTTCAACATTACTACTATAATGGCTAAATTTGACAACGTGATAAAGCAGGAGTGTAACGCAGGAACCAAACACACACCACACATCCTCTCACTACGATAGCCGAAATAACACTGTCCATATGTGTAACTAAAGAGTATGTGTGTAACTTAGGAACCTTACGTGCTAGAAACATTCTGATTACAGATTCGGAATCAGCATACTCAATTTAGTATAAATCCCAAGATAATACCAAAGTAGCAAATTCATTGTTGACTAGTGATAATTCAACCCCTTTTTTCCTTAATGTATCGTAATTCCATTACATTTTCTACTTATATTTCATTGAAGTGGGATACTTTTATGAATTCATTTTTCCTATTTCTTATTCGTTTGTACAAGAATATCAACAGTAGTTTAATCGTAAAATTAAAACCTTTTAACTCCAAAGAAGTCAGAAAGAAGATTTTATCATTTCAATTTTTAATGTAAGTCAATGGAGAGATGTGAAAAGAAACGTAACGATTCATTTGAGCTGTTTGTCGCCATTGTTCTGAAATGAATTTCCAGAAGAGGAAAGAAATACATTATTGTCCACTTGTAAGGTTAATTGGTTTGACTGGGAGAGACACTCGGTCAAAATTGCGTGCGTGCACACACATCTACTAATACATACAAGTTGAAATACATAAAAATTGCTTAGGCCAAAAATTACATTTGAAGTTTGGCTTTTCAGCTACTCACCAAATGTGTGGTAAATATATATAAAACTGATCGGTGACGGTATGAGAAGTAAAGATGCTTCTCGTCTTTTGATTCTCTTATAATAATTATTTCAATGTGTATCAAATTGGAACTAAATTGCAATGCAATGGAGAGAAAGAATCTTATTATTTACGGCTTTTTATTAAGATATTAAAAAATTATTGGTTGCACTAATATTATGCAAAGGCTCTTCAAATATATTTTCCATTCTGCTTCTCTATATATAACGGCAACTCCTCAAAGTGGTTGAAGTTTGTACTTTGGAGTATTTACGCTTATTTTACCTCTTTGTTCTTAAAGACATCTAATCCACTCCAACATCCCCCTCTCTACCATAATTAAGGAACTATTAGTTTTGTACTAGCCTTCAAGTTCATTTTAGGCATTATTTTCCTTTTAAAAGTTTCTTCTTTTTTTGTTTTATCTGCTCTCCCTCCTCACTAACATGTTGAAGAAAAACTGAACAAAATATATTTTTAAAGAAACAACAATCTAAGATGTCCAAACCAAAACATAAACCATACAAATATACATATATCAGGTTAGAATGCGAGTAGTGTCCTTAAGAAAACTTATGCCTATGGAAATATTTAATCAAGTATATAACCTCAAGTTACTATGCTTGTAAAATTATTTAGGTTTAGATGCAAAAATATAAATCCAGCTTGTTTTTAACCTCTTTCCTTGATGTCAACCTAAGACCATTCAGATGATTCTGTAATTCCTTAAGCAATTGATGATCAGAAGGAGAAAGGTCAGGAGAATATGGAAGATGAAGCAATATTTGCCAACGGAGCTTCTCCAAGAGATCTTTGGTCATTCGAGCCGTTTGAGGACGGGAATTATCGTGATGGAGGATGACAACCCCTTCTGTTGACTAAGGAGGGTTGCCTTTGGCCCAAAGCGGCATTCAAACAAAGAGGTTAATTAGAGTAGAGATTATTATTGATTGCTGTGTATCAGTTCCTAATGGATAATTCCTTCAATATTCCGCTTTACACTCAACTTGCTCTTTTTTTTTGCTCTCCTTTCGGTAGTTGAGAATTTCTGGTACCTCAACTGATCCACGAAAGGCAGTGTTCAACGTTATGATTTGGATTCACTTCTCATGACCAGTAAGAAGCCTTCCCCAAAATGGTGCCTGAAGGTGTCGTGACAGCAATGAATTACAGAAAGCAACACGCTGTTGCAGATTTCCCGTGGACAGTTTATGCTAGACCCATTTCCCGTTCACTGGAACTTTTTAAATCCTTTTCATTTCTCGTACGAAAATCTTCTGGCTTACGTTAAATTGCTCTGCGAGTTTCCTAGATGCTTAGCCCGATTTGCTGTGAAAACAGCTTCCAACTCTTCTGAATAAAGTTCTTTTGCTCCCTCTTTTAGACTGAAATTCTTACTTAGGAAACAGGAAAGCCATCTCCTGTAACTTCTTTCATGTACTGCATCATTCCACTGAGTGTTCTGAATGCATTTTGCCGCTGTAGTTGCATTCCCACGTTTATGAAACTCACCGACTAAAAAATATCTGAAGTGATCTTTAGATGGGACGACATAGGGATGAATACCAAGGAAGATTATGAACAATAACTCTATAATCCGAAAGAAAAAGATAAAATACTCATGTTAGCATCCCTAAACGATAACAAGAGGTGCTTAGTTCCAGAAAATTTGGCATTACTTACGTTCCATCCTAATAAATAAAGGCCAGAAGACCACCTCCAGAAGGTATGAATATAATATTCGCTCAATGACGTGAAAACCGTGGAAAATTTGTGCCCTCCCCTAAATAGACAAGAGAAATGAGAGAATAAGTAAATTAAACCTTTTCTCTCCCTCTCCCAAACCGCTCCATTACACTTCAGTGAGACATGATATAATATTACATGTGTTAGAACTGGGAGTGAGGTATTTATTCATACAGCAAAATCCAAACCCAAACTATATTTTCTTGCTTCAGGGGCCAAATTCCATCGACTGAGAATCCCGGAAGATAATAGAAAAAATACCTCTTTCCGTAGGAGCTCTGTAAGAGAAAAGAGAGAATAGGGAAATATAGGAATCAAAGAAATGGCCCCTCCTCACCCATCCCAGTCCCAGATATCAAAGAACACAATATCTGGAAAAAGAAGGAAAATTAGAAAAAAGTGTGCTGGAAGGCTTTAAGCCCTACACGAAAGACGAGGAAAAAAGCGCCGCCGAGAAGCTTGTAATCACTATAAATATAAAATTCCATAGGAATGCACAATGAAATACCGCGATTTAAAGTAAAATTATAGAAGGGGGTGAAAGAAAAACCTGGCAGTGCCAGGTATTCATCCGATTTCACGGCAGGTGTTTGCCGAGCTCCCAGAAGAGGATTTGGGGAAAAATTCTTGATGGCTCCGGTTGTGAGTCAATAGCCATTTTTAAAATTAATATTTCTTTTATTTTGCCGGTGTATTTTTTTGTTGTACTTTTATATCAACTGAGGGAGAAGTTGCATGCTGGGTTTTCATTATTGTGAGGTAAGTTCCCGTTGGGACAAGCGGAACGGGCAAATTTAGCTATAGTACGGTAAATTCCAATAGTCGCAATCATGGTATGCGGTTAGTATAGCCAAGCAAGTAAATGTAAGTGCGTCCCACAAGCGTATCCTATGCAGTATGAAGATGGTTATTCATTGCTATACTAACTCCATCCATAGCTAATATCAACATTTAACAATTCGCTTAAGCTTTACAAAAAATAGGTCCAAGCTTAAGTTTTTCTAGTTCCGGCTAAGCATAAAGAAAACGAGCGTGTTTTATTTAATTAGAATTAAGTCTGATAAGTGAAAATGATGAATGAATCAAAGAAAGTGAGTAATTGGCGTGACATATTCTACAGCCCTATACAACTAGCGTTGTACTTACACCATCCACTCAATTTCAATTACCCCAACTACACTACTTTTCGTATGGTCCTCGTTCCAAACGTTTTCGTGAATATATCGTCATTTGGGGTTTTATAATGAATAAAATAAGTACCTGAAACTCAGTACCTCCCTCCATCCATACTCTAAGTTGGAGGAAGGAGTTTGGTCCATAGTGAAACCGACGGGAAAGTTTGCTATTCAGGTCTATTCTAGACGCTTGAACTATTCTAAAACTGCTTTGCCAACTATTCTAAAGACCAGAATTATTCTGAAGCTGCATTTAATCCTATGCCATTCACAAAATAGAACTAAGATAAAACTAAATTTCGATAAAACTAAAAGCAAGACATGAAGCAGTAGAGATGTGGTTCTTGCAAATGATGGTGAGAATCCCGTGGAGAGATCGAGTTACAAACGAGGAAGTATTAAGGAGGGCCGGTACAGAGAGATGTCTGGTAAGGATCGTGAGGAGGAGGCAACTTGGATTCATTGGAAACATTCTGAGAGGAGACGACCTTGAGAAATACTACATCTAGGGAATAATGGAGGGAAGGCGATCGAAAAGAAGACAAAGATCAAAGCGTATGGACACGATTCTTCAATACTTCGGCGATGGACGAAGAACTGTGGACCTGATCAGAACAGCGGACGACAGGGGGAGATAAAGATCCATGGTCGCCGATGTCCCTTGACTGGCATTCCGGTAAATTTAAAGGTAAAAGCAAGAACTAACCTAAAACAGCTTTGTTGGCTAGGACAGAACTATTTTAAGTGTATTTCAGGATATTTTAGAGACAAGAGATAGTCTGAAACTGCATCCCTGCTTATAGTACAGGCTAGAACAATTCCAAAACTACAGCCGTGTCGAAAGTATTCGGACACCTGGAATTTTTCTTATTCAATGGCTCTGTCTATAAATATATCCGTTTAGGTTTGCATTCATGAGTTCAATAAATCTGAAAAGCAAAATAAAAGCACAAACTTCCTTTGAAATATCTAAAATGGCGATGTGATTATAGAGTTATGTGGTATGTTATTATAAGAATGTCTCCATATAACACATCATATTTGTTGATTCATATGATATTTAATGTCGACAGGATCTGATAATCATATGATAATGACGAAAACACGTAACTATACCGTGAAGAAAAAAAGTTATATGCACGAGGAGGCTCTCAGCCGTCCATAAATCGCTCGGAGGGTCGGCGGATCACATTCCGGGGTTGCTTGCAGAAGTGTTGAAGAGGATCCGAGTGAGTGTGAACATATAAAATCTCCCTCGTTCTGGATGACTCAAGGTAAGTAGGTAAGGGTACGATAGGTCTATGCGTCACATGTGCCTTCGTGATTTTAAGAAAAATGCCGTCCAGTTGCAACATAAATGGGCAGAGGGCGGTTAGTTTATTGCATTCTCCAGAACAGTATATCACAGACTGCTTGCACCAGACCGAAAGTCATGTAAATCCCTCAAGAAGCCACTTATCAGCGGCGTGGACCTTGTTTGAGTACGTGCTCACCGCAACTGGACCATACAGCAGGGGGAGGGGGCGTGTCTTATGGTCCGACGAGTCCACGTTCCAGTTGTCTTTGACCCCAGCAACCTTAGAGTTCGCAGAAAGCCAGGGGATAAGTGGAATCTAGAGTGCACAGCAAGGCCATCAGTAAAGCATAATGGCCGTTCTATAATGGTATGGGGCTGCATGCCAAGTTCAGGGGTGAGTATTCTCGCCGTTTTCAATGGCACCATGAATTCAGAGAGGTACCAAACTGTCCTGAGAGATTACATGCTGCTCTCAACCCAAGACCTTTCCAGAAATGCCTGGAATGTGGTTAGTCAGTAGGACAATGCCCATGCCACAAATCTGCGTTCACCATACAGTGGTTACCGCTAACAATATCACGATGATGAAATGGTACCCTCAGTCTCTGGATATGAATCCACTGAAAAAATTGTGGCAGGACCTAAAAGAGGTCGTAATGCCTCGTCAGCCAGCCTTCAATGAGCAACTGAAAGCAGTCATCTCGAGAAACGGCCAGGCATCACACCTCTAAGGTGGACGCACCCTCTTGGAGAGCATAACTCGAAGAATAAATGCTCCTGGAATTGCTTTCTAGTCTATGCTAGATGCTGGAGCTTTCCTAGCATTATTTGACAATATTTTAGAGGCTATAACTATACTGATATTACATATAAACGATTTTAAAGTCTAGAAATATCCTCAAATTGCATTCAAGACTCTCCAAGAGTGTACAAGTATCCTATAATGGCATACCTAACTGTTCTAGAAGCTATACTTATCTTAGTATTGGAACCTTCACCGTGCTAGGGCTGCATCTATCTTGTGATTACACTATTTTGGAGGCTAAATGATACCTGCTACTGTATTCTGGACAATTCCACAGACTACAAAGCATTAACCAGGCATTGTAATGCTGACTGTTCTAAGCGATAAAACTATATTGCCATGGTAGGAGTTAGCAGCGATTATAATGTTCACACGAGGCTCATTATTTAGTCCATGAACCAACACTATGGGACTAAACATCAACTAGTAATATATATTACGTCAAAGAAAAAGGAATAGCATTAATTAAACTTTAAGATTTTGTTAAGGCCAGAAGGCCTAGAGAACTTTTAGGTCTGGTTTAATTAGGTTAGGCAGGGTTCGGTTCAAGCTTATCTTTACTAGCTTATAATTAGAATTCGAGTAGGGGCTGAAGATCTTTGCAGACTGAGTAGAAGTTGTTGATCTTTGCGTACTGAATATAGACTGCTGATCTTTACAAACTAGGTCGGAGCTTTTTATATTAACGAAATGAGTAGGTGTTGCTGATATTTACAATCACAGAAAAGGTTGCTGATCGTTAGATGTATAGTAGGAGCTGTTGATCCTCACATACAGAGTAAGTTCTTCTGATCTTTATAATCCGAGAAGCGGCTGTTTATCTTCGCATTCTGAGTAGAGGTTGATGATCTTTATAAGCCGAGTATAGGATGTTAATCTTTGCATACTGAGTAATGGCTGCTGATCTTTGTAATCCGAGAAAGTCTTTAAATTTCAAGTATGGGTTATTGATCTTCGCATACTGAGTTAGAGCTGCTGATCTTAACAAGCTGACTCTGATACTGAGTCGGGGCTGTTAATCTTTACAAGCCGATTAAGTGCTGTTGATATTCTTATACTGACTCGGGGCTGCTGATTTTACAGGCCGTGTAGGCGTCGTTGATTTTCGCATACTGACTCGAGGCTGTTGATCTTTATAAACCAAGTAGGCGCTGTTGTTCTTCTTGTACTGACTCGGGGCTGCTGATTTTTACAAGCTGTATAGGGGGTGTTGATCTTTAAAAGCCGACCAGGCGCTGTTGATCTTCTTATACTGAATCACGGTTGCTGATCTTATAGTGTCGCCTATTTTGGGGTCGGCGTAAGTAGGCCTTGTTTTGATTGCAAGGCGATCCTATAAGGGTTTGGTAAAGTGGCTTGCGTACAGGTTTCTTGATGCACGGTCCGAGGGGTATTAACCGATCAAGGTTTGTAAGCAAAACGCTCCTTTGTAAAGGAATTAAACACTTGTATTTTAATACCACTTTGAAATGTTTACACTTACGGTAAAGATTTAATTTGCGCAAAGGAATATGCTAAATCGAGTTATAATGGCAAGAGCATGAATAATGGAGATTCGCAGAGAGGTGAATTAAGAGTCTAATAATTACTCAATGAATAACTAATTGAATCAATCAATAATGTGTCAATAATCTCATTTGAACGAAATGTTCTCTTATTTATAACTGGCAGCCTTTTGGAGGCAACGCGAGGCTACGCCTTCCTTGAGTCGCTGAGGCAGTACTTAGCTACTTATCAGTCCAGCGGAGCCTATGATTGGTTTAAGTCTAGCCTTTGATTGGCTGATATTCTCCACTTCGTATCTTAATTTGAGGGTCTCTTTTCTGCGAGGGTATCGCAGAGACTCCGTTTGCTTAAAGCTACAAGATGACCTTATCAAATTTTACATTAAGGTGAAACATCTTTTGTCACCGAATCTGTTCCCGCATTCCAGACAGCTCTAATTACTCTGTTTGCCTATCTGCTCTCACAATCAAGTGTGATTAGCCTTACATTGTGGTCAGGTTTCAAACCAGACGTTCTAATCAGATTCCGCTGATTCCAAACTGTCTCCAAACGACCTTATTTTATTGCTCCTACCATTCCATCTTTGATATTTCGACCTGATAAAATGTGTATTTGTCCTTCTCTCTCTCTCTCTCTTTGTGTATATGCAGTGATTGTACATTACAATCTTACAAGCCCTGTAGGTGGTGCTGATCTTTACAAGCCGAGTAAGCGTTGTTGATCTTCTTATACTGAGAAGCGGTTGCTGATCTTACAAGCCATGTAAGTGGTGTTGATCTTCACATACTAAGGCGGGGCTGATGATCCAATATATTATATATAAATATATGACACTTGTAAAGATTTTAATAGTATATGTAAATAGTGAAAAGTGGGGTTGTAAAACTCAATTAATCAAATATAATTTACTATTATTACTACATAACTAGTAATCTTCAAACTGTAAAAAAATTGTTTAGCCGTAAATGTTATTTTTTACATGCCACATGAATTAGGATTTTAATAGTGAATATAATTAGATAGCATAAATACTGAATAATTACACTTTGCGACACTTTTCTTCATAATTTAAAGAAGCATGTTGTGTTATTTTATTCAATTAATCACTACTCTTTACTATTACAACATTAATATAAATAATAATAATAATGGCCTAAATATTGCAGTCAATTATAAGAGCCTGTGATAAATAATTACTCAATCGACGCAATTGCCACCCGTCTTATTTGTTTTGAAGTTTTTGGACCAATTTGTAGCAAATTTTAAAACAATACAAGAATCCAAAACTCGTTTCAAAATATATTTGAAAGGATTTATTAAAAACTCTGAAGTCCCAGAAAAGATTAATGAACGAGGCACCCAAAGTCCCCGAAATTTAACCAAATGAGGGAATTCTTGCTCCTTTTGATCAAAACTAAAGGAAAGAAAAGAAAATTAATCAGCTTATAAATTTGGCCGATTTATTTGCTCAATTTAAATGGTCGAAGAGTTTGAAAGTTACTTCGTAGCCGCTTACATCGTCAACATAATATTTCGCTACACCTGATGAATCTGCATTTAAAGATCAAGATCGCAAACGTGTTGAAATAAATTTGGTGAGTAGGAGGGTAGAGGAGGTCAGGGCGATAATGAGAATCGAACCATTAACTCCGCTAAGAACAGTGGACGGGAAGCTTACTTCACTCGGCTACTTCTGAGGCTAAGTAGGTTCAGTTTCGACCGTATAAGCCAACCGCCTCGGAGTTTCCACACTACAAACCCGCATTCTAATAGTGGGGATACTTTCGTTGAAACGCTGCTTGAAACTCTCCACCCAGGTCGGGTTCAAGAGTTAAAGCGTAAGTCCATCGCGATTCATGTCTACTTGATGAAAAAGGTAATATAAGAGTCATGGTTCAGTGAGTGAAAGATCACTTAATTAAGAACGACTTTATTCGCGTAGAACTAATTTAGACTTATCAGCATTGAATCACAAATCGAGGTACCCAAGTTATATCTTTATAGAGCTTAGCTCTTAACGCGAGTTATGGCGCCCATAACACTGATTCTTTATTATAGTTAACAATGAGAGTAACTGCGCCACTTCAACTACAACTTTGTCCTTTACAAAGTCTATCAACTTTATTCGGTGCTGAAATCCAATGTTAAAGGGTATCGTGCTGCTTTGCTTCGTGTGTACGGCCGAAAGGAAAAACTTTACTTCCTTAAGAAAGACTTTGCTGAGAAGGTTGTACCAACTTCTTTTATAGGCAATTCTTACAAGTGTATTAATGGTCAACCATTTGGAGAAATTGAACGTATTCTTCTCTCCAGACGTAATTCGCTCATGAAGTACGAGAGCTTTATTGCTTTTAAGGAAGTCAACGCACGCTGTCATGCATTTAATTCCAATATCCCTGCCCTATGGTTCAACGTGATCCAAGACTCCATCTGTTGTTAACCTATGGGGGGGGCATTTATTTCTCATCCCCTTTTATGGTTTTTATCAATATTATTCTTGGTTTTTCACTTGGTTTCCTCGATGCAGGTTGTCTTCCTCGAATCCATTTTTCTTCTTCTTGACTGAAATTCCTTATTTCTTTAAGTTGGCCCTTCAAACATTTGTCTTCACTTTTCTTTGACTTCCGTATCCTTCTTGGCTGGGTTGGTCCGTGATCTTCGTTTTCTTTCTCGATGTATCTTCATTTTCTTCCAATTATCTTAAGTTGATGATTTCTTCGGGCTTCTTGATTAGTTAGTTGAGTTAGTCCTTCAAGCCGTTTTCTTCCGTTTTCTTTCTTGACAGATCTTCATAAAAGTTTTTGGACTCTTGAGTTTAGAATGCGGCACTGTTGGATTTAAACGCCAATTATCTAGTCCCACGACCGGCTTTAGTCCGTGTTTGGTTGGTAAATTTATCGGCTATTTATATTATTGAATTGGAAGGACTTTTTCTCTGATACATTTTTCGCACCCCTACAAACCTTTCTTCTCAAGAACTTGATGAAACCACAATTTTTGCTCTCGAATTTGGCTTGAACTTCTCCATTCCGTCCAGACCTTATAATGTATCAATCGCTAAATATTTTGCAAATTTATAAAAATCTAGTGACATTCCTAGTGAAAAGGTTTCTATTGCAAAAGGTTGCATTTACCAATGTTTAGTTACCCTTGCCTATTTTAATTACCCCTTCGTCTCCATCGTGGTTTAGTTGCCATTCGAATTAATGCTTCAATACACATTACTAAAGCGGATAAATCTGGTGTAGTCGAGTCGTTATTATGGATAGATTGTCTTCTATTGAAAGAATTAATTTATTACTAAATGACCAATTTACCTATGTTCCCCTCAAAAAAGACCCAAAGATTCAAGTTAATAGCGATTTCCCTGAAAAAGTTCGTTCCTTCCTAAAACATTTTTCCGACTTAATTGCCAAGTTTAAATCCAGTAACGCCTCTCTGTCATACTTATATGGTCTTGTTAAAATCATGAGCCTAATAATCCCATGCTTCCGATTATCAGTTCTGTAGACTCAGGTTCATATTCTTTATCTAAATGGCTTACTTCATACCTCACTCCTCTTGTTAGCACTATTTCTCAATCTTATATTAAAAATAGTTACGACCTTATTGATAAACCTAACTCCCTTCATTGCTCTAATAATTTCTCTCTTGTTAGGTTCGATGTTTGTTCTCTTTTTACTAAAGTACCGGTAAACGATCTTTTCCCCTTCCTTAGTGATAAATTACGTAAAGCTGAAATTCCTTGGCCTGTTAATAGTTTTATTGACCTCATCTCCATGTGTCCTAAAAATGTAAGTTTTCTTTTAATGGCAAATTTTACCTTCAAAAGTTTGGTTTAGCTATGGGAAATTGTTTATCTGCTGTCCTCTCTAATTTATATATGGATTTTTGAAAGAATTTTACCCCCCCCCCACTATTATCGATTTTTCCCTTGTTTAGTTCAGATACATAGACGATATTATTTGTTTGCGGCCTACTTCTAAGGATGTCAATGGTTTTCTCACTGAACTTAATTCTTTGGTTCCCTCAATTAAATTTACCCTTGAACAAAATGGTGTCCTCCCGTTCTTAGATCTACCAATTCACAGGACTCGATCTGGATTTAAATTTTCCGTCTATCGGAAGCCTACCAACGCTAGTTCCTACATTCATTTTTATTTGGGTGGTGTGATAAAGTCAAACGTTCTGTATTTACTTTAATGCTTCTCCGAGGGTTGCGGGTCGCCAGACAGAATTCTTGGATATTGAGAATTCAAAGTTCTTTCAAATAGGTAACAACCTCTGCTACCCTCACAACTTTCTTGCCAGATGGTTAGATTCGACAAAAAAGACGCTTTACAGAAATAAAATCCCTCCCGCATTCAATTTTAAGAACTCCCTTGTTTTACCGTTTTCTGATGCCTTTCCTTTTCTTTCCCGTCTTCTGAAATGTTTAAACAAAATGTTGCTTCAAATTAATAGCAAGAATATAAGGGAGGGGGCGTATTCTGTCGATTGTGCAGTTTGCTCTGAGCAATACTTTGGGCAAACTGGAAAATCATTAAATATTAGAATAGGTGAAAGCAATAGTGTTTTCTTTGTTCACTTACCTGAAAATAGTTATCCTATCAATTAGGATTGTGCTAAATTTATTTACAACTCAGATAACTATTTTAAAAGAAATATTATTGAATGCTCATTCATTAATTCCTCGCCTAATTTCAATATATACCCCGGTCTCTTTAAAGTGTACACCTGTCATTAAAAAGCTTATTTTAACCGAAATTGTTCATTTTAAATCTTAGCCCTTTAATTTATTAAATCTTTTATAATTATTTTGTTTAGTTAACAATGAATTTATAATTGCATATGTATCTATTCATAGTTATGTGACTTATATTTCTACATTTCACACACACTCTCTCACACGTGGATATTTTGGAAAAGATATCTATATGTCTTTACCTGTATTTAATCTCACTTTTCTGATCTTTTTTTCTATTTTTCACGCCTACTCTGTTATGTGTACTTTCATTGTACGTGAGCACAGCATCGCTTAGTTTTCTCATATATATATATATATATATATATATATATATATATATATATATATATATATATATCATTCTTGTAAAATAATTCTAGATGTATTCCTTGATAATGAACTGAAAAAAGTTCGAAATTATTTACAATCTGCTCTTCATTTTTCCTGTGGAATTTTCTGCAATATATATATATATAAAATTGTTAGAGCGAAGAAAGGTGGTATATAGGAAGAAAAATCCAAAGTAGTTTAGGATATATTATTTAATTAAAATATCGCATCCAATATGTAAGTCGTTTTTTCTTTAACAAACATTGAATCGACAATACGCCTTGGGCTGCAATCATTTTATTCATATACAAACTTCGAATTGTTCAAGTCTATTTCATCTTTACCTCCACTTTTATGGTAAAAAAAATTTGAGAAATATTTTCCTCGTCTTATATCTTCTCCTATTTCGAACATCTCTCACACAGTATTGAATACTCACTCGAATCTTCTTTAGCGCATTTCCTCTTTAAAAGGGATTTTTTAATTGTGTTATTATGTGCATCTAAATGTATAGAGCTTCTTATAATAACTCATTAATCTCATAAATTCTATTTTTTATGGATTACGTAATGTATCTAGAAACAAAATGGGCAACTTCTTTTCGACCTTGCTTCCATGCACATGGTCTAAGCCATAACGAGAATTCTTGTGAGATGTGGTTACTAACCTAGTAACAATGGAACCATGAGGCATTCCATAACTCGAATTCCAGCTATCCGTCTCGCTTGAAACCTAAATTTGAAATGTCCCTGGTACTGCGCCCCAAATTCTCTGAAATTAACGTGAATTTCGACGCTGGCTTTCAAATTGATGAAAATCGATCGCCTGAGTTAAGCCAAACGCGTGTTTTGAGGGAAGGATTTGCCTCTGTAATGTAACGAGGGTGGTTTTAAGCTCTCTTTTTTCCAATTCCATCTCTTTACCTTCGAGGGAAACGAAGTGGATTAATTATCTCTTCCCATTATATCAGCAACGCGAAGTTAGTAGTTGGTGGTGGCCTGCGCACTGAATGTTTCTTTTTTTTCTCCTTCTTACATTTTTCTGCTTTACCTCGACTCTTTCGTAAGCTTCTTTCCTAGCTTTGATGGTCTTCCGTGGTAGGATAATTGGGAGTGAGTTGTTTCCGTTTTATATGTCAAGGGGAGGCAAAATAAGGTCGATGCTTTGCTAATTAAGGAGAAATTAATATAATTTAATGAAGGTAGATTTCACAAGTAGTGAAAGAAAGTGGAAAAGGCAACAGAAAATTGACTCAATGAAAAATAAAGGATGAAGACTAAACAGGCATGACATACAAACAAGTTTAGCCTACATGCTGGTGGTGGAAACGTGTACTCACTCACAAGGAACAAATACGATGAGCACATGTATTAGGGGTCTAAGGGAGAGTAATAACATCCGATGAAACTAAAATGTACAAGAAAGGTAGAGTCGTAGAAGAGTTGCGCGCTCTCCCTGTTTCTAGTCCTCCAAATAATTGCCTATTTAGTTCCCCTTGGGCTAAGTAATTTTTAAACATTTTCCCATCCTCTTAATTTACCGATTTCTGGACATATTTTCTCATTTTTTTTTATAAATATGAAAATGTGTCTATCCCATTCTTCAGGAAGGCGTCCGGTCTTCCTGAAGAATGGAATGGGCGTATTTTTTACCTTTTTTGGTGCGAGAAGTACAGACGACCACTTTCTCCATATTCTCTTGCATGAATGTTGCTCCATCAGCATTCCAAACACGTCAGTGGGTCGCTGGGGGGCGCCAATCGTGTTTCAAATCTAGAGGCGTAGAACCTTTCAATGAGCGCCAATATCACGCACGCCATGCTTCGACACATATGAAAGAGCAAGGCTTGCCCAGTACTTTATCTGTATTCATCTTGATCTGGTTAAAGGTTATCTCACCAGATTCGTCGCATAAGACTTGTTTCATTTTAAAGTCTGCGAGAGAACATTCCCTCCACCCCTGCTAATTTATGCCTAAATTCGCTAACCTCTGCCTTTACAAGTTGATAGAGAAATTGGTAAAATGTAAGTTAACTTATTCCCTAGGAAGGAAAATTACCTGTATTCTGCACTGTAGAGCATCTGTAAGTGCCACTTGCTTACATGTCGGATAAAGTGCCTCGGGGGTTTAGTGCTATCTGCGCGGATTTTCTTTGGAGGCAATAATTTGACATGAGGTTTTATGATTTGGAGAAGGATATTAATACCGAGTGGCGATATACTATCATGAATACCCTCCATTCTATGGATTGGTAGGGACGTTTCTCTATTTTCCTTTTTGAATTACCAAAACATCGCTGATTACACGTAGAGTTGTGGAAACCCCTATTCAAGGTGTTGAGCAAGAGCAGGGTGCCTTCAGAAGATTTTCCTGAACATCACATCAGAGCTGCTGGAATAAGATTTGGTTACCCTCGACGTTACTAAATTTTCGATCTCTTCTTGTGTAGTCCAGATATATATTGATCTTGAACTCGACAGACGCCTAACCTGGGGAAAAGTTCGAAACCTTAAGAAGTCTTGTACCTGCGCCATGAAGATTCTTTTCGAAGCAGGATATGTCACTCGCTTAACGTCGTGCACAGTGCAGGATGGCATTGTGTGCGCGGGTTTAACTTTATCCCAGTTGTCTGTTAATTTCGACGGTGCCCTTTTTAAGGCGGTTGGGCCTTTTTGAGGTTCTGTCTTATTGCACGGCCAATATGGTTGTCATATATCTTTTGATACAAAAGATTATGCACCATGCCTATTTATAATCATTAGATATTCTAAAAAAGTTACAGATGCTCTTCATATATTAGAATCTCCGCATCCACCATTCGCAGTATTCGGGACACTTTAGGTACTGTCAGTCGGGAGGATGTTCTGCTGGGCTCCAGGACATGTATGACTTGCTGGGATCGAGCATGCTGTAGGCTAGCCCAAGCTGCCTGCACGGAATTATCAATTGGCGCCGTGCTTCACTCTTTATAACAAGCTAAATATAGGAATCAAGACAGCCTTACGAGCTACATGATAAAGAAGACGAGATACGGTACCCAACAATTTAAAGTGAGGTGCTAGTGCGCCCAGACTATTTCCATGGAACTATCCTCAATGCCTCGACGCTATCAAGTCTTTCTCTATCACTTTCGAATTGGATACACTCGTTGAGACACAGCATTAGGGGATGGAACGGTCCTCTAAACCCTTCGGCAAAGATTGCTTTGTACTCCATACTCTAAGGCACTTTTGGGTTGAATGTCATACGCTGGTGACTGTGTGTGGGGCACTTATCCACATGGCGGCATTAGCAGGCTACTGCACGCTAGATTGTGTAGCGATAGAGTTTCTAGAGCAGGCGGAACTGCTCTATATTATTGGATTTTAAAAAAATATTGGTGGAGTGCTTGCATCCTTTAGGAAGACCTGAGAGTGTCTCTTATTTTCATTTCTTTTGTTATATTATTTATTGTTGATGTTACTTTTGATTGTTGGTGTTGTTTTTATTTTTATTAGATCACGAGTTACATAATTTTTCCATTTTATTTCTTTTATTGACCACTGTGCTCTCTTCGGTAGCCGCACCTCGAGCAGCTCTGAATTAAAAAAAACCCTGAAAGAATTCGTAATCGTGAGAGAGAAAGAATGATGATTACTCGTTTTATTCGCTAAGCTTATACCTTCATAGGTCAGAATCTGTGCTAGTTTTGTATATTATTAGGTAAAATGCTACAAAAGGTCGATAGGTGAGAGTTTAAAAGGTGTGAGAAGTGCAGGCGGTAATCATCGAATTCGGCAAATTCACACATTCGTTAACCTTGAATGAATGAGGAAGGGAGTAGCTGATAAGAGCTTGAAAAGGACAAAAGTATAGAGAGAAGAAAGAATAAATAATAAAGGAACGAAAGAATAAATGGTTGTGCACATTCGCTTCTACCATACCAAGCTGACCTCTCTTTTTTACTTTTTTAAAAAGGGTTGAAAACGATTCGTATGTAAAACAGAATAGCAGAACATCTATATTTTTCTCTTTCCCCACCACTTGTTTGATACGATTAAATATATTTCATAAGTTTTCTAAAATACCTTCATCTTATCATTTATTTCTCATATTTACTATTCTTTTCTTAATTATTGCCTCTTTGTCTCTTACAGCCGGTCCTCAACTCTTTCCTTAGGGGGTAAGTGGAAAAAGCCTGAAAATGACCAATTGTGAAAACTTTCTCTGATAAGACCTTTTGAAATAGAACCCAAATGCCTCGGGTCAACGTTTGATTGTATTGGTGGGTTTCTCCTTTGCTCGGGTAGAACATAAGACAAAAACATAAATCTAGCAGAAAAATGCAATAGAATCCTTTATCGAATCTAGAGGAAAGGATGGGGCGTTACAAAATCAATAATTGAACTGATTTCAAGAGTCGTTTCAGCTCTTGTGTCGTTAAAGCGTTGGATGGTACACAGGGCGCGGATAAATGGATATAAGTGTCAGCTGTTATTGGAATTTAAGACTCTTCGTTTGCTCGTCGACATTTTAGGATATGTAAATACAGCGACAGGAATGTTGACTCAAGACTAAAGATTTCAATCAAAATTCTCTTGAATTATAATAAGTGCCACCAAAACCTATGGCAAAGTTGAAGGGGAAAACTTAACGTTGTGTTTTTATTTCTACTAGTTCTATAGGCCCGTATTGCTTCTTACCTGACTTTTAATTAGTAATTTTTGAAAGTTGGTGTTATTTAAACAAAGTTTTTCCTAAAGACATGGAATATGCTATACCCCGCTAAAAGTTAATGTAGATGATTCATCCTGAATACGTTTCACCATTGTTGGTTTTTCTTCCATCGGCTTTCCGTTCCAATCTACCTAACTTTCTCGTTCGTCGTAGTTCTTCATCTAAAAATATCCTTATTCATTAAGTAATTCATTTCTTATCAAACTTAAACAATACAATGTCGCCCACAGCAAAGCCAACCTATCATAATGCAAAGATTTCATTTTAGTTCACTTTTCTCAGAGCAATAAAGCTAAATTTGTTTAAGCTAGCTTTTGATTAACATATAAAATATATGGTGCAGTTAGTCTAAAACAAGAATTTACATCACTCGTGTCTTATGACACCCCGGGGGATATCCTAGTCACCACTATGGAAGATCAAGTTTCAGCCACCTGTTTCTAGCAGGTCCTCAAAAGACCCATTCAAAACTGGCGCTTAATATTTCGACTTCTCGCGGTTTTGCAAAAAATTGGGGAATTATCGCGTAATTTTGGGGGGATGTCTCTGCTGAACACTTTTGACAGTTGTAAGAATATATAAGTAAAATGCCGTTAACTATGTAGAAAATAGCAAATACTTCAGTATTTACAGCCATTTTAATTTCGGTTGTCTTTTGTGTGAGACACTGTATTAGTGCAATCTCAAAAGCTTGGGGAATTTCTTTGGGAAAATATACCAGATTTGACTTATTTATGCAATATACGAGTAAGATTTTATGGCATAACTTCTATGTATTTTATCTACGCTTTTATAGCGATGATTTCAGGGTATCGAACAATTATAATTAAAGTACGAATCTCTTAATTATTACTATCTCACTAGTGATAGTCGAGCTTCGATCCCTAAGCTCTTTTAAAACAGTTGTAATTTTGTGTAACGTTCTTCATGGAGATTAGCAATCATGATGCGAAAATATAATGTGAATATATGGAATATAAATACAAAATGAGAGGAAAGTAAGACAAATTATTGTTAGATTGACTATTTCACTGTCACGAAATCTTTTTGAAATTGTTAATCAGTAAGAATTGAAATATTCAACCTAAATATATAAAAATTCATATATTACCAAATTTAAATGACTTATATGAAATAAACGTATGAAATACAATGAAAGGAAATTAGATAAAACATAATATTAAATAAGAATTGTTCAAGAGGTACAGAACAAAGGAACCCTTCTTTTAAATAACTTTGAACAATTTGTTGTCTTTTTATAAAGTCAAAATATGAAGGCAATCAAAGGAAACATTCTTTCCAGCATCTGGGATGGCTTCAAATGGTCATTTTTGTTGTTACATTGGCTGTCATCTGAGCAAACATCACTCTTCTGGATGCTGCACAGCTTTTTATTAAATTTAGGTCGCAACCTTTAGGATGCCAGTCCATGATTAAATCTCCTACGAATCCTTTCGATTCTCATAAATTCTTACAGAAATTAAAGGCATGACTAAGAGTATTTTCTTGGGTGAATACAAGTAACTTCATCATCATCAGCTACTGTTTCTTAAATCAATTTAGGAAGCTTTTCTCCAGAAATTAGATGGTACATATTCAAACCATTTCCATGTCATCATACATTTTGAAAGAGTTCTCTCTTGGAAAACTGCTTCACCTGATGTCCATCTGAAACCCAGCATCTGGTCCAATTATTTGGACCATCGAGAGTGACTTTATTCATCAGTGAAGATAACTTTGATAAAGTGAGTTTTCAGGTATCTCTGAGCTTACAGTAGTTTTTCTTTGTGATCTTTGATTATGAACGGTTTTTTTGACAAATAAAGGTATAAAACTCCCTGAAAGCTTTAAGCTTTCTTTTTCTCGGGGCAGAAAGAGCCTTACCAATTGTTAAAAGACTTTTCTGGCAGCATGGGGATTTTTAGTCACTTTTCTTTCAAGTTTAGAAGGATCTTTAGGGGTAAGAGCTCAAAATTATGGTTGAACTCTTATCTTTCTTGGTTGAATTCTCTTCCCTATAATTTTATTCACAGCGTGATTAACACGATTCAAAACTATTGAAATGTTCAGGAAGTTTTTATTTTAAGTAATTCCTGGACGATAGAATTTTTCTTCTCATAGGAAAGTTTTTTTTCCTAGCTTTTTTAGCCGAAAATTCTTTTTGCAAAAGACGATCAAAATAGAATTTCGGAAAATCGACTATTAACTATGTAATAATTAAGAAAAAGAGTGTTATAGCTACTTAATTGTGCTCATTACATCCATTTGACTATTAACTCTGTAATAATTAAGAAAAAGAGTGTTATAGCTACTTAATTGTGCTCATTACATCCATTTGACTAGTAACTCTGTAATAATTAAGAAAAAGAGTGTTATAGCTACTTAATTGTGCTCATTACATCCATTTGACTAGTAACTCTGTAATAATTAAGAAAAAGAGTGTTATAGCTACTTAATTGTGCTCATTACATCCATTTGACTATTAACTCTGTAATAATTAAGAAAAAGAGTGTTATAGCTACTTAATTGTGCTCATTACATCCATTGGACTATTAACTATGTAATAATTAAGAAAAAGAGTGTTATAGCTACTTAATTGTGCTCATTACATCCATTTGACTATTAACTCTGTAATAATTAAGAAAAAGAGTGTTATAGCTACTTAATTGTGCTCATTACATCCATTGGACTATTAACTCTGTAATAATTAAGAAAAAGAGTGTTATAGCTACTTAATTGTGCTCATTACATCCATTTGACTAGTAACTATGTAATAATTAAGAAAAAGAGTGTTATAGCTACTTAATTGTGCTCATTACATCCATTTGACTATTAACTCTGTAATAATTAAGAAAAAGAGTGTTATAGCTACTTAATTGTGCTCATTACATCCATTTGACTAGTAACTCTGTAATAATTAAGAAAAAGAGTGTTATAGCTACTTAATTGTGCTCATTACATCCATTTGACTAGTAACTCTGTAATAATTAAGAAAAAGAGTGTTATAGCTACTTAATTGTGCTCATTACATCCATTTGACTATTAACTCTGTAATAATTAAGAAAAAGAGTGTTATAGCTACTTAATTGTGCTCATTACATCCATTTGACTATTAACTCTGTAATAATTAAGAAAAAGAGTGTTATAGCTACTTAATTGTGCTCATTACATCCATTGGACTATTAACTCTGTAATAATTAAGAAAAAGAGTGTTATAGCTACTTAATTGTGCTCATTACCTCCATAAACGCATCTGAAACAAAAAAGTGTTATGAACTGGAAAATGATGAGACGCTGAAGATGTATTGCATATAATCTCTGCACGGTTTAATGTATTTTTTTGAGGTTTTCGTCAAATTTCGTGAAAGTCTGAGAAATTATTTATGATTATAGGATAAATGAATAAGGATTTGCAGTCGAAGTTTCCTTAAAGGGTTTCATCTCCTTCATTTGTACTTGCGTTTGGATCAGAGTGTACCTAGGCAGATTTTTGGAGAGTCGTACCCCATTCAAAACCCAAGAACTTCAAAAGAAAAATAAGTTTTCACTCACATTTTTACTCCCCCTAACTGAACCAATTTTAAAGTGAATCATTTTATGTAAGCTTTCGCGTAAATTTCACATGGTTGGGTTTCGCTTTATTTAATATAAAGTTTTTCATCAAAATAAAATTACCCAAACTTTAATTTTATTTCTCATTGATTAAATTACCATTAAATTAAACGAAAAAAATGCGATCGTAAGTTTCGTAACTTTGCCGGAGTAAACAAATCGTCGGACGAACGTGAATTCGATTAAAATGAAAAATGTTCTGAAACCGAAATTGGGGGATAGCGTCTTAACCTCTTTGTTTTGAGGGAAAGGGATAGTTCACCCCTCCTTTTTCTCCTAGGAATCGGGTATTTGTACATCGGACTCATTTAAAAATTAAAAAAAAACAAAGGCAAAAGAGCTCATCACTCGCAGAAAGTTTGTAGGAGAGACGAAGGAAGAATTTAGCGAAGACAGAGGATAAAGAAAGGATGCGGATCATATTTTGCGACAGGTTCTCCGTGGTCATTGGGCCTGGGAGAGTAAATAATCCTCCAGATGTTACCTGCAACATGCTGGACCATGCTACACCTGACACCAGCTTGCAAGGTACATCTTGGGGAGGAAAGAGCGCGCCATTTTTCGAGGTTTCAGGTGTAGCACGGGGCAAGAGACCGCTAATCGTAAAGAATAGAGGTGGTATCTTAAAAAAGGCTCCCGGAGAATGAACGCCTTAAGAATGAGCCCCGTGGAATACCGGCCATTACTCAGTGGGGAACATTTGAGATAATCGGTGAAGGATGATCCAAAAGAGACTTGAATACATATGTAAACTTCCGTCGAGTGTCCCTTTTTCAACAGCTTACTCCTACTTTCTTTTGACCGGCCCCTTTTCCAATAGATTAGTCCTACCTTCTTTTGACCTGCCCTTTTCTCAACAGGTTAATTCTACCTTCTTTTGACCTGCCCCTTTTCCAATAGGTTAATCTGACCTTCTTTTGTCCTACCCCTTTTCCAATAGGTTTCCTTTACCATCTCGTCAGCAACCATATTTCTCACTGGTTACGTTTGTGAGCATTTTTGAGCCGCGGGAGACTCTATATCTCACTATGTCGGTCGGTCGGTCTCCGTTTTTATTTTTTTTGGTTTGGATAATAACATTGTAAATCTTGGGCCCAATCTAACGAAATTTGAAGCCTTTTTTTTTGTTTTATATTCTCTTTCGAATGATATAATTGCCAAGGCCTTCCCAAGGTTAGCCCGGAAATTATTTTGTTTGGACAATAACATCATAACTATTCGGCCGATTCTAACGAAATTTGAAATTCTTATGTTGCTTTACATTTTATTTTGAATAATATAATTAACAAGGCCCTCCCAAGGTTAGCCCGGAAATTATTTTGTTCGGGCCATAATATTATAACTATTCAGCCGGTCCTATCGAAATTTGAAACCTTTATGTTGTTTTACATTCTATTTCGAATGATATAATTACAAAAGTCATCCCAAGGTTAGCCGGAGAATTATTTGTCAATAACATCATAAATATTCTGGCAAATACCCTCATGTCCACACAAGGCCAGCCCATAAGCAGTATGGCTACATTATCATCACTCGCACCAGCAAGACCCACACAGATATGGCCAATTTGATTTTATCTAAGGTTAATATTTGCAAAATAAGTATTCAGCCCATTCTTAAACATGTTTACTAAAGTACTAGATACTATTATAGCAGATAAGGTATTCTAAGCTGTTATTATCCTAAATGGAACTACATTTCTTGCTATTTCCATATTGACATTTGAATCAAACAATCAGGTTCGTCATTAGTTATATTATACGGTAAACTTGTTCAGCTACTATTAAACCTATTCATCGAAATGTTATTTTAAACAAGATTTTCGGTAGATAATTTCAATAATTTACAGATATAAAAATTATATTCTTTCTT
This sequence comes from Ceratothoa steindachneri, assembly GCA_963969495.1. NCBI lineage: Eukaryota > Metazoa > Arthropoda > Malacostraca > Isopoda > Cymothoidae > Ceratothoa > Ceratothoa steindachneri. The sequence goes on from OZ018318.1 coordinate 6,401,887, forward strand.
AAATTGTTGCAAATGTCAGGTTTCAGTATTTAATATAATTAATATAATCTAGACTATAAGCAAGTTGACTTGGGTCAATTTATAAGTTATAGTTTCTTGATGTTAGATTTATAGCTGCAAGATTTTTACATTTCAAATTACCCAATTTAACTAAATTTATTAAACTAGGAGAAAGAATGGTTGTTTATGAACATATTTATTATGTTATTATCATCCCTATAGGGTCTCTTAACTTTGTCTATAAACGGTAGATTGTTAATTATTTTAGTTTTAAATTATAAGCTTCCTCAAGTTGTTACCAAAAACGATGGATTAACTAAAAGATCGATGGTAGATTTCGAGGAAATTGTGGTCTCACAGCATTGTAGGTATGGGAACCATTACAATACAACTGGATTCTAAGTTATTGTCACTATTCTAAATGATAAGAGGTCACATGCAAGCTTGAGAACAAAATATTACTGTTTAACATTGTTGCCTACAAGTCTATATTTCTCTTCATATAAGTTCTTTATACAAGAAGCAATTTTTAAACAAACTGCATGAAACTTAGGCATATGTCACAATAGCTCCGGGCGTAAGCTTCTTGGTTGAGTTGTGTATGAATATAATAAAATTATAAAAATGTATGACACAGTAACAACGCATATTTTTTTAATTAAAATGCCCTCTATGATTTTCTGACATCGTTAGATTTGTATGGAAGGACATATTCTTTTACTTTCTTTTTCTTGGAATTATAGTTCGTTCCCGCAGGGGCTAGCATTAAAAGCGATCTGAGGGTCTGTCTAAGCTTCAGTTCTGTAATTCGTTTCCTTCTCCTGTGGCGGCTGATCTTGAGTAGATCAGAATATTTTGGGAGCGGGTCTTACGTTCGGTTATGGTTGATCATGCTAAAAGCTACACCCCAGGAACCAATTTTTGTAACCTAACTATTTTGATAAATTTTCCTAATCTTATTGTTATTAGGCCTGTTTTAGTTAAAGTAGGTTAGGTTAGAAATATCGTGCAGGTCCTCAAATTTTGTTTTTCTCTTTATGTTTTGGTGTTAGATGACTAATTTTTTTCGATAATTCTGATTGGTTCTTTATTACATAACATGACCTAACATAATTTTAACTCCAAGACGCTTAACAATAATATAATTATGAAAATTTAACATTAAAGATTAGGTTACAGGGATTGGTTTCGAGATCTCGCCACTTACTTATCTAATTTCCATTTTTGTCTCTGTTCTTCTTCCTCCTCTTCTCTTTATAATAGTTTCTAAATATTCATTAATCTTCAATTAGGCCGTGTTGTTGTTTTATTTATGATAAATAAGGTTCTCTAGCAGCGAATAGCGTATTGATATCTCACCGTTTCCCTTAAGTGCGCAAAATGAAGGATATTTGCTTAAATAAAACCATCAAATTTATGCTCTGATAAATGGTTCTCATATTAATATGGTCCTTATGTGTGTGAACGTCTGTACTCAAGTTTATTTTTCTTCATCTAAGTTAATGGTAATGGAAAACAATCAAGAAATCTTTATTCTACCTTTAAGTTCTACTTTGGGTGTTGATGGTACTGTTTGTTCGACAAATCATCTCAACTGTCTCTTTCAGACCAACATTGGTGGAGTTGTTGAGGACCTTTTTTTTACCTATCATCCATATTGTAATGGTAGATTTAAATATATATAAATTGCACGTAATCTATATGCTGGAAAATATCCAAAGGAAAATACAACAGTAAAGCCCAAGCAGGTACCAAATTAACAAAAATAATAAAGTTAAATTAACAAGTTAGTAAGTCAGCCTTAATTAAATCTAATGAAATTAATTTTAATTTAAGTGAACCTTTTTCTAGGTATTTAGGTTTATTTTAGCTTAATGTGTTTATTTGTCCGGTTGCCGCCCGAGAGACGTCATAGATTTAAAATAAATCCTTCGTTTTCTTCAATCTCTTTCTTCGACCAGGAAGATGTAAACACCAAAGCGATTTGGCTTCTCTGTTGTTATTTTAATCGGCAATTTTTTAAGTCATAAATATATATATATATATATATATATATATATATATATATATATATATATATATATATATATATACATATATATATATATATATATATATATATATATATATATATATATATATGTATATATATATATATATATATATATATATATATATATATATATATATATATATATATATATATATATATATATCTATATATATATATATATATATACATATATATATATATATATATATATATATATATATATATATATATATATATATATATATATATATATATATATATATATAGAAGGAATTCACATTCATCTGTTTTCTGTTGAAGTTAAACGTTAGCTTAAACAAAAGCCTTTTTGAAATTTCTCTCTTTAGAGAAATTGATGGTTGCCTAGCTGTATATGTAACGCTCCTGAAGAAGGTTGAGGAACTCCAAGAAACTCATCTAGCGGAATAAAGAATTCTATTATTACCCTTACCTAACCGTATATATATATATATATATATATATATATATATATATATTTATATATATATATATATATATATATATATATATATATATATATATATATATATATATATATATATATATATATATATATATATATATATGAATAACGTTACAGCCACGAGGAAAATGAAACAACGGAGAACTGCGAGGCCTTTCGACTAATGGTCCTTTACTGAGCAGACTAAAAGACAGGGAAAAAGAGAAAGATATTTATACACCTGATTAATGAAAATATGGGATATAAAGATTAAAAGGGGTGGGATTTCCAGATACCTGGAAAAAACCTATTAACAAGATGAGCCGTCAGGGTTAAAAAAAAAAAAGTTTACGGGTTACAAAAGAAAGGGGGGGGGGGCAATGTTTGGGAATCACATATGCAATATGAAAAAAAAAAAAAAATTACACATGATAACTAGAAAATATGACAAAAGAAAAATATGAGGAAAGATATTTTTTATATGAATAAGCTAAAATAACTTCTATGTGGTAATCATTAATTCAGAAATTTTATCTTTAAAGTCATTCTTAAACATTCTTTTGATACAAGGGTCCAAAAAATACATTCCAGGGCTGAGATTAAAATTCGAAGTCAGTTGTATAAAAGCTGATTCTAAAAGATTTCGTGAAAAAAAGTCATTTGATTTGGCAATCACAGAACTCTCCGTCCAATTAATACGATGGGAATTTTCACTCAAATGGATAAAAATGGCATTTGATGTTTGCCCAGTGCTTACAGAGTACTTATGTTGCTTAATACGCACATTCAGATCCTTGCTAGTTTGCCCAATATAAAATGAAGGGCAATCCAAACAAGAGATTTTATAAATTACGTTATTTGTTTCATTGGGGCAATTTTTTTATTAACATTCTTTTTTAAGTATTAGTATAAGAGGAAACAAGATTTACATTAAGTGTTTTTAACAATGTTTTTACGGTTTCAAAGCCATTAAAATAAGGTAAAATGAGGATATTCTTGGGCGCTTCCTTCTCAATAGTACTTTCGTTATTAAACTTTTTTTTGGCTTTATTATAACAAATATTAAGTATATTTTCTGGATAACACAAGTCTGCACCGATTTTTCTTATAGATTCAATTTCCTGATCCAAATATTGAGGACTGACAATGCGCAACGCACGTAAAAACATAGAGGAAAAAATTGATATCTTAATATTAAGATGGTGGCCTGAATAAAAATGGACATAGGTTAAGTTGTTGGTTGGTTTCCTATAAATACTAAAATTGCAATTAAATGATTCCCTATGTATTAAGACATCTAAGAATGGAAGGCAATTGTCTTTCTCTAATTCAACAGTAAATTTTATGGAAGGTACCTGGTTATTTAAATTGGAAAGCAAATTATTTACATCAATATTAAAAGGCAAAATAATTAAAATGTCATCAACATATCTATACCACTTTAAGGGGATATCAATGATATTAGGTAAATATTGTTTTTCGAAGAATTCCATATACAAATTTGAGAGTAGGGAAGATAATGGGTTGCCCATTGCCATACAAAATATTTGTTGGTAAAATTCACCATTAAAAACGAACTTACAGTCACAAATGCACAACTTAATGAGTGAAATAATATGACTTACAGATAGAGGTAATTCATGATGAGTAAGCTTATTACTAAGATAATCTAAAATGGAATCAATAGGGACTTTGGTAAAGAGAGAGCAAACGTCAAAACTTACCAACCTATCATTGGGGAAAATAGTAATTTGATTTAATTTTTCTACTAAGTCAAGGGAGTTGAGTAAATGAGAACCAGATATTGTTCCAAGTAAAGGGGACAACAGTTTGGTAATATATTTTGATAATTTATATGAAACTGAACCAACTGTGCTAATAATAGGCCGCATAGGGTTGTTATCTTTGTGTGTTTTTACCAACCCGTATAAGTAAGGTAACGAGGGAGATTTTTCTGACAAAACACCTATTAATTCCTTCTTATCTTTTAGGATTTTTTTCAGTAAACTATTGAAATGTTTAATAACTTGATCTAAGGGGTTCCTTGTTAATTTTCTGTAAGTCACACCGTCAGCCAGTAGGGCATGCATGCGCGATATGTAATCATTTTTATCAAGACCATTAGTCGAAAGGCCTCGCAGTTCTCCGTTGTTTCATTTTCCTCGTGGCTGTAACGTTATTCATAAATTCCTCACGTTCCTTATTTTCGTGATTCAGTTATACATATATATATATATATATATATATATATATATATATATATATATATATATATATATATATATATATATATGTATATATTTCAGTTTACCTGGGTACCTGTACCCATGTCTTAATGAGTATATGAGGGTCTAAGTCTAGGACTAAGTATAGGACATTGTATAGTCTGACAACCTAGTATTAACCATGAAAAGGTAGTTGGCGTATCTCATTGGAGTCAGTGTTTACTATGTAAAAGATATCAAACTTTGTATATTTGGGAATTTTGGTGCGCGCGCAGGCAAGTTAGTGGTGATTTTTCTTGGTATGACGTAATAATGTATATTTACCAATTCCTAAAATATTTTATAATATGTAATAGTTATATCCACTTGCTCCCCTTATATTTCCTTATTCCTTTCTCGCATACCAGTTACAAAAAATGTAAATTAAATATAAACGAAATTTTCAGAGAATTACATACGGCTAAGATTTGCATTCATTATGAACAACGTATCAATATTTCACAGTGTGTACTTTACTTTGCTCAACAAATTTAGGCAATGATTTAATGAAGCCAATCTTTGTCACTCGAAATCTGGCAAAATCTCATTCGGAATTTGAAGACAAAATCTTGACTTTTACGAACGCAAAGAAACGGCCTCAAGTAACAGCGATCGGATCCAAGAGGTAGTATTTTTAAACAATCGAATGCATCAGTGAAGATATTTTCGAAGTTTTACTAATGATCTCCAAACAAAAGAAAGCTTAACTATTGAAGAAGATTCAGTTTTTCTAACAGCATAAAAATGTTATGAAGTATGTTTTGAAATTAATCAGATAAAAAACTTAATTATACGTCCCTGTTTGACAATACAGTCTAACGATGAATAGATGAAATATCTACCGATATTTTTTTGGAAATGAGTAGCGAGATCTGTATGTCCGATTTTTGTTTTTTAACTTGACGTGTCCACAGATATTCCAAATTATAATCAGATACATGTACTTGATTGGTATTTAGGAAGCAATGGTATTTAGGGATAGATTTTGAAGAACGCTGAACTTGAAGAGCAATTAAAGGGGATGATACCTTTAAAATGGTAAATTAAATTTTCAAACAACATGTTCTAAACTGGAAATATTCAAGAGCTTTACAAGTGATGAAGCGCCAGAAATGTTAGGACGAAGATCAAGTTTCAAGAGCTCGTGCAATGGAAGTAGCAACTCAAATTACTTTTATGAATTACATGATCCATCGATTTACTCCTGCATGTGTTGTTCTGTCTGATGAGTTATGCATTTTTCAGCTTAATAAGCTATGCCGTGTCTTTCATTGTTAGTAAAGATATTTAACCATTTGAAAGTGTCTAGTCTTAACAGCTGACTTTTTAAACTACTGTCTAAAGGTTTAGGGCCCGCCCATAGAGTACTTTTGTACCCTAATAGCGTGCGCTGGTTTCCTCGTGGAAATGTGACAAAACAAGTGCATGAGCTTCAAACAGAATTGCTAGATGATGTTCAACATTCTAAAAAAATGAAGACTGTTTCTTCCTTAAAGGTAATTTTTTTCTTCTAAATCTTGCTTATATTTTTTATATCTTCAATGCCTTAAACGTGTTAAACCAGAGTCCTTAAAGAAAAGGTACAATAAGCTTTGTGTCTTTCTTGCAAAAATACGTCTGTGGAGAGAAAATATTCAGTCCGATATCTTGACTAAGTTTAGTATTGAGGCATAATTCTTGATCTAAATCCAGAAAACAACACTGCCATAGTAAAAGTATAATCATTAAGCATCTAATAAAGCTAGAAGAGAAACTTTGTATTCCACAAATATATTTGACAATTAATTTGTGTATATTCGGAATCCTTTAACAACGAATGCTCAGGAGTGTATCGTGGAACACATATGCAAGATGATCTGATAGAATTTCAGGATGATGATTTGGTATGTGATGTTTATTCAGAGAAAGATTTGTTTTATTTTTATGCAATATTCCTAGAAACAGATTGCTTGAAAAACTGCTATTCAATCACTGCTCTAATTTCCATTAACACGGCTCTGTGAATCAACATTTTCAGTATGTTGGGCATTAAATTGAGAGAAAGAGAGAGAGTTACATAGAGTTACATAGATACACAGATCACACGGGCCTTACGGCCAAGACTAAGGTGATCTAGCCTTAAATCTACTGCCACTTACACATAGAATAGTAGAAGTAAAGGATAGAAAAGTTTTAGGCTCTCCCCACCCTCCACTCCCTCCGGAAAAAGCCGTACATGAAATAATTTGGGAAAAGTACCTTGCAGGTGTAAGAAGACAGTACCTTAAGGAAATTTGCATTGAATAGTAATTAAATGAAATGAATGTGAAAACCACTTACATACACCTGAAAGAGTTACATTTTTTGTAATATTATTTTATTTTGTAGCTTATGCTAAACAATTCCAATATTTGTTAAGTGTTTGTCTAATCTCATTTTAAATGAATCTATAGTGCTGCTGTCCACTACCTCGTTTGGCAAATTATTCCAATCATTAATAATCGAGTAAGTGAAGAAGTTTTTTATTACATCCATAGTGGCTCTTTTACCCTGAAGTTTTGAATCATGTCCACAGGTGGGACACTCCCTTGTCAGTGTGAACAAGTTATTGGCATTAACGTTGTTAAATCCTTTAAGTATTTTGAAGCACTCTATAAGCTGCCCCCTTAGTCTTCGTTTTCTGACGGAAAATAGATTGAGTTTTTTTAGCCTCTCGTGGTAAGGTTTGTTACGTACTGACGGGATAAGTTTTGTCGCTCGGTGTTGTACAGCTTCTAATTTATCTGTCTTTTATTAAGTAAGGGGCCCAGAACTGCACAGCGTATTCGAGATGGGGCCTGACAATACTTTTATATAGTGGCATAATTATCTCCTCGCTTTTATAAGTAAAGTTTCTTTTTATAAATCCTAGTGCTGTGTTAGCTTTGTTTGCAGCAGCTGCGCATTGGTTTGATGTTTTTAAGTTTTCTGTAATAATTACTCCTAAATCTTTAACCTGCGGGGTTGTGTTTATTAAGCCGCCTTGCATTGTATAGGTGTATTTTTTGTTTTTTGTTCCGCACTGAAGGATTTGGCATTTGTCGATATTAAATGGCATTTGCCATTTCTCAGACCATTCGGTAATTTTATTTATATCAGCTTGCAGGCTAGCCCTGTCCTCTTTGCATAATACTGAGTTACCTATTTTCGTGTCATCTGCAAATTTAGATATGATATTATTTATTCCAACGTCTATGCCATTGATGTATATAGTAAATAAAATAGGCCCTAGGACTGATCCCTGGGGAACACCGCTGGTAACAGATACCCAGTCCGATTCCACGCCATTTATTATCACTCTCTGCTTCCTGTTTTTTAACCAGCTACTAATCCATCCGTATATATTACCGTTAATTCCTAGCGTACGCACTTTGTTCATGAGTTTCTGATGGGGAATTTTGTCAAATGCCTTTTTGAAATCTAGGTAAATTATATCTAATGATTTAGTATCGTTATATAGATTGAAAAGGTTATGGTAAAAGTCAATTAGGTTTGTTAAGCACGATCTCTTAGACCTAAAACCATGCTGGCTATCACGTATAAGGTTATTGTTTTCGAGGAATTCTACTAGCTTGTCTCTAATGATCGTTTCAAGCAACTTTCCAACTATTGAGGTTAAGCTAATGGGTCTGTAATTACTTGCCTGGTTTTTACATCCCTTCTTAAAGATAGGTGTGACGTTAGCTTTCCTCCAATCATCAGGAACGACCCCATGCTCGAGAGATTTGTTAAAAATGAGAGCAAGTGACTCTGCTAACTCATTATGGACATGTTTTAAGATTCTCGGGTAAAATTTATCATGACCAGGAGTCTTGTACGAGTTCATTTTCTTTAATTTATCAATTACTAGTTGCGGATTTATCTTCAGGCTCCTTAGTGATGGGTGTCTGACCTGTATAGACTCGTTGTTAACGTTATTAGTAAAAAACTCATTTAAGATATTAGCCATACCCATATCATGTGAAATAATTTCACCCAACTGGTTTTTCAAGGGGCCAATTCCGCTTCTCATTTGCCTATTTCTATTGATATAAGTATAGAAGGGTTTGGGATTAGTGGTGCTTGCTTTCGCTATCTCGATTTCGTATTGACGTTACTTTGATCTTATGAGTGTTTTAACCTTTCTTCTTCTAGTGTTATATTGTTGGTTAACTTGATAGCTTCTATTGTGTTTAATAATGTGTGGAGACGGTTCCTATCTCTAATTGCTCGTTTGATGTCATTATTAAACCACGGTGGCTTGCCTCTATTCGCGTTACTATTCCTTGTCTTAAGAGGAACATGGTTTTCTTGGGCTATAAAAAATAGTTCTTTAAATTTATTCCAAAGTTGATTTACATCTTCTATTTCTATCAGCTGCTCGTGAATATTTCCCAGGGCTTCTCTGAAGCCCTCTAAGTTAGCTTTACTGTAGTCTGGTACTTTTGAATAGTTATTGGTAGTTGAATATCTGGCATTTAGATCAAAGCGGATTAGTTTATGGTCACATGTACCTATATGTTCCACTACGGCCAGAGTTGATATTAAATTTTCCTGGGATGCAATAACTAGGTCTAGTATATTATTTCCTCTGGTTGGCTCCCTTACGCATTGCTGTAAATAATTAGTATCGATGAAATTTGTCATTAATTTTTCTTGTTGGCTAGTCCCTATATTCAAGTCCCAGCAGATATTAGGTAAATTAAAATCTCCCAGTAATAGCGTTTGTTCCTCCTGTAATGTTTCTTGCAAGATTCTATATATTTCCAGGTCCTCATTAACGGTAGTATTTGGGCGACGGTAAACAGTGCTTATGTTTATTTTAAAATCTCGTAAATGTAGTTTAACACATATCAGCTCCACTTCATTATTTGTAAGTTCTACCTCAGTTACTTTTAATTCTGATCTTATATAAAGGAAAGAGAGAGAGAGAGAGAAAGAGAGAGAGAGAGAGAGAGAGAGAGAGAGAGAGAGAGAGAAAGAGAGAGAGAGAGATCAACTTTCAAAACACCTGGGTATGATCTTCGTTGTGTAGGTGAGAGAGTTTCCACACCTATTATTTAACTTGTTGCTAAAAAAAAAACAGCCTGAACTATCTCACTAACTGGCTAACTCACTAACAATAAAAAATAAAATTACATGGAAAATAAACATAATATTATTATTATATATCTTTAATTACTCTATTTGTTTTATGTACTTATTAATATTAAATGAAATTTATTAATATATATTTATATTTTAATATCCAGCATTGTTTAGAATACCAAAGTGGTACGGAGGAACAAATAAGGTCGGGAAACCATGACTAAGAGGTATCTTAACCAAGTATCGGGTGATTTTCGATCGGTGAAAATGCAACGCAGGTTAGCTCACTCAGCGCAAAGAGGAAAACTAGCTATAAGGGATATGAAACTGGGTACTAAGGTTGATAAACTGCAACTTAAAAAGCTATAAATGCCACCAAAAAAAACAATAAAATTAATATATCAATAAAATAAATTAAGAAATGCTATTAAGCGATAAAATAATTACAGAACATAAAGGAAAATCAGATAAAGGAGGAAGGGAACTGGGAAGGGATTAAGAAACGGTGATTCATAGAGCTGCAAACTACAAGTAGTTCAATGGATATTAAATAAGAATGCCCCCCAAAATTGTAATATAAATAATATAAAAGCAATATAATAAATTTAAACATTATTATTATAGGGAAGTGTCATTTCAAGTAAATATATAAGTTATTTATGTCTATGTGTATTGGTTGATACTTTACCGGCCACAATTAGGCTGGCTACTTAAGATCAGACAGTTCGAAATTTGGCGAAGAATGCAACGGAATAAAGACTCTTAGTGTTCTATACGAAGCCCTGACCAGATCAAATAGAACGCGAAACGCTCGTCTCATTCCAAGTGTGCTTCATATGCAAGACGCATTGGACAAACACGACTAAAGAATTTTACGCAAGGCAAGAGCACAGATGGGAGAGTGTAGAAGCTCAAAGAGAAATGAATTAAGTGCCGTGGAATGCACACCAAACTATTGCAATGCCATGCTAAATGAAAAGGCAGATAATAAGACAAAAGTAGGCCGAGATGAACAAGGAAAAATGTACAGAGAACACGAAATACGCGGAGGCAACACCTGGAGGAACAACGAAGGCACTTGGTGCACAGAACACAGTCGTGAATATAGAAGGGAGCAAACGACGAGACTTGTTATAAGCATCATGCACACTCATTTTGTAAATATCGCGAAACCTGGCTCATAAGCAACGGAGCTAAACAATATGCATGAAAAGAACGGTCGAAAGCCAATAAGGTTCCCGGAAAGCCCACCGTCAAGCGAAATTTACAAAATAAATATGCCACCCAAACAGAAAGAGGATAAAATCCAGATAAAAACAGGCCAACATGAAAATGAAGCCGATCAGGACACCGAAGAAGGCTTAACCGATAAATACGCCAAAATCAATAGAGCAACACTGGAAATAAAAAAAAATATTGAAAAAGAAAGAAAGAAAGTAGACCCGAACCAAACGCGCAACAACTCAATATATAAAATACGGATCCTATACACCCCCTCTTCCCAAAATCAACAATCAGAAAGAAATAGTCGATGGAATGGAAAAGGGAAAATACAAATGAGAATACGCCACAAAGATAACGAAACCGAAATACATAATGTATTGAAATAGGAAATGATTCTAATCGCCTCTAAATCCTGCTACAATTTATCGAACGATCAGTTTAAGAAAACCAGCTGGAACAACAAATGAAAAGAGAGGAAAACAACAAATATATCACATTTAAAGAAACATTCAGCCCGAAGATCGAAGGCCATTGGACATTTCAAGCCAACGTTATCATAATTCCCCCTTTCCTCGAAGGAGTCGCCGACTTCTCCCAAAAATCGCACGCGCGTCTGGAGGGCCGTCAAAGCCAATTCACCAGGCGTATATATAATCCTTCGACTTAGTTTAGTAAGCAGCACTATTAGACTTCCCACCTACTCCGGCGAACGAGCTGAATGACGCTCGTTCCCCTCCCCCCGCGGTGATTTCGATTCGAGTCGAAGGCTAAATCGATCTGTGAACTCTGCCATAGTTAATCGGCAAATATCCGATGAGGATTCCCAACTCCGAAGGCCATCTGCGAGTGATCCCTCATCTGAAGCGAGAGGTAACCCGACTTACCCCGTCGCATTCATTGTATCCCAACTGACCCATTTTCTGCAACGAGCACGTAAGCTAGTGTGACCGTTGCCGCCTGCACATTAATCTAGAATCTGGCTTACCCCATTGATCCATTATTTGTGTGAACGCCCCGGTTTTAAATCCCCCTTTAAATCACAAACCTGAATCTGACCTACTTAATCCCCTAAGTAACCCACCTGTATCTGGCGTAGACATTTAACTCTGTCTGTGCGACCATTCCCTTTAAACCCAATATTTGTGTAAATATAAATATCATTTTGTTGTTAGTAAAGTTATATTTTCGTCATTGTCTTTCTTTTGCAACCCCAACGCGTACTAGTTACGTGTTAATCTTGGGCCAAATTGCACTCTGAAATATTTGTTTTAAAAAAGAACCCTGCAAAGTTAATAATAAACCACTTCCACTGGGCTGATAACCATTTCCCCATTCACTAACGGTCTTCAATCAACTTCAGCCCAAAGCTGAAGTTGGACATTTACTTATTCTTATAAAGGTTGTTCTTTTGGGATTTTATACCTACTGTCATAATATGTACCATTAGTTTTCGAAAACCCTGTATATATATATATATATATATATATATATATATATATATATATATATATATATATATATATATATATGTGGTGCGGTTAAGGTAACGGCATTATTAGACAACTGCTCTGCTTCATGTCCAGCGGGTGATCCTATCCTCCTCGAATTGGAAGACTATACTTAGGGATGGGCCATCCCTAAGTGTAGTCTTCCAGTTCGAGGAGGATAGGATCGCCCGTTGGACCTGAAGCAAAGCAGTTGTCTAAGAATGCCATTACCTTAACCGCACCAATTTGTCTTGAATATTCCATATATATATATATATATATATATATATATATATATATATATATATATATATATATATATATATATATATTTATATATATATATATATAGTACAGGAAAGAGAAATTGGACGCGAATGAGCAATGAGACAAGAAACAGGAGTTTTTTAGAGGTAAAAGAAATGGACATTAGAAGAAGACTAGAATCAAAGAGAGCAGAGGGCGGCACAATGAAAGGCAGAAAATAAATATGGCGAAAGCCCTGTGGTGGTTGTTATCACCCGCAAAACTTGCATTTGCTCCTTCTTCTTTATATATATATATATATATATATATTTATATATATATATATATATATATATATATATATATATATATATATATATAGTAGGAATATGAAGACCCAGGTGATTACACTGATCATTTATTGGCTGGACGTTTCGGACCTTCACTAAGACCATCTTCAGCGACTGTGTCGACTAATGAGAAGCGGAAGGAATATTAACGATAACAGTTAAAAGACTGCATTATATAATGGCTAAAAAAGCGGATGGAAACAAGTTAAAATAATAAAATTGACAATTATTGAGATTAAAGTAAAAACACAAGTAAGAATATATAGAATTAATTAATACTATCCAGTGTAATTTTGAAAAATAATAGAAAGAAGTGAAGTTATAACATAAACTGACTTGAATATCAAGTATGTGTATGTGTGTGCTTACCTACATGCATATAGTAGAAATTTATTCAATGAAATCACCTTCAGCGACTATGGCGACCTCAGTGCGGCCTCGCGAGTGACTCCATGGCAGGATCAGGTAATATCATCCATGTTGGCCATAACAACATACACGATAGCACATTTCAACGAGACATCGGTATTGTAGGGTCTTGGTTAATCTCTCTCGTAACGATACCTCTAAGGTAATGGACAAGAGAGCATATATCTGGGGAAGCAGCCACGCGTTAAGAGTCACGTGATCGTGAAAGTTCTCTGCCAGACAGTCCTGAGTCTGGTGGAGGTATTTGAGTGGTATCAGAACATGTACGTCCTATCCTTGACTACACTATCGCTTGACGACTTTAAAATCGTATCCTCTAGAATAAAGAAAACATTGAAAGACCAAACATTCACTTCCTCTCATCAGAGACACTATCAACGAAATTCTCGGGTGATCTTACACTACAACATCCATCAAATCTCCTCTCATATAAGAATAAAAATGAGTAAAACAAAAGTTACGACAACCAGAACATTTCTGCCATTACTTATGCGTTTTTCTAGTTGTGCTGATAAAGCTTAAAATACAGGATTAGGCTATCAAACCGAGTACTGGTACTTACATAATGGTACTCGACAAATCGGATACTTGCAAGCAAATAATTCACAAAAAATAAGGACGGCAATGCGTAATTGCCATTGTTATAGATCCTTCCCAGAAATTATCTATTTATAAGGCAATTATCTATACAAGAGGGTAATGCATAATTACCATTGTTATAGATCCTACCCAGCAATTATTTATTTATAGGGTAATGCATAATTGCCATTGTTATAGATCCTACCCAGCAATTATCTATTTATAGGGTAATGCATAATTGCCATTGTTATAGATCCTACCCAGCAATTATCTATTTATAGGGTAATGCATAATTGCCATTGTTATAGATCCTACCCAGCAATTATCTATTTATAGGGTAATGCATAATTGCCATTGTTATAGATCCTACCCAGCAATTATCTATTTATAGGGTAATGCATAATTACCATTGTTATAGATCCTACCCAGCAATTATCTATTTATAGGGTAATGCATAATTGCCATTGTTATAGATCCTACCCAGCAATTATCTATTTATAGGGTAATGCATAATTACCATTGTTATAGATCCTGGCTGGCAATTACACTGGTCAACACACATTTTTCAGCAGAGACCTTACTATACTTTTCCAAATGCATTTTTCATGCTGAATCCGAATCTGCCTTCGGTTTTGCTCTAGCACGTACCGTTTTTAAGATATGCTAAATATTCAAAATAGCCGCCTATGATTATAAAATGTAGTATATTACTGGTATTGCTCCATTGCATGCATCATTATTGTACTGCTAAGATGAGTAAACTAGATGCTTCGTGAGTTCTTGCTGGTTAAAGGGGTATAGAGAAGAATTCATTTACATTTGTAACCCGCATGCATATTTTGCGCAATTATTTATAATTATGTTTTATGCTTTAAAGTTCCTCATGTAATATGCATCTTCTAAGCTGCTCCTTTTGCGTTGATCATAAGAGGCATCTAAATATTTCCACAAAGCAGCAACAATGCCTTGAAAGTGCAAATATCATCCAGATAAATTCTGCTATGTATGTGGGTATTTTACAACAAAATCTCAGCAGCATAATATCACAAATGATATAAAGAAAATGTACAAACTCTACTTCGGCTGCCCTCTGGGTGACCAAGATAAAGCATGGGCACCACATTAAATTTTTACTTCCTGCTCTAATGGATTATGTGACTGGATTAACAAAAAGAAAGCTTCAATGCCCTTTCCTGTTGCTATGATATGGAGAGAGCGCAGAGATTATCTCGAAGATTGCTATATCTGCAGTCACCACAAAAGGGTTTTCTGCGAAGAACAAGCACCAACTTGTTTACCAACCATGGATTCGGCGTGCAGACCAGTTCCACATGATGTAACTTTGCCAATTCCAGTTCCATCTGAAGATGGCCTCGTACCTGATGATATCAGTGAAGATAGCAGTACTGAAGGTGCATGCGCATTAGATGCAGATGTTAAATATGAGGATGCTAACTCTGAGCCAAAGTTATTTACTCAGGAAGATTTGAATGATCTTGTGAGAGATCTGTCACTGTCAAAGGAGAAAGCAAAACTTCTAGCATCTCGACTACAGGAAAAATTCTTACTCTAGAAAAATGTGCATGTGAGTTACTTTAGAAACCGTAATCGTGATTTAACTTTATTCTTCACAGTTAATGGACCTCTCTGCTACTGCCATGATATAAATGGATTATTCTAAGCCTTGTCACAGACCTATGAGGCGTCTGACTGGCGTCTCTTTATTGATGCTTCTAAGACAAGTCTGAAAGCTGTCCTCTCGCACAATGGCAATGTAAAGCCTTCCATTCAGATTGGCCATTTTGTCTACCTTAAGGAGACATATGACAATATGGATATTCTTTTTAAAGCCATAAACTACCAAGCCCATCAGTGGTACATCTGTGGTGATCTAAAAGTCACAGGAATGCTTATGGGTATGCAAGGAGGATACACGAAGTACTGTTGCTCCCTCCGCCTGTGGGATAGCCGTGCCACTGCAAAACATTATGACAAGCGTGACTGGCCACTTCGATCTACATATGAGCATGGAATAAGCAGTGTTTAGTCTGTGCCCTGGTAGAGACTCAGAAAATATATCTGCCACCTCTTCATTTGAAACTAGTTCGAATAAAAACTTCGTGAAAGCAATGGCTAAGGACAATTCTCAGAGATTCCAATATCTGTGCAAAAAATTTCCACAAATGAGCGCGGCAAAACTAAAAGAAGGCATATTTGTGGAACCACAAATCAAGAAGGTTTTAGCAGACCCTGACTTCAAGAAGCCCCTGACTCATATTGAACTAAATGTATGGCTAGCCTTCAAGTGGTTACTTTCTGGGCATCACCAAGTCACCTGCATACAGAGATGGCGTGGAAAACCTTCTTTAATCTTATAAAGAAATGGAATGCCGTATGTCACTTAAAATCCATTTCCTGCATTCGTACCTAGACTTTTTCCGACAACATCTTGGAGAGGTAAGTGACGAGCAAGGTGAACGTTTCCACCAGGATATCAAGACCATGGAAACTCGCTATTGAGGATTTTGGAATGAGAGCATGATGGGACATCATTGTTGGATGTTGTATCGTGATAATCCTGAGAAAAAAATTCAACGCAAATCCCATGTACAACGTTTATGAATTCGAGCTTTGACTTATTAGCCCTTCAATCATTGTTTACCATTCTTATACATGCAATATAAGTACCATTAACTTTATGATGCTTGTGAAATAAACAAAATATGGCTATTTATCTTTATCATATGTTTACGCCTAAAGAGAATAATAAATTTTAGAGTTTCTATATGTTAAATGCATCATTTTGTGTCAGTTCAACTTCTCAATGCACATGGAGATATACAGAAGGCAATTTTTTCTAGCAGTGGCGCTATGCAACCATATATCACGAGTTTTGGCAAAGAAATCAGAGTAAAACGCTACATTCTATCAGCGACGGCGGTCACATTGCATTTTCGAATATCTCGAAAACCCGATGTGTTAAAGAAAAACCAAAGTCAGATTTGAAATTAGCGAGAAAAATGCCATGGGAAGAGTTTGCTCAGGTCTCTGATGATTAAAAAAAGTTAAAATTTTTTGGCCAGTGTTATCTATTTATAGGGCAATTATCTATTTATAGGGCAATTATCTATTTATAGGGCAATTATCTATTTATAGGGCAAATATCTATTTATAGGGCAATTATCTATTTATAGGGCAATTATCTATCTATTGGAAAATTATCTATTTATAGGGCAATTGGCTATTTATAGGGCTATTATCTATTTATAGGGCAATTATCTATTTATAGGGGAATTATCTATTTATAGGACAATTATCTATTTATAGGTAATAATCTATTTATATAGCAATTATCTATTTATAGGGCAATTATCTATTTATAGGAAAATTATCTATTTATAGGGAATTATCTATTTATAAGAAAATTATCTATTTATAGAGCAATTATCTATTTACAGGGCAATTATCTATTTATAGGGCAATTATCTATTTATAGGGCAATTATCTATTTATAGGGAAATTATATATTTATTGGGCAATGTGAGATGCGAGATTGTAGATCTTACACTTCTCATCGCACACATAGCCAATTACAACACTGCTTTCTTTCCTCTCCCGTCTTCTCAGCACAACACACACACTCTGTTAAAAGGAATCCTGCCGATGGGTATCTATATCCACATACCTCTGCCTCGGGGCGACGAAGGTTCCACCTGAACGCTGTTTGGTCTCAACACACAATACTCCCTAGCACCTCTCCCTAAAAAGGATCGGTCCCTGGTGCCCTCGGGCTCACCGGCGATTGTCATACTGACCTTTATGTTTATTTCATTATCCGGTCTGGATCCACCTGGATAAAAGCAGGGTGGGGAATCACTACTAGTGATATAATCATTTCGATTGAGAAGAAGTAAGGTTTATTCCAAGAATGAATGGAGTAAGAGTTCAACTGTTGAATAGAGTGAAATAAAGCGTGCGTTAGAGTTGAAGTCAGTGGATTGATATGAATGGGAATTGAGGCAAGTGTGTGCTCGGTCGCCATAGGGATTAAATATTTTTAGAATGGTGAAGTGAATGTGCTAGGAGAAGTAGGAGTAGAGGGGGACATATGTAAAGTTAATGATAAGTTGTGAGAGAGAGATGATCTAGTGTTAGTGTTTGTGCTTGAAAGAGATTTAAAAATGTTGAGTGAAGTGTTTGGCAGGACTTATGTCGGGAGGAGGATCGAAAGTAAATGCAGAAAAGAGGAAGGTGAAAGTGTTAAGGAAATAGGACTGGTGAAAGTGTGATATGAGAATGTGTGGTGTGGGCGTTTAGGAAGGATGGTGTCTTAAATGTATGAAGTGTATGGAAAGTGATAATCGGACGGATGAGGCAAAAGAAGCGGAACGCGGCTATTAGTATTAGCAAATAGCTTTTGCAAATGTGTGAAAGAATGCTTTTAGAATTTGCAAGAAAGTTCGTCTCAACTTTAGGGTGTATGAGCAAGACCTGCATGGGAGAAGGAAATATAGAGAGTGAAAGCATAGGAGAAAGAAATATCGATAGTAGAAAGAGCGCACAGAGTAAACTTGATGGTTGTTAGGGTGAAAATAGTAGATATATGGTTGGCCAAAAAGTCCTGACTCACTGAGGAAGAGGAAGCTTCTTAACAGTTTCATCATTCAAAGCTGACTCGTGTCTGGAAGAGATTCGGATGCTGGCTGATCGTTGAAAGAAGATCGGAGAGAATGATGAGGATGCTGGCTGATCATTGAAAGAAGATCGGGGAGAATGATGAGGACGCTGGCTGATCATTGAAAGAAGATCAGAATGAATAATGGACTTTATTTTCAAGAATTAATGCTGGTGTTGCTCCATAAAATGTTCTTGTTTTCTTTTTGCTTCCTAAGCGAGTCAGGACTTTCTGGCCAACCTAGTAGAAGGTCAAGGTTAAGTTTAAGAAGCTGGAGTTTTATGTTACGCATCCGGAGGAAGCGTACAGTTATAGAGTTGATGCACGCCGACCCTACCTTCTGTGGGATGGTTATTGTTTGAACAAAGACTTATTTCATTGTGGAATTAAAGTCATGACTTGCGCTTGACTTGGATTATAGTGAAGGAGAGTTGCGGGCATCGTCAACCTCACTCTTTCGTGTCAGTTTACCTGTACCCAATGGTAAGAGGGAGCCGAGACGGTTGAAGATATTTCAAAGTGCAGTGGATGACTTTCAGGATCCTACGAGTCGCACTGTGCTTTGTTTGCGGCCTACGGCACGTTACTGGGTCCGCTTTTCTGCCCCTTGAACCAGAATGGTGTACTCCGCGCGGTCCCCCGAATCCATAATGCCCTTGCGAATGTCGACAAGCCCTAACTCTCTGAGGGGTTGAGACCCGTTAGCTACCCTAACCTGGTTTAGCCGATTGGTCGAAGCCGTTTCCTGGGGTGTGGGCGCTATTGCGCGCAAACAGATACTAGGAGGCGCAGATGAGGGTTAAATTTCAGTGAATAACCAAGAGGGCAGTTTAAATTCCTTCATTAGTTCTTTTTATATATCGAGACATTTAAAAATGAGTTTGGAAGTAAAGCTATTTGATTTTCTCTATGCTATTCTGCTAGCTGCACTATGTAAATACATTGTGGCGTAGGAACTCCCTTATTTGTTTGTTATTTCAATTTTCAAAAAGAAAGTTCCCACACCTCACGCTGTACAATACCGCCCATAACTTTTGTAAGAGTAAATCTCAGGTAAACTAAAGGTACCAACTACGTATTGGTAAAGTTTATGCAAATCAGGATGAATAAAACGAAGGTTATCACCAGATAAGCATTTACTAGAAAAATTTGTGTCCAAATTGATCTGAACGACAGCGGAAACAAATATCTCTTGGAATATAAAGATTAAATTATCAGTAGAAAAGATTTGTACAAGTTATAACTAATTAATATTTAGTGTGGATTCCTTTATTCCCGATGATTCCTTGACCTTTCCTGCCACAGAACGAACCAGCTGTTGGCACTCTTACGCAGTAATCTTGCCGAATTTCACACTTCTTGACCTGTTTAGGGATTCTTCGCTTTAGTCAACTCTCTGTGTTTGCGAAAGATTCCCAATGGTATTCAGGCCCGAACTCTGTTCATGCCAGTTCATAACAGTGCTATGCTCATCGTCCAGGAAGACCTTCACCGACTTGGCCATGTGGCAGGAGGTCCGGTATCCAACGTGAAAATTGCTCGCTTGCCCTTCGTAGGCTCGTATTTGGGTGAAGCCTGTTATCGCAACCATTATTTGTATATTTATGCATTTAGAGTGCCCTCTAAGTGCACAAGTGGTACAGTGCCATCAACCGAAATTACACCCAAGACGATGATACTTACTCTGCCAAACTTCTCACACTTTCTGGTGCAATTGATCGACAATCTTTTGCATGTTCTGCGACCACCAAACCTCCTTCCACTAGATGCGAACAAATTGAACTCATATTCGTTAATGAAGTGGACTTAGACCATCGGTTATCTGTTCATGTAATGTACTTAAAGGCAAATGCAACACGAGTTTTCTACTAATCAATGTCTTGACCGTGATCGTGCGAGCGTGAATTTTGTCTCCCTTCAGCCTAGATTTATCTATTATCACAAATATCTTGAAAAACTGCTATAGCCGTGGTGAAAGGCACCCACCTTTTGTGCAATTTGGGTAATACCTATGTCTTCGCTTTTTGAGATCTTCTTTAGTCTACTGGTTGATTTACCAAACTTACTTAAACTTGTTTTGTCGTAGGTTGGCATTAAATTATGGACTAGACTTTTGGTGCGCTTGACAGTCTCTGCAATGACTCTAATTGAAAGACCATCTTGGTGGCGCAGCGCAAATTAATCAAAAAGTTATAATCTTTTAATCGAACAATTAATATATTAAAATCCAATAATAAAGTAATTTCATTGCACATAACAACAAAAGTTTATTCCTAAGGACCTGATCCATGCAAATACCCGCCATTTCTATACAAACAACGTTGAGCTTCAGATTGTAAGATTTGCACAACTTTTTGGATTTATGTATTGTGTTTACATTGACCAATTTGACTTTTTGGATTATTTTTCCTCTAAATTGGTGTACATATGTAAGTATAAGTACTACACTAATTTCTTTAAATGTTTGCACATTAAAAGTTGCAAGGTATTAAATTAAGTGAGTTTGGCGTCCACTGAAATAAATGATTCAGTGGAACTAGGCGATTGATGAAAATTTCTGTCAATCTTTCTCTCACTGCAATCTGAATCCACCAAAGTCTATTAAATCGATTGTCATAATTGCGATGTAGTTAAGGAATTAATTAGACGTTATTCATATTCAGTAAAACAGCGGAACATTCACGCATATCCAGATCTGCAACGCCACCTTGCAAGTAGTGCGATCGAGAATTCAGGTTGGTTGTTACTGGTTTATATTGTCCAACATTATGGTGATTCACTTTTCCCTAAAAAATGCTCTCTCGTCACCGATCAAAACACTTCCTATAAAACGAAAGTTGATGGAAAAAACATCCGACGAATCTCTTTCGGCGAGGAAAAATAGTCTCGAAGAGCTGACGCTGGAAATGATGCATCTTGTCCCGATGTAACTAGATTTTAAAATAACAGGATAACGTGAAACGTGAATCAAGTAGCTTCACTACCTCTAAATCAAAAAAAAAGATTACATAAAGCAAGTAACTTTACTTTTTAGAAATAAAACAAAACAAAATAGGATAACCCTAAAAGAAGCACGTAGCTTTACTTTCTTTGACCTTAAAAAACAAACCAGGATAAAGTAAAGCAGCTTCACTCTTGAAAAAAAATAACAGTTTGATTTTTCAGGTGGAAGTCGAAAAAGAATTTTGAGTTATCTTTTTTTATATTCATTACAGTGGCTTGGGTTGAATTGAGTTCCAAAGAGCGCTAAATTTAGAGATTTTAGTCTTTAGTGTTTGTACCAAACTGACAGCAATTGCCCTTTTAGTCTTTGTAATCCATATTCACTTTTATTATTCTTGGTCTTCTATCTTTTCCTTTCATCTCATTGTCACGTTACTTATTTATTATCGAGTGAAAAATTTCCGCTTTGGTTAATTCAATTTCCTTTGTTTTCAAAAATAACGAAATTATTGAAATGAAAGAGAAATTATCTCGTTTATATGAGAAGAATCTGAGATTTTTTTTACATTTAATCATAGAACTTTTTAAAGTAATCCTATCATTTATGGAATTAGATTATACTAATTGTTTGTTCTACTTTATGGGATTATTAAAGACTTTATGCCTATCACTTTGTTACACTCATTAAGTTTTCATTTTTACGAACTGTCAATAAATCCGGTAATCTTTATTACACGAGAATTAGTCCGACAGATAAAGATTGCAAATCCCTTTACTGGAAAAAACATTTAATAAATCCCGTTGTAGGTCAAATTCTATAATTTTGACAGGTTAAGTACCTTATAAGGGATAAATACGCGTTAGCGTAGATTAATAACAATGCAGTACGTAGAATTTCCATCCCTAGAACTTTTAATGAAACCATTGATTTTAATTGTATGCTCTTACATTCCCTGGTCAATCGCGGGGCGATAAGAGAAGTGCTTTTAATTGTATGCTTTTATCAGGTTAAGTCATAATTAAGTTCCGTTTTTGTTAAATATATTTATTTATCAAGAACTGAACAATTAATTTCAATTAATAGTATCTTTGCCATTTTTGTCAATCACCTCTTGCCATTTAGCAGGTACTTGTTGATACGTCTAAGTTAAAGTTCAACCAGTTCTGAGTTCAAGAAGTTGTCCAAGAACATTTTTACCTGGTCTTCTTCCGAAAAACTTTTACTATTCAGTGCATTTTGTATTGAACAAAAAATTAGAAATCACTCGGTGCAAGGTCTAGTGAATAGGGTGGATGAGGTAGAACAGACCAGCCTTAGGTACAATATATTTTTTCGTCATTCTCGCTGAATGTTGTCTTGCGTTATCGCGAAGGAGCACAATGTGTTTTTTGTTGACGAGTGAAGGGCGTCTTTTTTTAAAGATTTCCATGCACAGATTTCAACTGTTGACAGTGTTTTCATCCCATCAGTTCTCTTATAACATCTTCATTGAAGTCTGATAATTATCTTCCTGGTCTTAATTCATCTGTTAATGATTGATCGCCAGAACGAAACTTTGACAACCAATTGCGGACTTGGCGATCTACTGATACTACAAATTTTCTTTGGCGTTTCCGAAGCGTTTTTGTTATTCTTAAACTCCCCCAACATCAAATCTCGAATATTCACTTCTAGCCCGTCCATTTAAGAGAATGATACTTTAGTTTAAATTATGATGCAGACTTGTTTACTGCTGATGTAAGGATGAGGGTGAACGCTCTTTCTAAACAGGTAATTTACGGTTAAGGTTAAAAACTGGAAGTTCAAAGTGTACTGGTACATTTTGCTTCCAATATACGGAAATTTCATTCCCTGATCAATCGAGGGGAGTGGATGATTTTTAATTTTATGCTTTTAGATTCCCTGGTAGGCTATTTGTGTTTTGCATATTTAAAATGTTTTGGATTAACAGAAAAGTAATTAGGTCGTGGAAGAATTATTGTAAACCCAAATTCTCTGGTAAATAGTTTGGACCCGCACGTAGGCTTCAAGTAGCTTCTCACTTTGTTTATAGAACTATATTTCAATTCACCGCAATAGGCCCTCCTGACACCAGTACTCTAAGAGAAACTGGTCCTCTCTCTCTGTTAATCTTTTGAATCACTTTTAAATCTCCCAGTATCGTTTCTGCATTTGTTTAGACCCAGCAAAGAGTGAAAGAGGGCGCTAAACGTTTAAAAACAAATTATTTTCCCTTCTAACTTAACTATTTTTGTTTTGCCCTTGAAAATCTTTCTGATGAAGACGTTTATCGAAGGTTTCGCTTTGTATTTTCTAATAAAATACAAAATTTCAATCTAAATATACTCACGATCCTTAAAGCAAAATATACCATTTTGTAATGTAGAAACTGTTGGAAAGTAACAATAATACAAACTTGAGTGTAAGATGGGATTGAGATCTTGATGTCATGGAAAACTGGTTTGTAGGTGTGTTATGGTGGTCTTAGTTACAGCCTATGTCCTAGATTAACATATGCAAAAATGTAGAAATCTAAGCAAGGAGTCTAATATAACTATGTCAGAGAATTCCTATTATTTTATTCCTTAGTTTCCTTTGGTGGCAATAAATTCCTAAATAAACATTGAGATAAATGTGAAACAAAACAGGCAATTTGAAATATGATCAAAGTTTTGATCATATGATCATTAATCAGAGTAATGTCATTATTCACATTAAACCGAGATCACATTATCGTCATTGTTAGTTGAATGTCGATTGACCCAATCTCAATTGCGACCGTGATGGCGAAGCCTCAAAAATCTTTTTCCAGCTTTTGGTGAAGAAATGTCATTCTAAAACAAGAAATCGTCTTTTGGTAAACAACTTCCGTACCTGGAAGTTGTTTGAATTCGGGAAAACAACAAAAAAGTTTTCAAAAGACGAACCGCTCAAAATATTTTGCGCCGTTTTCGTGTTTAGAGGAAGTGTTTTCAAATTTAAAAATGTTTAATATTTAGGTGACAAATATGGAAATTTCTTTACGCCATATGGATACATACATATACGAGTATTATAAAAAGAAAAATCAAAATATACTCTATTGAATTGTTGATAAAATAAGTTCCATTATTATTCATTTGCAGCGTACGAGAAGTGCAGGCGAGTGTCTTAAAAGATTCGCTTGAATGAGTATTTTATGAGACTCAGGATTGCCGAGTAGATTCGCCGCTGGCTAACAGTGGTCCAGCGACGCGGGAAGCTGTTCGCAACTCGCCTGCGCTATTATTTTTTTCTTTGCCCCTTTTCCTACTCTACTCTATCTACAAAGGTGGCCAGACCGCAGAGGGGGAGCGTTAGCCCTTGGATAACATATCCAAACGGGTTCTCTTCATTTATAAAAATACGCTCCGCTTCTAGGAAGGGGGTTGTGTCGCGTACGAGAAGTGCAGGCGAGCGTCTTTAAAGCTTCGCCTGAATGAGTCTTTTTTGAGACTCAGAATGGCCGAGTGGATTTGCCGCTGGTTAACAGTGGTCCAGCGACGAGGGAAGCTTTTCGCAACTGGCCTACGCTATTATTTTTCTTTGTCCCTTTTCTTACTCTCCTCTATCTACACATTAAATTCGAAATGGAAAAAGTTACCCAATGAAATAAAGACTCTTTTAATAGCACTTGTAGAATATAATTCAGTTTTGATTTTATTCTTTCATATAATAAATGGGACAGGAAAATAGGGGTAAGGGCTCGCTATGATAGTTTATAGGTTTTCTATTCATTTACTTTAGCTCTTGCAATGGAATCTTATGTAGGGCGTTTCAGAGAGAGAGGGGATTCCTATTTGAAGATATAAAACGTCCATGAATTTTAACTACGGTGATTTTTTAATGCTAATCATAAGAAGGGGTTGGGGTAGAGACCCGAACAGTGGGAAAAAACATTCCTCCGATTTGATCTAGCGTGTGTTTTTTTAAGCCGATTTTCCTTTTCAGTAATCGTACAGAATTTATCTTGGACTGTAACTAATTTGTTACTTTCTTTGCTTTATTTTAGTAAACATTGATCACAACCATGCGCTAATTTATATGTCCTTCGTGGTACAAATTATCTGAGTTTTTATTTAGGCTGATGCAGTCATACCATTATAGGTGTGGAAAATTGCGGGTGGTTGCCTAGGGATGAGCGAATCTCCAACCTTAATTTGGCTTTGTGAAAGAAAATCAATAGTTGTGTTTGTGGGGAGGAAAGGCTCAATTTTGACTCTTAATACATATGAAAATCGTATTTTTCTACTAGCCATTTTCTTTACTTTGTCTCTGAGGATGATGCAAGTATATTGATACGCGTCAGTTAAAAAAAGTGTTTTGCTAAATGGTTTTTCTCCTATTCCCCTTTAGCTTTAAAATCTAAGTTTTAATTAATTTCTGAGAAAATATCCATCGCCTGAATCGAGACGGAAAGGCCAATTTATGACAAATCGAGAGATTTGAAAAGAAAATTACAAATACAAAATTAGCCGTCGCTTTTTTTTAAACAAAATATGCTATGACCAATATATATTTATATATATACATATATATGTTTTGCCTATTTGTTTTCTTTTTATCACGCCAGATAAAACATATATTTTTAATCAAACTTTTGCAATTTTTCGATTAATGAAGATAACAAAATGCCAGTCATCATTTGATCTTATCGTTATTCAGACTTGTTCCTGCTTGTCTCCTTAGGATATACATTAATTTTCTGTAGTTAAAAAAAATTATCTTTCTAAATCATCAAATCTTTGGACACTTCAAGTTTAGTTTTTATTATGTTACAAAAAAATCATTCAATTTATTTCTTCCCCTGTCAAATAGAGCATTTTGAAGAATTTGGGCGAAAATTCATAATTTTTCGTTATCCTTTTAATTTTATCCATTTAAAACTATTATTTCTTTTAACTCCCCTAAAAAGAAGATACGTTTAATATTTATTTAAATCATAAATTTTATCAGCAATGACAATTTTAGCCCCTTATTATAGCCATAGGGCGATTTATCAACTTTCGAAAGGTACACTCTTGTACGACTTTAAGTCGTTATTAAGATATACGTATACTTAAAACTAAAAATAATAAAGAACATTCTGAGATTTTCGTCTCTAGCTACAAAGCGGATATATTTGAACCCAGATATTGGACTTTTTTCGGGAAAAGGGGAATGCAATGTGAAAGTAAATTATTAGGTTGAGGAATAAGTTGTTGCGTTTTTTTTTAATGTTGTGTTGATTTAAGTTTTGTTGGTGTGATTTGTGCACATATTAAGAAACAATAATAAATAGTGAGAGCAAAATTTGCAAAGGTTAGGTTACGTCTCTTAACAGCGTAGACTATTAGGCTTTTGCTTAGGCTACGTCTTGAAATTGAGTAATAAGTCATTGCGGTTTATTTAAAAGTTGTGTTGATTTAATTTTTATACTGTAGCCTCAAAATAGAATGTCAAGTTAAAAGAAAGGTACATTTTCGACACTTGTTTTTATTCGTTTTCAATCGTGCCGGGAACAATGCAAACGCAGCTAAAGCTCGTCGCGATATTTGTGTTGTGTACGGAGAAAATGCTTTATCAGAAAGAACAGCTCAATGGGGGTTTTCACGTTTCAAAAACGGTCATTTCAATCTTAATGACAAAGAACCTTCTGGTCGCCCCATTAAGTTGCATGAAGATCGATTGAACGACCTTTTTCATGGAAATCCTCGTCATTGTACAATTGGCGTGTGATCAGAAAACTGTAGTGAATCACCTTCATTCGATGGGGAAAGTTCAAAAACTTGGTGCACGGGTTCCGCACGCTTTGAGCGAAGGCAACAAACTTCAACGCTCCACGATTGCCTCAGGTTTTCCGTCTCGTCACAAGGCTACTCGTGGATATAAGGACAGATTTCTTCACTGCATCATCACTGGCGACGAAAAGTGGTGTGTTTATGTCAACATGAACCATCGAAAACAATGGCTTAGCCCCAATAAAAAAAAATCAGTTCAACGATTAAAGCAAGGACTTCATCAACGAAAGACGATGCTGTTTGTTTGGTGAGAATTGTGACGGCATCATTCTTTATGAGCTCCTGTCGAACAACAAGATTGTCAATGCAGAACTCTACGTTAAACAAATGTATCGACTCGCCGAAGCTATTCCTAAAAAACGACCTCATCGACGTTATGGAATCCTTCTGCAACACGACAATGCTCGTCCTCATATTGCCAATATGACAAAAGACGCCATTCAAACGCTTAATTAGGACATCCTGCCGCATCCTGCATATTCGCCAGACTTGGCTCCATCGGATTTTCACCTGTTCCGATCGCTCTCCAACAATTTGAGCGGCGTTTCGTTCAATACTGATGTGAAATTGAGAACCTGGTTAGACGAATTCTTCGAGTCAAAATCCAGAGATTTTTATTGCAGAGGCATCCAAAAACTAGTTGAACGTTGGGAAGAGGTCGTAAATAAAAACGGAGAATACATTAATGATTAAATTGCATATTGTTATCAATTAAAAATAAAGTTTTTCTAAAATTGTTAATAGTAATGAATAAATTTGATAAAACCGCAAGAACTTATTCCTCAACCCAATAAATATAAAACAATACAGATAAAACTAATAGGAAAAGGAGTACGTACTCATTTGCTGTAGAAATAACATCCCATTGATTTGCGATTAGTATCGCAAAGAGTCTTCACCTTCATACCTCATCGAGAAAGCATTGGCATCTCTCTTCACCCATGCCAATAAGTAGGTGTATCCAATGGAACAATCTAACAGACCTAAAATACTGTATCAATTGGCTATTTTAACATTTACTTTTAACGTCGCAGTACTCGGGATCGTTTTCAGTACCATCTTACAATAATAAAGGAAACTGTAATGTGCGTTATGTACCAACCACAAACCATCACTGAGCACATTGCCGTTTTCTTTATTTTCCTCATTGATTTAAAAGGTCATGTACACCGTTTGAATATGACTCAAAGTGTAGGTGCAAAAATCTGACCTAGCATTGTGTCGTGGGTTAGCCGAGATTACTGTTTTTATTTTTATTATGATTAATAAAATGGGTCGTACGTTCGTACTTCCAATGATCATTTCAGGATCGATCTCTAAGAGCGCTTTTCTTATTTTTATTCTATTGAATGAATATAAAGGGGAGTTCTCTCTTTAATATACTAAATACTGTCAACGCAACATTAATCAACTCAAACAAAAATTAATATATACACGTACAAAATACAACTTAAAATTGCTTCCTAAGTTCCGTTACTGACACTCGGTTTCTGGTTGCTTTAAGGGAGAAATATTTACTTTAAAAAAAATCGTCTTTAAGACATACAAATAATCTATGTTAAACACACGGGCACATAAAAATAGAATTGATTACTCACATAGGGTAGTGGGATTTACCCAGAGAACCCAAACGAAATACCTTCAGTCAAATATTGTCAGGAGAGGCATCGTGAGTGTAGTTTATTTGCTTCTCAATAGAGGGCGTTACTTCGAACGAGGAGTGGACAAGTGACGTCACGCGGAATTTTGAGTCGGCGTAGGAGAAGAGAATCAAAACAAAACACCGATTGAAGAGGCGATGAGTCTGGCGTTTATGACCTTGAAAAGGTGTTCTCAGACGAGGCTTGAAGATGGCTGTATGATTTTCTAGCGATTTGGTTTCGCTTGTTAAGCTTCTCTTTTGGGTGAGAAATCTATCTAGTTTGTGGTGTCAAACTCAGATAGGGTAAGATTACTTGACGATCTTTGGTAATCGAACTGTACCGACGGTACTTGGAGGTAAGATCACTTGACGATCTTTGGTAATCGAACTGTGCTGATTATACTTAGTGCAAACTAGTATTGCCTAAGAAAATGGAAGTATTTCTTAACTTGCTGGGGGAATTTTATCCCGGCAAGTTCTTATCGATGTCATGACGAAACGAGAATTGTTCACTTTTTCTCCCGACGAACCGTTTTATACTAGAATTACTTCCACGGGGTAATGAGAGGGGAGGGTGATAGCGAGGGGAGCCCCGAGGGTGCCTTAGCTTTTGGGCGTCTGTTATTTCTCTTCCTAGCCATTTTGAACTTAGGGAAACTGGATCTCATGTTGAATCGAGAGAAGTGAGTATCAATTCAGCCGTGCTTGGCGTCGTGTCGCTCTGGGAGAGCGTAATACGAGATCGACAGTTTGAATTTTTGACTTGTTTGTTTATAATAGACCCTCAGAGGGTAGGCCTTTTGAGCACAGGTCAGGAATATCTGTCTCCTGAATTTACCATTTTTATCATACTTGTATGTTACCAGAGACTGGGTAGAGTGGCTTAGAGAAACCCAGGTGGGTTTTGTTTTTCTTTCATTGTTTTTCTTCGCCATAAGCAATACCTCGCTGAAATTTATATATATATATATAAATATATATATATATATATATATATATATATATATATATATATATATATATATATATATATATATATATATATATACACGAGTGGCGGTCAATAAGTTTTGCGAATCGGTAGGGAAAAACAGAGAAAGGGGGATGGTTGTTTGTGGGGGTGTTAGGACAAGTTATAACAAGTCAGGACCTGCAGCCGCACGCTCCCGCCTCGTTTATTTAAGAAGCAGTAGCTGATCGCAGATCGTCAGTCACAATTTTTTCAACAATGGAGAAGGTTGAGCGCCGCGCAGTGATAAAATTTTCGACCAAGGAAGGCAAGAATGCAAAAGAGATCCATGAACGCATGGTTGCAATGTACACCGACACCGCCCCTTCCTATGCAACCATTGCTCGCTGGAATAGGGACTTCCACCATGGTCGTGAGTCCCTTGAAGATGACCCCCGTCCAGGACGCCCATCAGACATGACCAACGAGGAAAATGTGGCCCGTGTGGAGAGGATGATCCTTGAAAATCGATGGGTGAAGGTCGAAGAAATCGAGCGAAAACTTGGAATGTCACATGGAAGTGTTATCAACATCATCCAGGACAATTTGGCCATGACAAAGGTCTCTGCCCGTTGGGTCCCTAGAAACCTCACGCCCCATGATCGACTTCAACGTCGTCAAAGTCCACAAGGCCAAAGTTGCAAAAGCTGCCCTGCGCGAGTGCGGATTCGAGGAGCTCAATCATCCCTCCTACAGTCCAGATCTGGCCCCTAGCGACTACTTTTTATTCCGCCAGCTCAAGGCTGCACTGCGTGGAGGCCGGTTTGGGGACAATGAAGATGTCCAGCTCGCCGTCCAGGATTGGATTGAACAGCAGTCGGGAATTCGAAGCTTGAGGGAGAAGTGGTGCAAGTGCATTGAAGTCGAGGGTAGTTATATTGAAAAATAATAAAACACTTTTCCTCATAACTCGTTTCCTTATATCCGAATTGCAAAACTTATTGACCTCCCCTCGTGTATATATATATATATATATATATATATATATACACTCGCAACTTCTTAACTGCTTCGGTTAACTTCTCATATATCTCTACTCTTTGTTTTTTTAGACCCTTTATTAGCAATGGTGATTTAATCTTGCTATTAGTTATGTGATAATAGTAAATTATTAAATAGTACTAATTAATGGGATTTTAGATCGCTACTTTTTAAAATGTAGAAATATTTTGGCAGGGTTTTGGGCGCCGTTCGTCACTCATGTAGGAAGCCTTTATTTCCTGGTGGAGAGGTACCGTTTAATGTGAGTCCACACCTCGCGCTCTCTTCAGCGTATGGCAGCTTCCGTGAAGGCGCCATACCTCAATCGAATGGGAAGCGGTAACTCTCTAAAATAATTTAAAGAGGGTAATTCCTAAACTCACATTATCAATACTTTATATTTTTATACTTAACTAAATGTATTTGAAATTACTGCTAAAATCCATTAACATTATATTTAATACATTACTATTGTTATTTACTTAAGAAGCGAAAACCAACGTGGCAATCTCTACCAAAAAGTAGTGACGTTAGGGAATATGAGAATTTGTAGAAAGTACAGAGCCGAATTAGGTTGAAAAGGAGACTACATGTTGTGTTTAGACGGTAAAAATTTAGAAAAGAGAAAGAGTTAATTCAAGGGTGACGGTTCGAGAAATGGCGAATGCGCCAGGAATAGACCACCTCAGATTTCAGCTCTATTTTAAACAATTCCTCCGAAATCAAATAACAATTCACACAGAGAGATCTTCCTTACATTTTGTGTGAGATCTTCCTTACATTTTATTTAAACTTCCTTATATTTTATGAGATATTTCTTACACTTTATGTGTGATCCTTGAATTTTGTTTGTGATCTTCCTTAAATTTTGTCTGTGTTCTTCCTTAAGTTTTAAGTGCGATCTTCCTTAAATTTTGTTTGTGATCTTTCTTACATTTTGTGTTAACTTCTTTAATTTTTATGTGAGATCTTCCATACATTATGTATGTGATCTTCATAACATTTAATTTCATCTTCCTCACACTTTGTTTGTGATCTTCATTACATTTTATTTGATCTTCCTTACAATTTGTATGATATTCATACATTTTATTTGAGATCTTCCTTAATTTGTGTGTGATGTTCCTTACATGTTATTTGATCTTCCTTACATTTTGTTTGTGATGTTCGTTACATTTTAAGTGAGATCTTCCTTACATTTTGTGTACTTAATTCCATTGTAACGTTGACACAGCTTCTGGATCGCGCCCTAATTACGATAACAGGGACTGTCCTTTTATGGAGGGCTCATATTTATTTGGCTTCAAATAAATGATTTAATTGTTAACTGTGGTCCAATACGCGACCCACAGTCGTCTTATGTTGTTGTTTTTTTTAATAGTATTTGTTCGATTTTTGAATTTTTATTTTTTGTTTTTGATTATTTCGGATTGTTCACAATGAATCTTTTCGATCTACCTCGTATCCAAGAACACGCATGGGATTGGCAGTTGTAGGGAAGGTTCGAAACTTGGTTCGACAATTCTCGTCTATCTTACATCACAGCCGTTTACTTACGGATAACACCTGGAGAATTGTGTGCCTTCCTGTCCCCAACGCCCGAAATTTGTTCCTGTCGACCCTAATGCCTGCAGGAGGATCTGCGACAATAAAAATTAGAAGCCATTTGCTGGAGACGCTCTCGTTGTGTTTTTGCTAATATAATGGTGAACACTCTTGCAAGAGACAGGTGAGGCACGATGGCCATAAACTAAACATGGACTTGACTTACGTATTACTGGAATGACAGAAACTTCTCTTGTCAAAAGTTAAACATCCACACCGAAACCTGGTTCGACAATTTTCGTCTATCGTACATCTCAACCGTTCACTTCCTATATTGATGGACCAAAGAATTGTCGTCAATCGGAGTTTGATAACAGAAATTGGGCACGAACAGGAACATAACCGTCGACTCCAACAACTATGTACATGCCAGAACTCTTCCCCGAATACTTCAACCAACAGCCAAAACTGAACATAAGAGGCGAAGAATTTTCTCGCCGAAATCGACGAGAACCTGTTCACTAAACACGAGAGCAAGGCAAGTCGAGCTCTTCATCAACACGAAATCATGGAAAAACTGTCAAGAAACACTATAGTGTTCTTAGTCATAGTTTTCAATTGAGGTGAAGAAATATTGACAGCAGCATTTTAGACAACGTCGAAAATGTCTCCGCCATCGGATAGTTTTTGTGCCCGCAAGATTCAAAGCATGAAAAACCCGGATTCAAGCACTTCAAATTTAATCAGCATACTAGATTTATCTTCAAAATGCAAAATGTTGCTCATACTCAGTTGAGCTAGCAAATGCAGTGATGGGCTAAATAGCGTAACAAACCATATCGAGGAACAACAGGTCGTCAACATTTACATAAATTTGTATTTCACCGAATTCATTTGGAGGCAGCTGGGGACAGAAGAAGAAGACTTCGAGTCAATTTTGAAAGTAATAAAAATTTTATGGCATTCGAAGTAGAAGTTTTTGCGTCTCTTTTGGCGTTTTGATCAATAAATATCTGTTTCTCTATTTGGTGTTTTAATCATAGTCCACTATAACAGGAAAGTAAGTAGTACCTGCGATAACACAAATCTACTAGATTTCAATTCTTTCTTCTCAAATGCATTCATTTTAGAAAGTTATCCTAAATAAAGCTTGATTTCTCCTATGCATGGAAACTTTAAGCCACCCTGCAAGATCACTCCAGTTATTTTATCCAGCTCATTACAAAACATAGTGAAATACACCACTTACATTTGATCTTGTGCTGAACCCATTATTTCATGCACTTCGATTCTCATCCATTAGACACATTGCAATTAGTTATCAAGTTAGTATCATGTCTAAAATTAATACAAACTAGCGCCATTCCTGATAACTTCGAACCAAATTAATTATTACGGTAAAGTATTTAATGTAACCGAGACTATTTTAATAGAAATTTAATAAGGGAATAACTATTCCTCTAATATGCAAAAACTTTGCATTCTCAGAGACTTACGATTTTGATAAGGTAAGATATTTTGCATAACTCTCATAACTTCGAAGGCAATTAAATTATGAAAGCGAAAAAACTTTT
Source organism: Ceratothoa steindachneri (assembly GCA_963969495.1). Taxonomy (NCBI): domain Eukaryota; kingdom Metazoa; phylum Arthropoda; class Malacostraca; order Isopoda; family Cymothoidae; genus Ceratothoa; species Ceratothoa steindachneri. The sequence goes on from OZ018318.1 coordinate 6,436,235, forward strand.
TGGAGAAGATATTGATGAGAAAAAGGGGTGAATATTCTAAGTTAAATTTAGGTTTTGAGTTAAAGGATGGACGATAGGAAAATATTAAAGGTCTTATGGACCTCCATACTGAATATAAATTAGTGTGTTCACGAACTACTTGCTTTGTTTGCTCCGACTTTATAACCAACGACTGTATTGACTGACTCTAAGAGAGAAGAGGACTTTAGAAATAGTCTCTGCTTTCGATAGGACGTAGGAATAGAGAGTGAGTTTTGATGCTTTACTATCATTAAAAAGTGAATAGTATTGAATGATTATCGAGAGCTACAACACTTGAAACAATAAATGAACTCTAGTTACAAAAAGTTCTCGATTAATAATAATTTTTTACAGTAAAGGTAGTAATAATAATTCATACACTGATTTTGTTGCGGTGGACGAAGTAATGACTTCATTTATTAGCACCAAGGAAACATTTTTTATGCAAAATAATTAGTTGTAAAAATTAGATTTGTTTTGATTACGATCAAAATCATTGCATTTGGGTTTGCATTGTTTTGAGCAATGTTCCCTTAAAACCTCGTCGACGTGATTAAAGACAAGGAAAATGAGAGAGAGAGAGAGAGAGAGAGAGAGAGAGAGAGAGAGAGAGAGAGAGAGAGAGAGAGAGAGAGAGAGAGAGAGAGAGAGAGAGAGAGACGAACATTGCGTCTGGGTGGAAAAATCTTGCTGGGAAGCAGTGGCTTAAGGGAGTTGTCAGAGTTGGAGATTTTTCTCTTTTGTAGCGAAATATTTGGGGTTCTTGGTGCGAAAGTTAAGAAACTTGCCTCCTGTGTCAGCGTTGCGGCAGACGAGAGATAACGAGGCGGGCCGAGTGTAACCATCACGTGGGTCTGGCCCGAGTGAAATCCGCCTGGTAGACCTTCTCTGTACTTGTGTGATCGACTATGCCTTTTAGTGTTCATTGTCGACCCTTCATAAATTCTTTTAATTGAGAAAATAGGAAGTGACTTCACCTAAGCGAAGGTGGTTCTCTGTTTAGGGATATGCATTCATTCAAAGGATCACGTTCAGTAGATAACGGGGCCCCGAACTTCTACGACCAGGTTCTTAGGCTAATCGCTGTTTCCCTCTGTAAGGTCTTTGTTGGAATTTCCGCTCGTCTGTTTATGCGTTTTCATGTACGCGCTTGCTGTATGTTCGATTGTGTCACTTATGAGGAATACGCCCACTACTTTCTTCTGGAAATATCATTCGATTAATTTATTTAACGCAGCTGCGACTTCAATTTTCAATTAAATTAGCCCCGAATTTTTTTCGCAATTACCTCATCAGGTAAATTCTAAATTAATTTTGGATGTTTTGAGTGAAGTTTTCATAACTTTTATTTTTTTAATGTCTTTTTGAATTAATCACCCAATTATCCGAAAAAGGTGTCGAACTTTGCCATGAAAATACTTATATCAAGAATCCTAAAATAAAATAGTGACACATCAATACAGGCTACCCATCAGTGCGTAATTCAACGAAGAAGCGTACAATTGTCACTGGAAACTTAAGACAATTACACCAGATGGTATTGTCCATTTGTGTGCTGATTGAGTGAAAAAGGTGAAGTGATGGACTACTGTACTAATGCAGTTTCTTTCATTATATCATGATTTCACATCAAATGCCTCACTTTTTAACTTTATGTACACCTTATATATACGGTTTTGTCGTTTCGGAATATCTGTATAGAAATATATATATATTAAAAAAACAAAGAATAAAACTTAAAACAAACACAAACCAAAGGCAAAAGCCAAGGAAACAAAAACAAGAACCAAAGAGTAAGAAGAAGAAGGAAGCAGGCTACAGAGTCGGGGGGAGGCCCGCCTCATTCCGGCACAAGAGTAGGTGACAGACACCAAATCGAGTCCAAAGAGTAAAATAACTCACACCCGTTCCGAGTACGAGGAACAAGCGGTATCGACCCCGCTCGTCCCGGTACCGGGACAGGTAACGTGTGCGAAGATCACCCAGACCGGGACATTCATCAAGAATGCGCCGAACAAATTCGGAATGTATAAAACGGAAAACATCACGCGAGAGGAGAGTGGCAGATGAGTGAAATGTTAGGATTGTGCAAAAGCAAAGAAGAAAGTATGTATTTAAAAATTTCCCTAAAATTGGAGAAACGAAGCCTTCTGACAAACTAAATCTAACAAGAGAGTTACATAGAGTTACATAGATACACAGATCACAGGGGCCTTACAGCCCAGACTAAGGTGATCTGGCCTTAAATCTACTGCCACTTACACATAGAATAGTAGAAGTAAAGGATAGAAAAGTTTTAGGCTCTCCCCACCCTCCACTCCCTCCGGCAAAAGCCGTACATGGAATAATTTGGGAAAAGTACCTTGCAGGTGTAAGAAGACAGTACCTGAAGGAAATTTGCATTGAATTGTAATTAAATGAAATGAATATGAAAACCACTTACATAAACCTGAAAGAGTTATATTTTTGTAATATTATTTTATTTTGTAGCTTATGCTAAACAATTCCAATATTTGTTAAGTGTTTGTCTAATCTCATTTTAAATGAATCTATAGTTCTGCTGTCCACTACTGCGTGTGGCAAATTATTCCAATCATTAATAATCGAGTAAGTGAAGAAGTTTTTTATTACATCCATAGTGGCTCTTTTACCCTGAAGTTTTGAATCATGTCCACGGGTGGGACACTCCCCTGTCAATGTGAACAAGTTATTGGCATTAACGTTGTTAAATCCTTTAAGTATTTTAAAGACTCTATAAGCTGCCCCCTTAGCCTTCGTTTTCTGACGGAAAATAGATTGAGTTTTTTTAGCCTCTCGTGGTAAGGTTTGTTACGTACTGACGGGATAAGTTTTGTCGCTCTGTGTTGTACAGCTTCTAATTTATCTATGTCTTTTATTAAGTAAGGGGCCCAGAACTGTACAGCGGATTCAAGATGGGGCCTGACAATACTTTTATATAGTGGCATAATTATCTCCTCGCTTTGAAAGGTAAAGTTTCTTTTTATAAATCCTAGTGCTGTGTTAGCTTTGTTTGCAGCAGCTGCGCATTGGTTTGATGTTTTTAAGATTTCTGTAATTATTACTCCTAAATCTTTAACCTGCGGGGTTGTGTTTAGTAAGCCGCCTTGCATTGTATAGGTGTATTTTTTGTTTTTTGTTCCGCACTGAAGGATTTGGCATTTGTCGATATTAAATGGCATTTGCCATTTCTCAGACCATTCGGTAATTTTATTTATATCAGCTTGCAGGCTAGCCCTGTCCTCTTCGCATAATACTGAGTTACCTATTTTCGTGTCATCTGCAAATTTAGATATGATATTATTTATTCCAACGTCTATGTCATTGATGTATATAGTAAATAAAATAGGCCCCAGGACTGATCCCTGCGGAACACCGCTGGTAACAGATACCCAGTCCGATTCCACGCCATTTATTATCACTCTCTGCTTCCTGTTTTTTAACCAGCTACTAATCCATCCGTATATATTACCGTTAATTCCTAGCGTACGCACTTTGTTCATGAGTTTCTGATGGGAAATTTTGTCAAATGCCTTTTTGAAATCTAGGTAAATTATATCTAATGATTTAGTATCGTTATATAGGTTGAAAAGGTTATGGTAAAAGTCAATTAGGTTTGTTAAGCACGATCTCTTAGACCTAAAACCATGCTGGCTATCACGTATAAGGTTATTGTTTTCGAGGAACTCTACTAGCTTGTCTCTAATGATCGTTTCGAGCAACTTTCCAACTATTGAGGTTAAGCTAATGGGTCTGTAATTACTGGCCTGGTTTTTACATCCCTTCTTAAAGATAGGTGTGACGTTAGCTTCCCTCCAATCATCAGGGACGACCCCATGCTCGAGAGATTTGCTAAAAATGAGAGCAAATGACTCTGCTAACTCATTATGGACATGTTTTAAGATTCTCGGGTAAAATTTATCAAGACCAGGAGTCTTGTACGAGTTCATTTTCTTTAATTTATCAATTACTAGTTGCGGATTTACTTCCAGGCTCCTTAGTGATGGGTGTCTGACCTGTATAGACGCGTTGTTATCGTTATTAGTATATCCTAAGGTGAAGACTGAACTAAAAAACTCATTTATGATATTAGCCATACCCATATCATCTGAAATAATTTCACCCAACTGGTTTTTCAAGGGGCCAATCCCGTTTCTCATTTGCCTATTTCTATTGATATAAGTATAGAAGTGTTTGGGATTAGTGGTGCTTGCTTTCGCTATCTCGATTTCGTATTGACGTTTCGTTGATCTTATGAGTGTTTTAACCTTTCTTCTGCTAGTGTTATATTGTTGCTTAACTTGATAGCTTCTATTGTGTTTTAATAATGTGTGGAAACGGTTCCTATCTCTAATTGCTCGTTTGATGTCATTATTAAACTACGGCGGATTGCCTCTTTTCTGCGTTACTATTCCTTGTCTTAAGAGGAACATGGTTTTCTTGGGCTATGAAAAATAGTTCTTTAAATTTATTCCAAAGTTGATTTACATCTTCTATTTCTATCAGCTGCTCGTGAATATTTCCCAGGGCTTTTCTGAGGCCCTCTAAGTTAGCTTTACTGTAGTCTGGTACTTTTGAATAGTTATTGGTAGTTGAATACCTGGCATTTAGATCAAAGCGGATTAGTTTATGGTCACATGTACCTATATATTCCACTACGGCCAGAGTTGATATTAAATTTTCCTAGAATGCAATAACTAGGTCTAGTATATTATTTCCTCTGGTTGGCTCCCTTACGCATTGGTGTAAATAATTAGTATCGATGAAATTTGTCATTAATTTTTCTTGTTGGCTAGTCCCTATATTCAAGTCCTAGCAGATATTAGGTAAATTAAAATCTCCCAGTAATAACTTTTGTTCCTCGTGTAATGTTTCTTGTAAGATTCTATATATTTCCAGGTCCTCATTAACGGTAGTATTTGGGCAACGGTAAACAGTGCTTATGTTTAATTTAAAATCTCGTAAATGTAGTTTAACACAGATCAGCGCCACTTCATTATTTGTAAGTTCTACCTCAGTTACTTTTAATTCTGATCTTATATATAGTTCCACTCCTCCTCCAAGCCTTCCATTAGCCCTGTTTTTGTAAAATAATCTATAGCCTTCTAGCATGTATTCACATAATAAGTCTTTTATGCCTATTTGTAGATGGGTCTCAGTTAAGGCTATGATGTCAACCTCTTCCGTTGCTATTAGACATTTAAGTTCTGTAATATGTTTTCTAAGGCTACGTGCATTAAAAGTTATTATTTTGATTGTACTGATTTCTTTTGAAGGTGAGGAGGTGAGACTATTCATTAGTTTCCCTGTCTGTGGGTAGGGGTGGGGGTCAGGGCCGGGGGGGATCGGGGAGGGCCGGTAGCTGCTTGAGCGTAGCCACGGGGATTAAAGGGAGAGAGAGAGAGAGAGAGAGAGAAAGAGAGAGAGAGAGAGAGAGAAAGAAAGAGAGAGAGATAGATAGATAGATAGAGAGAGAGGGAGAGAGAGAGAGAGAGAGAGAGAGAGAGAAAGAAAGAGAGAGAGATAGATAGATAGATAGAGAGAGAGGGAGAGAGAGAGAGAGAGAGAGAGAGAGAGAGAGAGTCTGAGGGAGATGAACCGTGCCTCTGGGTGGAACAATTCTCAGAACAACATGATTTTATGCTACCTGAGCAGGACATCTTCCGCATTTTATTTCATTATAATTAAATACCAAATATATCAATTATAAAACGTTATAAAAATAAAAAAATATAGCGAATCATTTGCTCTCTAAACAAACTTATTTAATGGAAATTCAGTCTATTTATAAATCCCATGAGAATAGACTACCAAGCAAAATAAGAGAACGATTTTCCTTTATTAAAATATTTTCCAAAATATGATGAGTAGCTAAAGGAAATTTTCATAGCACATATAAAGATGCATTTGATATATTTTAGGAAGAATTCATATGATGCGATCGTATATTCAAGAAATTACACTAAATAAACTAACAAAATAAAATATTGACACGTGCAAAATAAGAGAACGATTTTTTTAGGAACATTCTAAAAGTTTCTTAAAATCATCTGGCAAAATTTAGCTCAGTAGCTAAAAACTGTACAACCGCCAATATTCTCGTAATTACTCTAAAGAGATGCCATCACACGTCAAAGTGACTCCTGAGCTTTGTCGGAGAATTGTTCGCTTGAAGACTTCGGGGGACTTTTTCTACGAGTTGAAGAGAGGTAGGAAGGACAAGGAATATGATTTGGCGCGTTCTAAAGTTATATAATGGAAAAAAACCTATAAATATCTTGCAAACTCGGCCGCCCTAGCTTAATCACCCTACGAGAATACAGAGCTTTTACGTGTTTCTTTACGAAGAATCTCTTCGAGACTGCAGCAAGAGTTTATCGAAAAATTAAGACGAATAGTGGCAAAAACTAAAGCTGTTTCACAGTGTCCCGTGGCTTCAATACATCTGATTTACAAGATCGTTCTCCACTAATCAAACCAATCATCAGTAAGAAGAATAAGAAGTCGAGAATCTAATATGCTACACCTCGTGTTGTTTATGGGATCGAATATTGGGAGAAAATTAACTTCAGCGACGAAAGTAAATTGGATCTAAAGAAACACGCTTTTTTAGACGCGCTGCAGGGGACAGACTTAACCTTAAATGTGTTAAAAAGTTTGCCAAGCATGGGAGAGAAGTGTGATGGTAAGGGGTATGTCTTCTTCTAAAGTTGGTCTGCTAGTGGGAATAATTGGAAAGCTAAATGCAAATGTGCACAACAACATGTTATAACTTCACTCCGAGCGTCTATGAACGAGCCAGCAGTATTTATACAGGACTAAGCGCCATGTCATGCAGCAAAGCGAGTAAAATACAATTTCGAACAAGAAGATATCAAAGTAATGAATTAACATGGTCAGAGGCTGGACCTGAACCCAAGTGATAACCTCTGGAAGATCATTGGAAAAAAGATCGAGAGCAGCACCCTTCAACTGTAACGGATTTATGGACGAAAATTGAGCAAGAATGGAACAAAATAACACTAGAATTTTAAAGGACACTGGGGAGGTTCTGAAGTCGTCGTTGCGTCGAAGTAATAGAAAACAAGCGCCATAACCTCTCATATTAAGTGTTTTAAGTTTCATTGTTGTCAAATATTTCTTTGTTTCTAGTGTATTTGCTTACTAAGCAATTCTGTGAATGATCGTTCTATTTTGTAGTTATCAATATTTTATTTTGTTAGTTTATTTAGTCTAATTTCTTGAATATACGATTGTATCATATGAAATCTTCATAAAATATATAGTGTCATGCCTCTATGTATCATTAAAATTTCCTTTAGCTACTCATCCTATTTTTGAAAATATTTTAATAAAGGAAAATCGTTCTCTTATTTTGCTCGGTAGTATATCTTATAGAGGGGTTAGAAGCGTTCGATACATCTCTTATTTCTGGTGACAATAGTTACCTTTCTATACTTTTAGTGTACAACACAAATTGGGTAAATTCAATCCAATAGAAATTGCACATTGGCCCATAATTAACTATATTTTCCGAGGTACAAACGTATATACACATCCGATTAGAGAACTCTCCTCAGGTATAAAGCATGAAAATTCCAGGTAACGAATTAAGGTGCGGTGGTCACGTACCTATAATTAGATACAATCCAGACAGTATACACGCGCATTTTAGATTTTCGCTTTTATCTGACAGATAGATGAGTCCTCAATTTGGAGATGACTCTAGCGAAAAGCCGGACAGCATCCCCTCTTTTTATGACTATTTAATCCTCTCTCTATCTCTCTCTCTATCTCTCCCTCTCTCTCTCTCTCTCTTACTCACTCTCTCTCTCGTTCTCTGTGTTCACCTTTTGAAAACCACGTTTTGCAGTGTAGATCCTAAGTAATCGTTGTCATTCCCCCAGGATAGATAGACGATTGGAGCTTCAGAGAAAAGTGGGAGTTGTAAAAATACTGCTGGGTAATTGTGTTTCTTCCTATTCTGAGTTACTTTGCTGCTATATGAACTGGAGACAAACTCATGTTCATTACAAGGCTTTACCGAGGGTAAGCTTCCTCCTGCTAAAAAGCACCTGTGATCGCTTGGAAAATAGATGCAGGGAATCACGTTTCTATCTATTCCCGACAGCGTTCCTGCAACTTTCTTCTTAACTTGTAAAAGGTATTCAATTTAAACCTACCCTAACCCAACCTGATTTTAACCTAATTTGAACTTAACCTAACCAAATTACACTAAAATATTATATTTTTCTTTGGTTGTCTACATACAAAAAATGTTTTGCTACACTTCATACTCGTATTTGAATATATTTGTGATAAATAAACGGTATAACTTTGTAATTATTATTCCATGTTTTATGAAACAATAAACATAAATTATTCCAATTTAATATTAATTATGTTCGATATTAAATTCTTTCATAGGTAACGATACATTGTGTAATTAATTACGCTTATCTAATAATTAATGAAAACGCAATGAATATTAGTAAGGATTTATCGTAGAATTGGTTCCATTTCTACAATTTACTCAAGTAGGAACGCTGAGATATCTTTTCAGCGGCCGTAAACTTGCCTAGGAATGGAACTCTTACCCAAACAGGGAACACGCCAGACTACCCAAATTTGGAGAAGAATGAAATGTGTTTTTCGAGAAGAGATCATTTCAGAAAACGGTTCAGACGAGTCAACCCAGTTCATTCCATTTTCCTGCACTCGCCGAAAAGGAGATTGCTTTAACTCTGAGACCTCGCACCACTCACTTGTATCCATAGTAATTGTTGTATGCATTTTAAGTTTAAAGGTTGAAACTGACCACTTCACTCCTTTCTACATCGTCGAGAGACTCTCCTTTATATATCTTCGCTGCAACGCAGCCTACATCTCCATTTGCCCGGCAACTTTACTCTCGCGTTTCCAATAAGTTCACCGAACTTAAACAACTGTTTAATTAACTTTCACCTACTGCGAAAAACATAAAGTAATATATAATTTGTGTTTTCAAAGGTTAGGCTGAAGCTAATAATTTCAGTGCATTAAAGCCATATAATTCTTAGTACAATTTTGACTGGAGTAAATTCCCTCTATTATGTTACTATGTTTTCGCATATTTAATTGATATAGTTAAATTAATTATTTTCTATATTAAAGCGAAAAATCTAAGCTTTTCCTTTGCAACTTTCCAGAGTAATCATCATACATTTCACGTCCTCGAAATTCACTTATAGCAAATAGGTCCTACAGTTTAGTGCCAGTGGTACCTACAAATTTAATGCCCACCAACTGGCCAGGTTTCGAGTCCAGAATAGGCCACGAGATTAGAAAGCTTCTGGAAGGTTGTACGCGATCTCCGTTTCAGACATCACCAGTAGTTTCCTCTTTGGATCACTCGGGTTATTTATTTTTCGCACAATTTAACTTCCCCCAAATTTACCAGTATCTTTACGAACCTTACCTTAAAAAACTTCTTAGTAGAGATGCCCTCGTTCATTTTCAATTAGTTTGTAAGGGAATAGTAATATAAATAGATATTAATAATAATAATGAATTGGTCACTAAGGCAAGATCAGCTAACTCGCTTTTGGAATTTGCTTAGAAAATCCTCAACCTCATCTATGATAATGATGATTGAATCGCACTTGATTCCAATTTATTCTTCTAAGCTCATTGCGTTCCTTAAAATTATTAGATTGCGAAGATGGAATTTACCCTTTTTTCCTATGGTCAATAAAACATTCAAGCTAATAATAGATTCGGGAGGCATCATGACAAAAAAAATCGAGGTCTCAAAATACTTCTTAAAAGGTTTAAATAAGCGCTAAATTTTGGCGCGAAATGAAGGTAATTTCTGAATTTATTTTTAAACCTCGCAATGCTTATTGTTAAGTAAATATGTCATAAGAGGTTGTAAATAAAAGACATAACTCAAGGTTATAAGAAGCTAATATGGGCAAGTCTTAGGTCCTTTACTACCAAATAAATTGCGCCAAGCAAGGGTCCGTATCCTATGAACCAACCTACCCGCAATAAAAATAAATGTATCAATTGGATATTTTAACAGTCACATTTCACGTCGCAGTACACGAGATCTTTTCGCCCACCCAGAGGGGCACGCTCTATGTTAAGCTAATGGGACCTGATCTAGTAGACCTGCGGCGAAAATGGCCAATTTAGCAGAAAGCAGCCATGAAATTAGAAGAAAGGAAGCCAAAATGGATAGACATAAGGAGAGGAGTCAAGCAGGGGTGTGTACTTTTCCCAGACATCTTCTCATTGTATAGAGGAAAGTAAAGAGACAATCTGGAAGACCTGGAAGGACTGAATATTGGAAGATGAAATGTGAACAACCTACGTTACGCTGATGATACGGTTAATTTAATAGACTCAGAAGAGAAGTTTCAAAAGACTTGTTGGCAGCTGCTGTTCTTGGGACATATCCTGGAAGCAAGAGGAATAGAGACAAATTGCCCGATGAGAAAACATGAAGGAAAAAGAACCGGAGGAAGACAAAGGAAAAAGTTCATGGAGACCCTAATGGAAAACATGAACAGAAGATGGACTGAGACAGATTTAGTCAGGAAGGCAGAAGATAGAGAAGAATGGCGCTTTATGGTAACTAACGTCACACGACAGACACTTCGGTAAGTAAGGTAAGTAAGCCACTAGGTGGCGCCACCTGGTGGTCAACCTATATCATAATTGAACTAGATTATCTTAATTACCTTTGGTAGCATTGGTTTTAGCTGGCTATATTTAACCAGCGACTCATTGCTGACAGAAGATGAAAAAAACTCGAGATTCGCCTGACCCATAGACCTGCCTGCGTCGCCGCAGTTAAATAGTAAGGAAAACCACATACCATGACAGCGTATATTGCAGTTTTCCTCACTAAATTAACCTATATAATCAAACCCGAACAGCGGGTAAATGGCAATGGATCCTTAACAAGCAGAGGAATTAAAACTTGTAAACATGTTGACAGCAATGGGTTTTATACTATTATTTTTAAGAAACCAAAAAGAGACATTCTTTCAGAGTTGCAACAAAATTGATATCCTTCTCTAAGTTAGGAGCTATGGAAAAATATCCCCCCCGCGCGACACTTTTTCATAATGACCCCCCTTACAGTTTTCAGGCACGGAAGATGGTCAAACAATCGAATTTTTAGTCATTAATAATTCAGATTTCTCAAAAGTTATGTTACACTCGGGGATTTTTTTAATCTTTCGAGAGGTTTATGTGTTTGCTAGAAAAAATTCCATTAGACAAACTTAAAAGATTAAATTAAAACGTGACATTAGAACGACCTTCCATTGTGTTCTGGTGTGTCGAGATGTAAGGGAAAAGAATTGAGATCTCTGCTCTCTCTTGATTGTGGGCCACAACAAGTCCGACAACACCAAGCGGCTCAATGTCAGCCGAATGGCTGTCCACAGAATCGCGGAGAGGCTCAAGAACGGAGGAGACCTCAAAGATCGACCTCGTTCAGGCAGAACTCAAGTTGCAACCGTTTGGGTGTAAGAAAGGCCTTCGAAAGGGCTCCGAAGCTCAAAATGACTCCGCTCGCAAAGAAGAACATCTCGGTGGACACTGTGTCCAGGACCCTCAAGGAACAGGGCAAAAAGAGCTTAGGGGGTGGAAAGGCCTCTGCTCGCCAGCATGAGGAAGTACGTTGTCCACAACATATGCACGGCCTTCATGTCTCGCCTGTAGCGCGTGTTCCCTGCCGAGGGCGGCCACATTGATAAATATTAGAATTAAAACATAATATTATGTTAAAAGAATAAAAACGTGTCTAACCGCATCAAAACTATTATTCTATCCTGCAATACTCCGTAATATAATAATGTACTTTCCGAATGCCCTGGGAGAAATAACCACCTGCGTAATATATATATATATATATATATATATATATATATATATATATATAATCGTAATTCGCCTATCTACGTCAGGGGCGGGGGGAGCACCTCGCCCGCCGGCTGAATAGTTAAATGCGAACTGACGTAGTCGAAATGGCGACGGCTTGAAATCATTAAGACAATTTGGGACGCATCTGCGGATTGCACAAAACATATCAAATATTCATTCATAATTATGCAGCTGCATTTCACAGTATCATATGTGATTAATCATTGTTTCGAATAAATCTAAACATACTTAAACCCTATTTTTCTAAATATGTAGATTTATTAGAGAGAAAAAGTTCTCTACCTCTGGCCTACATGAAAATAGTGATTAACATTATCACATATTTTCGATGATGAAACCTCTCGCATAGTTCTCTACTGCTGTTCATTTTTCAATGATTATTTACAGAAGAATCGAATGGTTGCCTTTAGTTTTCTAACTATTCTAAGGTGCCAATTTTCGACCATTTAGGCTGCGTTCCTGTAGCCCGTTTGACTGCTAGTCCAAAGGTACCCTCATTGAATTGACGGTAAGGTCTTCTAGGGTACCTTCTTTCCTTGTTGTTACTCTTTGTTGTAGCTTATCGGAGTGAAAAATACTCGAAAGATGTTCTTGTTGTTTTTCACTTTATTAAAAAATTTTTCCCGCCTCACTTTCCCTTGGGTGAGTGAGTATATCTTGTTTAGATTCCATCAAACCATTTTGTTATGAAAAATTCCACGCTAGGGAATATTCAACCTACTGAGTATAGGGAGAAAAGTTTTTATTAATATTTGATTAACAAATAAAGTGTCGAAGTTATATGAACGAAAATAAGTTAAAAGACGAGTAACCAAAAGAGGTGTCTATTGGGAGTACTAAAGACAAAGTACTTGCAATTCTCATGAATCGTGTTCTATTCCGCTACGAAGGGATGAATTCTCACAAAAAGACAGCCCACCAAATACAATTTTTAGTAACTAAATAATCACATTCGGAACCAACTTCATAGTTTCTATTACCTGCGTTAACTATACGCCTAAAATGTGTTACCTTCAAACGACATCTTCTGTGGCTTGTGGCCGAGGCTCAGCCACTTATGCAAGTGACTCTTCGACAAACCAATATAAACTATCATAATCGAACTGAGATCACTTGTGGAACGCTCCTCCACTAAAAGCTCAAGGAGAATGTTCATTAACTTAAATATACAGGAGGTTAATAGTCCAAATTTAATGGTCTACAAACACAGTCAATCTTGAGGGTACTGTCTACAATAAATTCTACTTAGGTTAGATTTTGTTGTTGACCGTGAACTAGGAAATGAGTTTTTAGGCCGCACCCAGCGTAAACTATGGCCTCTTCAATAGAAAAATTTTAACGTGGCAAAGGATGTTAAAATGGCCAATCAGGGGCAGATGTTAAAATGTCTAGTCGAGGGGATTGTCAAAATTACCAGTAGTGGGGATGATCAAGTGAGTCAAGAACTGTTCGAAACAATCTAGTTTTACTGTCATTTTTGCTATCACGGGATAAGTTTTTCATTCACCTGTGGGGGTCGCTTTACATTATTCTAAAACTTATAAAAGAAAATACAACAATAAAGCTTGCGTCGAAATTTTTGAGTACGACTGCAGCAAGCATCTCTTGACACATTTACAAAATTTCACCAATTCTAAACATGTATCATATATGAATAGAATACACAAATTTTGGAAAATAATAATATCCCAATGGATATTAAATTAGTTTTAATTAATTGAGAATAATTTGATATATTTTGACAGAATACATTTCGTAATTTCAATTTGTTGATATTCAATTCTTTCCTGAAGCATTTTGTGCTGCGCCACAAAGCTCGGTTAAGTTGGCTGATTAATGTATTAATTGTTCAAGAAATTAAAATTGCGCTCTTTTATTTAATATGTCGACATTTGGTGAAATTAATTTTGCAGCGTTTATTTTCATAAACCTTTTCTGCTTTTCTTGTGTTTCATTTTATTCGCCATTGGTTCATCTGAAGATCACTGCAAAATATTCGTATCTCGATGGTAGATGACCTTGGTACTTACACCTTTTTTTAACCTTTGATGAAGAATAAATAAGATCTAACTCAAAATGGTTTACATCTGATGAGCAAATAAACTTAACCTACACTAATATAACTTAAATTAACCTATTCAGCGAATAGCTGGCACTGAAATTAACTAGGAACTAAGAAAGTATAACAGCTGTGCTTCCAGCCAGGCATCTAAAATGTACTGGATCGATTATAGAACGAATCTCAAAGAACTTCATAATAGAAATGAGTAACGCCACATAATTAGGATCCTGCAAAGACCGAAAGATCAACTCTAGGCTACTTCAAGGAATAAGTCAAAATGTGCAATTCAGAGGTGAAATAGAGGTAAAAGGTTTGACGAAACACTACGGAACTAGGACCACTAAAGACCCTAGGGTCCACTCAAGGTTATACCGACCGAAAATATGATTAATACCACATCACATAACTTGAAATACCACCTCAGAACTAAAGGTGAAGTAAAGGGAAGAGATGATAAGAATAAAGAATTAGTTTCCCAATTCAAATTCGGTAAAGTCATATTTTAAAGTAATATTTAGCGATTCTATCCTTAAATATATTTATTATACATAGTTATCTCAACGACATTAATAAATATTTAAGATATTTAATTTATGAAAAAGAAAATGATATTCGATAACCAAAGGTATAAACAAGTTTGTGGTCCAAGAATGAGTGAGGTGGTAGGAGGGTTAAGGATCCTAGAGGGACAGATGATTTCAGGTAGTAAGAGGGTTAAGGATCTTAAAAGGACAGAAGAGTGAGGTGGTAGAAAGTTTAAGGATCCTAAAAGGACATATGATTGAGGTTGTACGAAGGTTAAGGAATCTAAATCGACAGAGGAGTGAGGTGGTAGGAGGGTTAAGGCTCCTAGAGGGACAGATGATTTTAGGTAGTAAGAGGGTTAAGGATCTTAAAAGGACAGAAGAGTGAGGTGGTAGAAAGGTTAAGGATCCTCAAAGGACGATGAGTAAGGTGAGAGGAGGGTTAAGGATCCTAAAAGGACAGATGAGTGAGGTGGTTGGAGAGTTAAGGATCTTAAAAGTACAGATGAGTGAGGTGGTAAAAAGGTTAAGGATCCTAAAATACAGAGGAGTAAGGTGGTAGGAGGGTTAAGGATCCTAAAAGGACATATGATTAAGGTTGTACGAAGGTTAAGGAATCTAAATCGACAGAGGAGTGAGGTGGTAGGAGGGTTAAGGATCATAGAGGGACAGATGAGTGAAGTGGTAAGAAGGTCAAGGATCCTAAAATTACAGATGAGTGAGCTGGTAGAGACCTAATGATCTTAAAAGGACAGATGACGGAGCTCGTAGGAGGGTTAAAGATCCTAAAATTACAGATGTGTGAATCGGTAGAAGGGTTAAGGATCTTAAAAGGACATATGAGTGATGTGGTAAGACGGTTAAGGATCCTAAACGCACATATGAGCCAGGTGGTGGGAGGGATAAGGGTTCTAAAATGAGAGAGAGACCTTTTTGCCCAGATGCCCGTTTCGTGGAAGCCAAAGTGAAATTCCTCGAACGATCATTTCAAAAGATTAAATATATATTAGAAGTGACTGTCTTAGAAGGGATCGACCGCTCGAGTTTAATCCCGATTAGTTAGAACTTATGATGAAAAGGTAAAAATTAAATTCAAATTCAATTTCTGATCATTAGTTCAAAGGATCAAGCATTTTAATCCGAGAAAATCAGCGAAAAGAAAGAGTTGGATTAAGTAAATCTTTTAATTCGTTAGAAGTAAAGGTTTTCTCATTTGTTTGGGTCCTTATAATATTTGAAAATTTTATATTTTATAGTTTTGAGAATATTTGGTAGGTTTAAAGCAACCTACCTCTCCACAATTTTCTGTCGTATTTAATAATAACAAAAAACAATTAAGCTTAACCCTTTAGCGTTAAATTCCGTTAATTTTTTAACCCAGTAACGATTAACTCTGCCCACTTTTGAAGAATACATCATGAACACTTAGCAAAGAGATCGAGCCATGCTCCTCGCCGTTCATGACCTTTTAGAAATTGAGCGACGATGGCGCTTTTCCTAAGTCAATACGGCGTTCATGAGTCATTGCTAATTTAAGGCTACAGAGTGAGAGACATAAGCTCGATACTACGTTCATGAGTCATTGCTAATTTAAGGCTACAGGGTAAGTGAGATAAGATCGACACGGCGTCCGTGTCTCATTGCTAATTTAAGGCTACAGTGTGAAGGACATAGGCTCGATACGGCGTTTATGAGTCATTGCTAATTTAAGGTTACAGAGTGAGAGACATAAGCTCGATACGGCGTTCATGAGTCATTGCTAATTTAAGGTTACAGGGTAAGTGACATAAGATCGACACGGCGTCCGTGTCTCATTGCTAATTTAAGGCTACAGTGTGAAGGACATAGGCTCGATACAGCGTTTATGAGTCATTGCTAATTTAAGGCTGCAGGATGAGAGACATAAGCTCGATTCGGCGTTTATGAGTCATTGCTAAGTTAAATAACATAAGATAGACACGGCATCCATCTCTCATTGCTAATTTAATGCCTCAGTGTGAGGGACATAAGCTCGATATGGCTTTCATGAGTCATTGCTAATTTAAGATAACAGGGTAAGAGACATAAGCTCGATACGGCGTTTATGAGTCATTGCTAATTTAAGGCAATAGGGTAAGTGATATAAGATCGACAGGGCGTCCATCTCTCATTACTAATTTAAGGCTACAATGTGACCGACATAAGCTTGATACGGCGTTCATGAGTCATTGCTAATTTAACGCTGCAGGATGAGACATAAACTCGATACGGCGTTTATGAGTCATTGCTAATTTAAGTGACATAAGATCGACACGGCATCCATCTCTCATTGTTAATTTAAGGCTACAGTGTGACGGAGATAAGATTCATACGGCATTCATAAGTCATTGATAATTTCGGGCTAAAGTGTGATGGCCACCAAAAATGGTTGCCTCTTACAGAAGACGCATATTTCATATTTGGTTTTTCTGCCAACTAAAATTTAGGTTTGTTAAAAATTTACCTTATGGGCATAGTTGATCTAAAAGGAAGAATTTACCCCAACCTGGACTTGAGAGGGCCATGTTCAAGCATCTTTTTTAAATGGTTTGGGGAACTTTAAACCATCTCTGCGGCCATAGTGCGAGAGGATTTCTCGCCCATTATCTGGGGGTATTTCGTATTAGGGTCATTTCTCCCTCGTTTTAATTGAAGGCATTTATTGTATATTATTGTATAGAGGCCATATCACGCAGATAGTGTAAGGTGAGTTGTGTGAAAAAAATTGTGAAGCTAGAGGAAATGAAAATGTATTGAGCCCGGAGGGCACTCAATCTTTCAGATGTTATCTGCAGCAAGGTGGCCTCTGATACACTTGAAAAACCCTTAAGAGTGCGTAAAAGGATAAATCATGAAAAAATATGTAGAAAGAAGTAGGAAAAGTAAAGGGCAGGAAGAATGCAAGCATGTGAACACCCCCTCCTCCAACGAGGGCAAAAATGAGGGGTGATCAGTCCCTCGCTTGGCCCGGACCACGGATGAATGGACGAAAGCTGGTCGGAGACCGGCCTGCAAAATTAGCTGCCTGCCCAGGAAATATGTGAGAAAAGCTTGTAAAGAAGTGGCGAATAAAGGGAAAAATTGAAATGCGTTGGAGGAATAAAGCCTGGGTAGTATCAATCTAGTTTGAGACTGGTGAGGGTTAATGAGGCCAAAAGGGCGTACCACTTAACCAGGTACCAATTGTAGCCGTTTAGACGTGGCTGAGAAGGGGAAAGAAGATTCTCTGGTGTGGTAGAACCTTCTTGTTGGTGTGGGACGACCAATGCAGGTGGTCCCTTCCCTTGAAAGGGGATGAAACATGTAAGAGAAGATGCTTTGTACACAGAAATTACATTCATTCTTTCTGCAAGAGCGGGTATTAAAGAGCGAGTGACTACCATTCGCAAAAACCATATTAGTTTTGGTACAAAGTTGATTAAGTACTTGAATAAACCGCTAAGGAGAGGAATACTCTGATACAACTAATGAATCTTATTTTAGAGAAATGAATCAATCGTTGACTGTTTGGGATACAATGTTATCTATGGAGGAGAAGTTGACGAAAGATGGATGCAAATTTGAAATGGAGATGTTGATATATGATATCAGCAGAACCTCTGTTGAGAAGTATTTGTTTTCCATTACGAGTAAAGTACATGAAATTATTTACTAAAGAAAGAGGATTTCACTGAATTATATTACTTCATTTGCCTCGGGTAGCAAAATCCGAGATTAATTTGCTTCGTAAATGAGATATACAAACGAGTTCGTATCCTCTCTATTGAGGGGGGGGGGGGGTCATACGAATTATGTTCTTTGTGTATTTTATTTCCCCGCGTATCGTAAAAGGAGGCTAGTCCAGCTTAGGGGATCACTGGCCTACTATGTTATGCAGCCAATCTCCTTTTCCTGATTGCGTAATACGAAATTCTGATAGAGGGCAACCTTACTTCTTGGGTGCAATCTGTTTGGGCTTATGACCCCCTCAGGCAAGTCCTCTATAGCAGTAGTTCCCAAATGATTTGGGGTTATGGGCCACTTAGGCAAGTCCTCTATGGCAGTGGTTTACAACCGGTTTGGACTTATGGCCCCGTTACGCAAGTACGCTATGCTAGTGGTTCCCAACCGGTTTTCCTCTATGGCAGTGGTTCTCCACTGGTGTGGGCTTATGAGCCTATTAAGCATGTCCTCTATGGCAGTAGTTCCCAAACAGTTTGGGCTTATGGCCTCCTTATGCAAGTACTCTATGGCATTGGTTCCCAACCGGTTTGGGAGTATGAACCCCTTAGACAAGTCCTCTATGACAGTAGTCCCTACCAGTTTATGCCGATGGGCCCCTTAGGCAAGTCTTCTATGGCAGTAGTTCCCAACTAATTCGCGCTTATGGCCCCCTTTAGGCAAGTCCTCTATGGTAGTGGTTCACAATCGGTTTGGGCTTATGGCCCCCTTAG
Source organism: Ceratothoa steindachneri (assembly GCA_963969495.1). Lineage (NCBI taxonomy): Eukaryota > Metazoa > Arthropoda > Malacostraca > Isopoda > Cymothoidae > Ceratothoa > Ceratothoa steindachneri. The sequence continues at coordinate 6,455,248 of OZ018318.1, forward strand.
GCAAGTCTATAGTGTCAGTGGTTCCCAACTGGTTTGGCCTTATGGCTCCTTTAGGAACCTTGTTTTTTTGGTGGCCTCCATAAGCATTGTTTCCATTAGGTAATAAGCAGATTAACTTTATTTTACTTAACAAATATATATAAAGGATATTAAAGCAACTATTTGTATTCAGGCACAATATTGTCACATAGATGAAAAATATTTGTTTAGAGATAAATTCAAATTCTATTTCAAAATACTAAAAAAATGAAAATATATGTATGTATTAATATTTTTAAAATTTAATTTAACTACATTAATTAAAATTATCGATTGGCATAAATATAATTTAGGCTTCATTAGATTGAGTCAGGTGGCCTCCTTCATGGAGTCTCTAGCCCTTCTAAATCTTTAAATTTTCGTATGGCCTTCTTCAAATGTGCTATGGCCCCTGGTTGGGAACTACTGGTCTATTGGATAATTTACACATACATTTTGATTAATTATCTTTGATAATTCTCATAATGAATTCATTAAATATCGTATTATTACAATAGCACTTGAAATAACTGCAAGCCAAACGCATCGGTCTTTGCGAAAAGGCTAAAGGCACAGAAACTATTGATCGAATTATTCGCAACCTTGAAGCTTAGGAGCCGGTTCTGCCGTGACCTTTTCAGAATACCCTACAATGATTATCGATTGAAAGATATGTATATAATGTTAGTGTGTGTATGTGACTGCATGTAAATAACAAAGAAATATAACGGACAAGACGGAAACTCCCAATTCATATATTTGTTCATAGGACGATTGGCCCGAACCAATTATATATTATTCAAACGATAAGAAGATGGCAGATTGAGCCTGATTTGGGGATGGAGATTTACATAGCAAATTAATTTATTCATTAAAATCTCGGAAAATTCTCCCTCAAAAGTATAGTATGGTAAAAGTATTGAATTTATTTGTATTCAAAATTCAAATCACCTCGTTTTTAAGAATGGGATAATCGTTGACTTAAAATTCATTCAAATTTTTAGTACAAAATCTTACCAAAGTCTTCGGCCGTGCTACATCCCCCCCTTACGTCGGTTCTATCTTCTTGGACCAAATCAGGCGGACAACGAACACTGTCTAGAGGCTGAAAACTTTACGAATAAGGCTCATCTTCCATTGAGAATTGATGAATGATGGATGGGTATTGGCAAATGGGAGCAAAACCCCTAAAAATTGTTTAGTGTTGCGTATAAAGGTATGATCCTTAGGGATACATTGTGTCATGCAATTGGGTTCTGTTGGTTATTGTCCTTTAGATAGACAGGTTTTAAAAGTGTAATTAAAAATCTTCCTCAGAAACTCATTAAAGTAAATATAAATAATATGCAAATGAAGATCTTTTATATTAAATTATAAAGAAAATTAACTTTTGTCTGCCAGGGATTTTTTTAACCACGGCAGATGGTGGAAGTAGTTGTTCTTTCAATTCTTTCGTATTTTTTGTAGTCTGTCATCTTAAGGGTACCTAAAAGGTCGGCCGCGTACGAAATGTGAGCTGTTGGTGACTGAAAGAGACGCTGTTCAAGTGCGTACAAGCGCTTCATACATTTGTACGCACAACTCTCCTCGTCGACAGCTCTTTTTATGGGATATTCGGAGGGCAGGAGTCTCCAACGGGACACAAGAGGGGGGATCGAATCCACCATCCTCAAAAGACGTATGTGTTCCCGACGAGTAAATCTCCTACCTTAAATCAAATGTAATCGTACCATGCACCTCAGGTGCTGGACGACACAGAAGTATTTCCCTGGCGCGGTAGTACTTAGGTGATAGCGTCGATGCTCACGGCTAAGTGACGCGGATGACACTTTCCTACCAGACATCCTCCTTTTGGCGTACGGGCTCGGAGATTTCACACACTCGGACACGAAATCGACGAAATCGTAAGAACTCAGACCGAAAAAGTGGGAGCACCCCTTGACACCATTAAAGATAAATATGTATAAAAATACAGCTTCGAATGAAATGGGACGCTGCTATAAAATCACGAAACCAGAAACTTTGGCTTATAAAGAAACACCATTCTACTTCCCAATGAACCTGATTTGTGCAAAATATCCCATGTGCACAAAAATAAAAACCTTGTTTCCTTTAGACAGCTAAAGGAGATAAATATTTTTAATATAATTATAACAAACTATTATATATCATTTCCCAGGTGTTGAAGAAAATATAAGATGGATGGTCTTAGCCTCCAGGCGGTATTCTAATACCCGTTCCCTTAAACGCTTTTTAATGAATTATTACGTTTGGGAAGAGCATTAGAGAGTGGTTCATTTTGACGGCTAAAAGCATTTGCGAATGAAGCAAAAGATGGTGTATATTTTTATCTCATTTCACTAAAGGAAATGAATTATTGAACAATTCAAAATTTCTCTTGGGTGTGAATGGAAGGATTGAGCTTGCAAGGTCAAAACTTTGGGGTTCGTAGGTATGGAGTCCATCACGACATATTCGGGTTTAGTTGCCTCATACGACACGCACCAGAAGACAGTATGTGGATTGTTCCTGCTCATGCGCTCAAGGAAACTTTAAGCTGAGTTTCCGCCTACTTCTGCAGCGAATGAGAGAGTGAAACGAACCTTCTTTCCTCTTCGTCAGATAAGAACGATAATACCACCTTCATTTTCTTTGCACCTGAAGCAAAGTTGCATGAGAACATAACATAACTCTTTTCCACATATGTTATATGCCAGATTCTTTCAATTTGAGGAGGAATAAAACCGGTTTTTCGAGAAGCGCATCATTTTAGATCGGTCAGACGAGTCAAGTCAAGCCATCCACTTTGTCAACATATCAAGGAGACGCCTCCAATATGAGACGCTTGTCTCCTCTTTCGTTGGTTCCCACCGTAACGGTCCACTTCTAACGACCTTCTTCCCTGCATTTCTAAGTTGCAAATTATCACTTGATTCTTCATCGTTGAGGTAGTACAAAGCGAAGATACCTCTCCATTATCCGGTAAGTTTTGCACTCGCGTTTCCATTAAATTCACTAAACTTAAAGACCATTTCATTAAATTTGCGCCTTCACAAACTTTAACATATGGCAAAGGGCATAACCATTAATTCCTATACATATGAATTATTAAACTATTTTTATAGTACCTATAATGAAGCGAATAAATTCAGTGCAATAAGAGCGAATTACTTCTCATGAGCAATTCTCATTCTCTTTTATGTTACTAAAATATTTCGCACATTTAATTAACACAGTTAAATTCATAATTTTCTTCAATAAAGCCCCCAAAAACATTCCCTTTCCTTGCAACTTTCGAGGTAAAAGAGAATACATTAAACATCCACGAAATTTACTCTAAGCTGGAGAATCAAAGCCTTACTGACATACAGTTTAGTGCTAGCATAAATAAACAAAGCAATAGAAGCTAAAATGCTTAGAAATGAGATTCATTCAGAATTCAATGAAGTTAAGAGAAATGAAAATGTGTGGAAGAAATGCATAGTGATGTACAAGAACTAGATTACTTGGGACGCTCTACACCTGGAAGGTGAGCAACTAACCAGTATTTAACTAACTAACACAAACTAGGACAGAACTCTGACTGGATTTAAACTGATTGGATCTATTGGCGATTTTCATCCCCTTCCTCAACCATTGTTTTTCGATTTGCTTTTACTTCAAGTCAAATGAGTTTGATAGGTCAAAATTGTCAATATTAGCCTGATTATTATTACTATTCAACCTAACAAATATAAACCAAAGAAATTCATCTTTCCTGAGGAAAGAGTGCAAAAAGCGCCTGGTAGGTTCTGCAAGAAACCCCACTCAAGTCACGTAAGTCTTCAAGAAAGGATATCCATTGTCCGAAACCATTTCTCCAAACACTAGAGTCTCAATGGCCCTAACTCATTACTCCTACTAGGAAGGGAGCGCTCATCTTCCTTTCCATTCTTCTAAACAGCTTATCAACAACAAAATAACGGCAACTTCAAAGAATAAAAAATAAAGTTTTCTACTCTTATAGCTAACAGAAGAAAGAGAAAGAGAAAAAAAACCTTAAAGAGCCCTACTTCAAGTAGCCAAAATAGAACATTGTTATAAAAACAGGAGAAAATATCTGAAAGAAAATCAACTCATTTCCTCCATTCTTTGCAGAAAACATCGATACCAGATCAAACGCTACTTCAACTCCAGATTTGCCAGTGGAAAAATTCAACCGGCAATAGTGAAAACAGCAATATACATTTAAGAGAAACGAATAAGACAGGATCAAAGAAGTGATAAGGCTCCCAAAGAGACCAAACAGATCATGAAAGTGCTCTCGATGAACACTAAAACACATTGAGACTAGCTACCTCAATCGAAACCTCAAGAAAGTGAACATGCAGATAAAAGTCAATCAAAACTGAAACCCAATAGACCATTGTTTATGAAGTTTATTTTAATTAAAAAGAGGAAATTTGGGATTATTAATGCTATTAATTCCTGAACATTTTGCTGTTCTTATTAGCTGTTTATTATTGGGTTCTTTTTTGTAAGGAGATGAGAACTTTTGAAATGTTTGCAGATCTCAGTTTACAAACGCATGTTTATTTTGACTCTCGGAACGTGTGTAACTCTTTCTACTGAACCTATTTATCCTCGCAAATGAAAACAGATCATCCTTTGGTGTGATATTCATAAAACTTTGGTGAATAAGTTGTATTTGTTTAAATAGAAGTTTGTTTTAGAAGCAAATTCATAAATATATATGTTATACTAATACATTAGTTTTCTTTAATATTTTTGTCAACTTTTACCTGAAAGATTACAATATTTTCAAATGGAATAATATTTTTAGGTTTTCAGTTTAGTCATTTCTAAAACTTTTCATCGAGAAGCAATTTTCTTTCGTTATTTTTTAGATCAAACTTTGTTGAATGGACGATGGTCAAGATTATTTATTATGAGTATAGTAATTTCAAACTGTGTTTCAAAACCTGCATAACCAGAAATGGAGTTGAAATCTATCAGAGAGTTACAAATCCTTTTAAAGAATCTTTACTCCGTCTATTCTAGTCAGCTATCCACTTATACTAGTAATTTAGGAAATATTAGTGAACTCGAGTGATAACTAGCGCCGAAAATTGCCCGTCCTTAAATTAACATTTTATTCCAAATGAAACCTAAAATTATCTTATCAAGATTTTAGGTATCAAATTAAAGGTATTGTTAGATATTTTCAATTTGGTTTTTGGCGTTTCAGCATTTACCTATGTGCTCTGGATTAGGCGTTCACACCCACATTTAAAAACACTTCCTTCCATTCCAATGGACGTAGTTTCGTTCAATGAAATCCATTTCTGTGAAAATTGCAAAGTGTGATCTCTGTCTGTTCATACCATCATCCAGATACACACTCATTAGAAGATTGCATTGCATGATCATTCAACCGGTGAAAAGGAAGAAGGCAAAAGGGGATTCATCAATGGATATCATCTCTATTTACTTCCCTGTCCATTTCAGTCGAGAGGATATCAGAGAGATTCTCCTCAATCAAGAGAGAATCGCTGTGTTGTTGCTGTATTTTTATGAACTGAATCCATCGCAACTTCAACTCATTTTTTTTTCATTCTAAGTTTCGGTTGGTATAAATAAATAGCTTCTTTATATAATTTAAGGCGAATTTAGACGATTTCAATTTTAACCTGTAGTATAATGCAAAAAAATGTTTGGATAATTGTTAATATAGCAAGGTAATCTTTTAATCACCCAGTTTAAAAAATTTCTATCGCTTCTAGACATAAATTAGCAAGGGTGTTTCCCTCGTTAGTGTTTTAAAGCGCTTGCGTTCTATAAAAGTTGATTGTGAATGTTCATAATTTATTACAAATGTATCTTTAAAATATTTATTGCGGTTATCTTTAAAATTTTTATTAAAAAGTTACCTTGAAAATATTTATTGCAAAGTTATCTCTAACATATTTATAACAAAGATGTCTGTAAAATATTTGCGAAAATATTTTACTAAGCGATTTTTATATAAAGGTGAAGTTAGGGTAAATGTAGAAGTGTATAAAGCACATAGCCCGAGAGGGCAAAAGATGTAGTGCAAAATCCAAGTCTCTAACATGACACGTTAGAAAAGCATGACGTCAGTGAAGGAAGAAGAGGGAAAGAGAGGAGCTAAAATGTGTCTCGCAAACATATTAATATTTTAAGGTCATCTAATATGCAGAGCCATTCCGTTGGCTGGAAGCGACGATCAGGTATGGGGTCCCTCCTTATTAACCCTCCTCTCTCTTTCGCCCTTAGGGAATTAGAGGGGTATTAAAAAAATTCGTGGAAAATCATAAAAAATGAGGTTTGATCCCCAAAAGAAAGGTGTTTACAGAGAGGGCTTTGAAGCAAAGAGATATCGCTTTGAGAGGTTCTATTTTCTGTTAGGTGATTTATCAGCGAGTGGTTGTTTTTTTTTTTAGTCCTTTACCTCTTAGAGATGACTTAAGGCAAAATGTGGGGTCAACCCCGGATGATACAGCATGATAAACTACATCGGATGTGGTAACTATCGAGTGGAGTCGTGATTCAGGCCAATTTCTCCGAAAAAGAGAAATTGGGACGGTGTAAAAATCACCGCAAATTAAGCAGGGGTAGGGGAAGTGCTGTCCCTTGTATCTAGGTAGTTCATTCACATATTTCATAACAATTTCAACAAGCTGTCCTCCCCCACAACAAAGGTCAGAACCTTTAGCACCATCAGGCTTCTTAGTGATTATCATTCCGATCTTTATGTTTGATCCATTATCCTGTTGGGGGAATTCTACTAATTCAAAATGAAGGAGGGGTAATAATAAATAAGGGAGATTCTCATGGATCGTATCAGACGTAGGATTGTTATCCAACCACAGAGGCGATGGTGCAGAAGAGCCGCTGTAAATAGGGGGCTCTAGGGATAACCGTCCGTTAATAAAAGAGATAAAGAAATGTTTATGCCAAGGCTAAAAAGGACCGACTTTTTGCAATCGGTCGTTTGGTTGACGGTACTTACTATATATTCTGCGGTTAATTGGTTGTTATGGTACTCATACCAGTATCCACTGAAGTAAATTGTATTGAACTCTTGTAGCCTACCCCCCCCCCCCAGGCGTTATTTGATTTGCTTTTCTTTTCAAGGAATGTATTTCTTAGGTTAACTTAAGTTAAGTTAGGTTAGGTTAGGTAGGATTGTGCTACATTAGACTATCTTGATTATTTGAACCTGCCAATTTTATCTGACATAAAGAAAAGGCAATTCGTTGAACGCCTGGCAAGAACCGATTTTCTAGCTGGGAAAAATTGTTAGAATCTGAAGACTCGTTTTCTTTATTGCGGATTGGTTCTTGGTCCTTGGTTGAAAGATTCGGACTCAAAGATCGAATGGGTATTTCGTCTTGATTTATTCGAAACCAGTGATTTCGAATTTAGTTGGTTTTTTTATTTAGCTGTGATTGGTTATATCTTTTCGAGTGATTGTTTCAGCCTATGGCAAACGGGGCGTTATGTACTTGTATATGTGATGGAAGAATAACCCTAAAGACTACGAGGAAAATCCATAATTATATTTATACGTTCTTAATTTCATTTTCGTTTTCTATTTTTCTCTCTATTTATCTATCCCCTGTCTTGGTCACAAGAGGACTTAACTGAGTTGCGTGGGCTCCTAATCCAGTACACGCAGGGTAGTTTCCTCTTTATGATTGTCAAGCAATCTACCTTGACCAACTTTCACTTTCCTTAATTGTACGTTTTTTTGCGATTTTTCAAAAATATTTTAGTCGAGATATCGTCCTATACCTTTTTATTTCTCTTACAGACCCTTGATTTCTAGCTATCACTTTTCACTTCGTAATATTCCTCTTTCAAGGTTTCTGTACCACATCCCTAAAATCCAACTTAACCTCGAAATCCTCACGCTCTATATCCTATTATAGCCACTTCACCGACTTGTTTACGTCCTATTTTAAAATAAAGAGAAGAGAATAGAAAGAGAAACAAAATCTAGAATCAAAAGGCCGTGTTAACGCACACTGTACACCATACATTATTTATTTACACTAAAAAGTGGGATGGATTTTATGGAAGCAGTCTTGGCAGAGCTTCAGATGTAGTATTGGTGATCGAGCAGACATTTATGTCATGTTCTCTCATCTTTTCGATTCCTTTTCTCATAAAATAGAAAATGATGTTTATAAAGAGGAATTTCTTGTCTTTTATGTGAATTTGTTTTGGAAGCGACTTACTTTACATTTAAATGAACCTTAGAATAAGAAAATGAGCCAGTGTGTCTATAATTCATAAAACTCGTGAATTCACCCCGAGTGACCTGAAGTGAATTTGACGGTGTTACATTGATGCACTGGTGACCTAGTACATAAATCTCAACCTGGTAGGTTGGATTTAAAAGTTATATTTCGATTGATATCAAGTACGTGAATAAATTACATAAACTATAAGCCATATTGATCGTATTAGAAGATTCTTTAAGGTGAGAATCTTTCTTTTAAGTGATGGTCTCTGTTCTACAACGATACGAGCATAGAAAGGAATGAATATTCACTGGCAAGAAGAAGAAAACTTCATCGAATTCTATTAGGATAAGCTAATTAATATTTAGACTTATTAATAGGCGAGGAATAAAAACTAAGGGAGGATAAATCAGAGTAAGCTGAAAAAGAAATCGAGATTATAAGTTTTATAAGAAACAGCAAATACTGCGTTGTTATCTCATAGCCTACCTGTATATTAAAACTTACCAATAACTTGGTAATACTTATCTAATCGATTTTTAAACTTTGAATAATAACAGCTTACAATGTTTTTAGGTACACAATACCAAATATTACATTGGAAGTGACAATTTTGGCTATGTAGTTTTATCATGGATTGCTTGTATCTTGAAGCCATTGGACCGTAATTGGTGCGGCGAATTTTCCTTCCTGGCCATCTTTCGAGGTAATTAAAGCTGCCCCTCGAAAGGAGGACAGCATTAAAAGAGCTTTGGCTCCTTCGCCCACACCCAGTGGGTGGCTGGATGGCTCAGAGACAGTGGATGCTCCATAAGAAGGACCCCCGCCTCCGAAACCCCCTCACTCGCCTAAGGTTTTGAGGTGGAGGGAGGAAAAGACTCGCATGGCGAGTCAAACCTCTCCCGGTAAGTCTTCAAAGGCGACAGCGTCTTCAGCACATTATCCGGCTAACAGTGATCGGAGTTTTACTTCCGAGATGCGTACAGCCATTCCCGTGAGGGTCTTTTCTTCGAAGAGGGGCCCCCGCATCTCCTCCGACCTAGGTCTGAAGGGCATATTGCCTCAATGGAATTGCCGCTGATTCCGGGAAAACCGGGAGGAGCTGCTGAGGCTCGTCTCGTCCTGTTCCCCGTTAGTTAACTTTTGCAGGAGACCATGCTGGGCGCCTGCACCCTTCCCACTCTCCCGGAGTATAAGGGTTTTGCCACCCCACCACCACAGGATGGGGGCTAGGCAGGGAGATGCGCCTTCACCCCCGGCATGATTTCTCCGTTATTCTCTTTGATTTAGATACCTCCTTTCAGGCAGTAGCTGTGCAGCTGCACCTGGATAGGAGGTATACTGTTATTTCCGCGTATATTCCACCGTCAGCCGACTTCGACCCCGTGGGACATCCGCCGCGTCGTGGCACTCGCCAAGGCCCTATCTCTTGCTCGGAGATCTAAACGGTAGACACCCCTTCTGGGGAGACTACTCAATTAATCCCTGGGGTCAAGTCCTTGGCGACCTGATCGATGAGCTGGAGATAGGTGTCCTAAATGTGGATGAGTTTACGCATCACTGTCCGAGAATCACTTCATTTTCCTGACTCGATCTATCTTTGTGCTCTCCGGATGCACAGCATGATTTGAGGTGGGGGGTGGTCATTAACCTCCATGGTAGTGATCACTTTCCCATTCAAATAATATTTAATGGGCCGCTGCCGCCTGAGATCCCGCCTCGGTGGTGCTTGGCGCGGGCACGGTGATCTGTATTTCAGGAAATGACTGATTTCTCTATCTCAGTCGAAGAGTTTAGGTGGGTTGATGAGGCCGTTGAGTTCTTATCCGGCAACCTCATCACCGTGGGCCTGACTAGTATTCCTAGAACGTCTGGACAATTTTGCACGCCGACCACTCTCGTGGTGGTCAGCTGTTCTCGACAGTGTATATGCCACCGAGAGACGCCAGTCATACCCTAAGCTCTTCGGATTTAGGGCCAGGAAACTCCGTCAAGAGATAGGTATAGCTTTCGGGCTGGTGGCGCACCTGATTATGCCCAAGACGCCAGCCTAGAAGGTACCACGTTTGACCATTTGCGCCACGCCTCTGCTCCTAAAGCTTGCACAGCGCCGGGAGTATAGCGTTAGGCCTTTTTGGAGCACACTTCGTGTCACGCTGAAACCGTGCCAGTATATACAGATGGCTCCAATTTCCAAGATGGGGTCAGTTTTCACGCCATATCTCCTCTGTTTGAAGTCAGGCGCTGTGTTTGTCTTCACGCCCAAGCTGGTCGAAATACACCGCTCAATACAGGAGATTACGCGACGTGCCCTTTTCGGAGACCGGATTGTGATTTATAGCGACTCACAAGCGCCCTGAGTGCTCTCGGGGCATTGGAATTTTTGCATCCCCTGGTTCGCGACATCCGTGTCGCCAAGGTTTTGGCGAGTTGGGAAGAAGTCCAGATTATCTCCTGCTGGGTTCCTGGACATGTAGGAATTGCGGGGAATGAGCGCACCGATAAGGGTGCCAAAGAGGCTGCGATGATTGGACGAACAGACCAGCGTTTTCTCTTCCTAACACTGATTACATGGCAGGAATACTGGCATCTCTCCGGGCTGCCTGGCAAAGAAGAAGTGAAACGGTCGAGGGGAACCTAAAGTTTCGTGCCATTGCGCGGTGACTGTTCTCGGGGACCTAGCCTCCAGTACCACGACGGCTTTAGGAAGCTTTCTGTCTTCTCCGAATTAGACAGATTCGCGAGACGCACCGCCATTTGATGGAGCGCTCGCCTGCGCCTTAGTGTGACAACTGCATTGTTCCCCAGACTGTTTGGCACATTCTCTTTGAATGTCCCAGTCTGGGTAATCTTTGCACACATTACCTGTGCCGGTACCGGGATAAGCAGTGTCGCTACCGCTTGTCCCTTGTACTCGGCACGGGTTCGTGTACACTAACTTGTGGAGTTTTTGGATCAGGCTAGCCTCCTCCTTATTTAACTGTTTTGTTGGTGCTGTTGTTGTTTTTTTTAGTAGGTGGCACGTTCCCTCGCCGGGGCCTCCTCTCGACTCCCGAGCGTGCTTCCTGCTTGGTGCCCTTTTCGTTTTTCTTTTTTTTAATGTCATTGTTGTTGTTTTTTGGCATATTATTATTTTAATTTATCCTAGTCATAAGCTGTCATGAGTACGGCGACTTATGCCCAAGTAAGCAGTCGCCAGATGGGCTACCACAATGAAAAAAATAAAAAATCTTAAAGCCATTGTTTCTTGATTTATTTGTTGTTATATTAAGCTCAAAAGAGTGAATCAGATATAACATCGGGAAAACCGTTTGACATCTTAAGAACTTGAATCAACTCAACCCTCAGTTTACATCTCTCCAATGACCTTTGCCTTTTTTTGTTTTGTTTTGGTATCTTTGTTATTTGGTTGTTGCATGTTTTTGGTTTGTTTATAATCTAGCACATCATTAGGCTGTAGCGTGATTACGGCGACTTTTGCCCTAATAGACAGTCTCCAGATGGGCTTCTAAAATAACAATTACTCCAGTGACTGAAATGGCGCATACTGAACCTGTATTCATGTGATCTCTCCCGCAATCTGCGAACCATCATTGTTGCACGTCGCTAAACTCTTCCAAGCATTTCTACCCTCGTACTCTGATAGCTTCTCGACAAAAAAAATAGCTTGGAACTATTCCTTCATTAATTGATTTTTTTACAAAACTAATTCAAAAGAGTTTCGATAGTTCACTTTTAATTAAGGTGAACTGGATAGGCATTATCAAGAACGGGCATTTTAATTATTTTCATAGTTTTTATATAATAGCTTAATTCCTCTCCAGTTATATTAATATTCGAATGAATACTACCCACATTAATTGAATTACATAGATCATAAGTCAGTTTATGTTGTCTTTGACGGTAAAAACAATTGAAAACTGTTCATTTAATGCATGGGTCGGGTTGATACTTATTACACCTTAAAAATCATCCACAGGGCCGATGGATTTACGGTTATCAACCTATTTATAAAATGTCTTAGGTTCGCGATCGATGTCAACGCTAGTTCATTGTCCTGGTGCCTCTTAGCTCTCTTTATGTTACATATTATAAGACAACGAATAAAAGTAACTATCTGTTCTAGATTTCAACAATATTAAGGGTCTTTAAAATTATATTGCCTATGTTATTTTTCTCCGATTCATTCTTATTCTCTCTATTTATTCTAGGAGCTTGTCTATATCTAGTAGGACCTCTAAAGTTTATAATGCATACGATTATTTATAATGAAAATTTCTTGCTGGAATGCTCTATACATTTCGTGTGTGTTATCAGTGCTCGAAATTTCATTCCAATTTACGTGTTAGGCGCTACAAGAAGAGCAAAATTAAGTTTTCTTAATAACTCGAAAAATATTTATATTGAAACGAATTATTTGGTGATTAATCATTCACAAAGATTCACCCATATACACATTTTCTACCTAATTTCCATCTATGGTCAAAATCAAATCCAAAAATTTATGGTCGCAAGTAGGCTCAACTTTTGGATGAAGAAAGTTATCATTTATAAAATTTACGAGTTTTCCTTCAATATCCATCTTTTCATAAGCAAAATTTACATTCTGTAAATTAAATTCGCCACGAGGAGTTGTTCCTACTTAAAATCAAGTGTTTAAAATAGTACTCTCGTCATTTTGCCGTTGTCTTGGTGGCCTGTAGACAACAGCGGAGTTATTTTTGATGCGATTTTTCTTGATATCAAAGCAAAATGTTCTTTGCCTACATCTATATTTTTGTCTCTCATCAACGCATTTAGTTATTTATTTTAACTATAATAAACTCCCTACCATTTGTCTATTACATTGTTCATTATCGGATAATTTAAACTCTTCTATAAAGTTCCCACTACAAATTAAGTCCCTCGCGTTTTCTGCTATGTTAAGTTCGGTAAGTGTATGTTATTTACTCAATGCAGAGACATTTCTGGTCACTTTGAATATTTTATTGATAATCTGACTACTTAAGTCAGTGTTTAAGTAGCTCTCATAGGGGTACACGTATCATAGCTATTATTACTATAAGCTTTTCTCAAGCACAGGACCCTTTATGCATTAGTTTGAATTAGAAATACTTTGAAGCAACGCTGAATAAGTTAATGGAATTGAAATGTTTTTTGATAAACGTTAGCTAAATAATATAAGATAATCCTTTCAATGCTAGAAAAAATCAATATCATCTTAATATAAACTCTATATTTCCCTAAAGTAATATCAAAAATAAAAGATAAAACATAAGTTGAGTGAGAACTCTGTCAAGAGTTCAGGACTTAAAGTTCATAGGCGTGTCAGGCTGGCAATCGCCAGTTGACTGTTCCCCGAGATAGTCGTTTGAATCCCCCCCCGAGTAAAGTTCTCCCCTAAATTGCGGGTATTTATTTTCCATTCAAATCGACCCTTACTAAACTCTGATTTTGCATTCGCCAAACTGTTAGGGATCTTAGACGAGAATAAACCTTCCCTTATGCAAAGTAAATGGACCTTTGGCAAAACTGGAATAAATTGATTAATTTAACTTAGTTCGCAGGGATGTAAAATTGCATATACGAGTATTAAGTTATTAAATTATATGTGTAAAATGGGTTAAAAGTGAGTGCTTGGTAGAGCATGGTAACTTTTTTCCTTTTTTATTTCTTATGACCTTTTGGTCTAAGTTTATATGCACAGCACGACTGTGGCCATCAAAACTTCAAATACAGAGGAATAAAACCAATCACATTAATTGGATGGTAATAGGGGATGTTCTATATGGTAGGGGCTGTTATTATTATTCCTCAATAACCCTATATTTTTAGAACGTGATTTTTTTTAATATTTTTTTTAAGTGGAGGAGTAAACTGGTATGAATTTCCAGTGCATTCTTTACCTCCCTCTCTATCCCCCCTCCAGTCCTCGTCCATTCCCTCCTTCCTCTATTTACCCGCTCTCTACCCTCGTACTCTGCCCCCTATACCCAGTCCACTACTCCCCCCCCATCCCTCTCCCGATCCCCCTCCCCCTCTTCCTATCTACCCCTTTCTTTCTCTCCCCAACTCTCCCCTCTCTCCTCCCATCCCCATCTCTCCCCTCCTCTATCTCCCCATCCCTCTCCCCCCATCTCCCTCTGCGTTAATCTCCCTCTCCCTCTCCTTCTCCCCAAATCTCTATGCTCTTACCCTGTTTTCCTCTCCCTATCACCCTCTCTCTCTGCACCTTCTCCTTATCCGTCTTTCCCCCTTCTCCCTCTTCCTCCCCATCTCTCCCTCTCTCATTCTTTCTTTCCCTCCCCCTCTATCCCCATTCTCTCTTCCCCCCTCCCCTCTTCCTCCACCTTTCTCCCGCACTCCTCCTCTTCTATAGGGATTAAGGATGGTAGGGAGGAGCAAAGGGGATTGGTGAGGGAATTGGGTAAGAGAGGAGTAGGTGATGGCATAGGGTTAGAAGAACAGGTAAATGAGAGGGTAGGGGAACATGGAAGTGAGGTGGGTAGAGATGATTACAATCGATCTGAAAGATCAAATAGGCCGAAGGCCAACATTCCGAAGGGGTGGTAGCAAGCGAAGCGAAGCGAAGCGCAAGCTCCCCCCTGTAGGTGGAGAGTCGTGAAGCCATGGCTTTTTATTATAAAGAATAATGCAGGCAATCAATTGGAAAGTGCAAAAGCCCAAAGCCACAAGTCCAAAAGGCCGAACGTGGCATAAAATTAAAAGGCTCCGGAATCTAGAAAAGAAAAGTTTAGCGAGAAAGAGAGCATTTACCCGCTTTTTAAAATTCACCCAAATAAGAAAGTTGACCACATCATTAGGAAGAGTATGCCACAATTTACCAGATGCAGGAAAGAAACATCGAGAAAAGAGCGATGTGTTATACGGATAAACAAAAAAAGTATTATCATTCAACCCAATTGAGTAGTACGTGCTGGTTGTGTATGGGTAGGCGGCAGACGGTTAAGCTGGTTTTTGAGAATACATACAATTTTAAAAAAAATAGGTTAGTGATTTCAGCAGACGACAATGTCGAAGATTTATTTGCAATATCTGGAAGCAAAATTTAATCTGGTTGAAAGCTCTATTTAAGAATTTTAAGTTGGATTCTGATGCAGACAACCAGACACACTGCCAATACTCAAAATGGGGCAATATAAAATAATAAAAGCAATTTCTAATATCATCAGTGGAATATATTTGGCAGCGCTTTCGAAGCAAACCGATTCTTTGAGAAATTGAGGTTGTAGCCGATCGCAAATGAGACTCAAACGTAGACGAGGATAAAGAATGTTTATTCTCTGATTCGAATCCCGCTAACCAGGATTTGTTTGTTAATATTTAATCGAACCACACTCTACGATTCTTGCCTACGTCTAATAGCGTCTACTAGGGCGAAAGTTCTTTTGTGCTCATCTTGAATGAACTTGATATTAAGCTAAGATACCACTTTATGTTCTATTTTAAAACTTAAGAATTCCCTCTTACAATTATTTTTTCATCTCTGTAGCTCTAAGGGTTAGATATGTATATATGACGATTCCAATTCAGATACATCTTATGTCGTCTCTTTCTATACTTATATATGTATAACGAAAAGAGTTTAATTCTGGAAGGGAAAATATGTGGAAGTTTATAACCAAGTGAAGTACTTGGGATGTGAAAACCAGAAAGTCATGCAACTCTTATGTTGTAAAGTATATAAGAGGGGTGGAGAACCAACCCCTCGGCCGTGGTTGAATTGTAATCGCTTACTAACGAAGGTGGAGTAGAGACAATTTTACAACAGTAAGATAATTTTGGATGCATCTGATAATTAGTTTGATCCATGGCAAGAACCAATCGTTGCAATACTGCACTAGAAACAGCGTATTGCAGTTAGGTAGCAGACATATTCTTCTGTAACTGCTTCCAGTTACGGCTCCTCTTTCCTGCTTACGAAAACATCAAGGATGCATCCCATAGATGCACCTGCACCGTACACTGCTACAACCACAAATGTCATGAGAAGTTCTTAGGCAATGGATTCCAATCCCCAGTATTTGGGAGTACTAAGAATCTTCGAGATTGGAACATAAACTGGTGCACTGAGAGGATGGACTCTGAGAGTAGAAGTAATGGTTCCACCTATCATTTGGGATCCTCTGATATGCAAGCCTCTTTCTTCATTATCGACTTCTTTAGTGTTCGTGGTCATTTTTTTTATTTCACCTCTGTTGAACACTATTTACTCTCATTTTCCCCTAACATTGTTTTTTAATAACAAACCCAAATTGTTCGGCATTGCTTCCATTGGCTCTCTTACTACAAACTTCACTCTCACTTCCGCTTCAAGGGAGGAGTTTGTGCTTACTGTCACTCGTGTTATTTTTCACTCGCTTCTACTGCATTAAGTTACTAAACTGTAATGCCCTCTAGCTAAAGGTACTCTTGCCTTCTATAACTAAATTCATTTGTCGTCTCTCCTAAATTTAGAACTCTGATTTTTATACTATCTTACCCTACATTTTAAACTATTTCTTTCCTCTAAACCCCAGGCAGAGATATTTTGGAGGACTTTAATGTCCACTACAAAAAATGATTGAAGCTACGTTTACTTATCTCTTAACTCATTTCTTATTTTTAACGATATACAACAGCTTACCTAACACCTAACATTTATTTGAGACAACAAAACATAACTATCAAAGACCCGCTCATTTTCTCACTTCTAATATATCCTTCTAGAAATATACTGTTTCGGCCACTTTGAGATCCTCTCGTCATAATCAAATATGTGTGGCATGTTCTACGAAACCTGCACCCCACACTCTTAAACGCCTTTTCACTTTTCTGTTGGTACCGTCGCTCTACTGACTGGACAAACCTTAGAACTTTGTACCGAGACGTTCCATGTGATGTTGCTGCTTCTCCCACGGGATATTTCTTCCTGTGCAAATGAGTTCACAAGGGTCACCGATGCTGGTATGGAAGCATACATTTCATTTCCATTCTCTTCATGATTTTCAACTTCACAGCCATGCTTTAACGAGATCTGCTCTAATGCAAGCCCAATGTGAAACAGGGTTCAAGACATTGTGTGAGTACCTTTCTCCTGTTAATCACTCTGACTTATCCTTCGAAGGAATCTTGCAAATTATATTCTTCGTATTGCTAAACACATTTTTTAAAATAGAAATGGGATAAAAAGTTATCTTCTAAACTCAAACATTATCTATGATCTTTCGCTAAAAGCATTTAGCCAACATGTCTCAATTCTTTTCCACCTCTTTTATCATTTCATTCAAGATTTCTAAAGCTTTCTATAAGGTTTGATACAAATCACTTCCCTCTACTATCTTTTAGCTTTTCTCCTTCATTCCGTGACCTAACTTTTAGGTACCTCTGTAACAGATCCATCTCAACTGTTGAAGATGGATCTACTTCAGCTGCCTTTTACATCAAGTATGACGTTCCAAATGGCTGTATTTTCTTTTATACACCCTTTCTAGTTTTCTTTAATGATTTCTTATTTCAACGTTCCACTCCATTTCTTCCTATGCCAATAACATGACTTTGTATTCTTCTTTTCATATTCTTTACATTCCTTTCCCTGACGACTTGGAGCAGTTCCATTTTCAATAACCCTCTCACTAGTATCAAATTTTGAGGTAATAGCAGAGTTAATATCCTTCAACATTCAATAAATGAATATAAACTTATTTTTCAAATTCACTTTTACAACTCAAGCCCCCAACAAATATCTTAAGTTAAACAGACACTTTAGATCTATCATGGAAGAAATACATATTAGCCATAACCAAAAGTGCTTATAAGGAAATAAGGATCCTCTTCAGATTCGAAAAATTCTTCACTTTTTCCAATTGCTAAAACTTTATAGGGAATTAATACGCCCTTAAATTGAATATTGTTTACATATTTTGGTTCAGTCACATTTCTCTAAATTATTTGATGCTATACAACAAAAGCTGTCCTTCTAATCAACAACACTATATTGTCTGTAACGCTCGAGCCTCATGATAATATTAAAAGGTCACCTCTCTTGTTCTCATTTCTACCGATATTCTAAGGCAGCCTGTTCTGAAGGACTTACTATATGCGTTACTCCACTTATAAGCTAGCTGCATTATACTCTTAAAACAGTAGCTTCTCATAGATATTGTGTGGATGTTTCAAACTCCAGAATCACATGTCATGAACGATATATCTTCAATCTACAGCCAAACTGTGGAAGACACTTATTCTGTGTTTCCATCTTTCAGCCTTACACTTTCCAAAATGTAGGTATTTACATATTTAATGGACAACTGCTAACTAAATCCACAAGATATATTAAAGTACAGAGCTATGAGTGGGAAGTTTTGCCCTTTCTGCTGCTTTACCATAAAAATATTTCTTAAATTATTAAATTTTGAAATGCTTCCAATGATACCAGACTAAAAAATTCATTATACATTAAAGCAGGTCTAATGTCTTTAGTTAGCATGGCCACTGTTGGAAAACTTTCCTATATTTTCATAAAATAATTTTAAATTAAGGAAAAAATTGTATAGTATTACACTATAAGAATTAAAATTATATTGAAAAATTCTAAACATTTAAAAAATATAGATTTCATAGAAAATGTCGCTGAAAACTAAATAAATGAAATTGAAATGATTCTACTCGTGTAAAAGATAGTATGATCTTGTTTTGACACCTCAACATAAGGATAGCAATAAGAATCTCAGCACACAGATAGTGAGAATTTTAATTTGCAAAACATTATTACTATTTTAGTTGCGCTATATATCTTTTTTTTTAATTTGAGTACTTGCAACATTTACGAACGGTTGATTTCTTTTTATTCAATTGAAATTTAAAATTTGTGAATTGTATTAGCAAAGTAAATAATAATAGCTCTTTGATGAGTTCTTCTGTTAAACCTAAAAAAGATTTTCAGGGAAAGTTCTTCGTTCCAAGAAAAATAAACATGCTCATATTTTCATCAAAATAAGTTCAAACTGTGCGTCTGTGTCTAATTTGTTAAAATAACTAACCATAAATATCTCGAAAATTTAAAAGGAACTTTACGTTCAGCCATCCTGAGATGTTTAAAATAATTTGGGGGGGCAAATTCTAATAGTTTCTTATAAAGTCTGTTAATGAAAATGATTCAGTTAGGTAAGTAAGTTATGCAGTGCGTAAAGTAATTAAAAATTAGATGAAACTACACATAAAAAGTGAGTTTCTTAAAAAGTATCTCGTTGTTGTTACAAAAACTTTTAACTCATAAAAAAGTCTATTGGTATAAGAATATAAGTTTATCACAGAACGCAATTTCTAGTCGTATATAAGAGATGTCATTATATTCAAGAATCTCTAGAAACCAACAGTATCAGGTTTTTCTTTGTATTTTATAGTTGTAGATAAGATAACATATAAAATGCATAAATGACAATTGGCTCGAAGTGTGTGTGGTCAGATAATGACAAACTTTAGAATAAGAGAAAATTTAACCTGTTTTAAATAGAATGTGTGCGACTACCAGGAATGAAGAACTTTCTGAGGTCATTCAGCAATAGGTAACTTCGATTTGTTCCATAAAAATCTTGTTATTAGTTACGGACGGTGCGCCGTCTATGGTAGGAGATCAAATGGGAGTTGTTTCTTTGATCAAGGAGGAATTTGAAAGCCGTGTCATTTATTCTAATAATTCAGTGCAACATTGCTGTATATAAGAACAAAATTATGTATACATTCTCTGGGAATCAACAATAGGATGAAATAGGTCACTACTGAAATAGACATTAATCAGTGTATATCGTTAGTAAACGCCATAGTAGAACATCTTTTGTTTCAGGAAATTTATAACTATAATACTCAAAATGTTATTTGATAAGTCATGCTCAGGATAAAAATCATTAAATAATAACAATGATAATAATAATCCACTTTTATTTAGTCTTCCATTATTCCACATGGGAAACGTGAGTAACCTTGCATTCGTTGGTTGTATTCCTTCTATTAACGCTACTGGTGCTTTTTCTTTGACCTGATCTCGACGAAATATTGAAATCAATATTATTATCAGAATGACAATCCCCAACAAGCCCGAAGTGAACGGGAGAAAGATCGGGCGTACTAGTTACTAGCCACCACACAGCTATTGTTTGAAAGACTTATGTGGCTCAAGAAAGAGAGATGGCAGATCTTGTCAAAAAATGTGATTTATTGTTTGTGTTAAAAATGAGTACTAGGAAAAAGTGCAGCATGAACTAGCAGAGAGAATTGTGTACGTAAGTTGTACTTGAAACACGACTCCCGAGAAGATCCTTTAACATCACGCGACATCTTGAACCTGTGAAGCCTTCGAATGGATAAATATCTTGGTCGATGGGACAGGGTTGGGGTTTTGATTAGGGTAAATAAATGACCATGTCCGATTCTAGTTTGATAACTACTCGATAAAGAGGATAACGGTTTTGGGATCTGAACTAAATTTTTATTTTCTCTTTATGCATTGATTCATGTCATGCCTACTCCACGGGCATGGCGAAGTGATGAGGATAATTATGTATTAATAAAAGATATATAACCTTTCCCTTTTTCCATCATATTTCCTACCCACGTTACGAACATGAGAATTATCATCAGGAAATGTAAGTTTGTAAGTTTTGATGATCACATAGAAAGACACAGTCGAAGGGCCATAGAAAATCTTTAGTCCGTGGATCCCTGTTAAATCAGGGCGACATCAAGGACGACAAGAGACTCTTTCCTCCTCGTATCAAAAGGAGAATGCAGAAAGGTCACTATGAAGAGCATCAAGAGGGGTACTTAAATTTCTAGGTAGTTTTTCCCAAAAAGCTCTCAAACATGTTTTCGAAAATAATCCTGGATCGAAAAATAGAAAGTAATTATTCAAACCTTCTTAATTCTTTTATTCTCTCTTCTTCCTTCTCTTTGATTTACAGGGCCCCTCTTTATATTCATTTCTGGAAGAGAGAACATAGAATCTAGTTTCCTTCTTTCCCTTTTACCGAGCCACACAAAATTTCATTTATACCTCTACTCTATCCCCTACTCTATCGCCTACTCTCGTCCATTTCTTGCCTATAGCTTTGTTTCCTGAAGGATATTTGCCTTGGGCCTCGGATTAGAGTATTTTATTAGACAGTATGGGTGAATTCTTAACGTTTTTCAACCTACTTCACCTGAACCTCCTCTTGGACCACTTTTACGCGAGAGCTACCAAATCGCCCAGGCTTGCGTCAACCACATCTTCACGGAAGTGTCCCCTGAACGCTAAGGCCGATCAAGTCCCAGTTTAGTGGTATGGATGGTAGTTAAAAGTGGCTCCTCTCGTTTGCATCCAAAGAGTGCCATTACTGTTGTCCCTCCCTGCGACTTATTTCTTGGTTCAAGTCGCTCTAGAGATCTATGGTGACTTTGGCACTTTCAAGGGGCAGCTATTACAGGACTGGGTTCTTGATGTGTGCAAGTTTCCCCGGGAAGCCGGTTTTAAAGGTGAAGCGTTAAGTTCAAGGGTGAAAGACGCACCCGTACGAAATAAAGATGTACGAAAGATAAGACTCAGTTTGGTGAATGATTTGTCCCTTCAGTTAATACTCTGATCTTTGATTTTGAATGACGGTTTTGTGAGGAACGTTGGGAGAGTTGCGCGACTCACCACGTGTCTTATATTTTTCCTTCTGAGACTTCAAACCTTATTTATAAATCGATTTTCGGGAGCCTCCTGGCGTGGGTATACTCGTTGGTTTCCACTTTTTGCACCCTGGTTCTGCCCTTTCGTGATAGACTCCCTTCCCCATGGGTGTGTCAGCAGCACGTTACATTTGGCCGATTATGAGCCCCCAGCCTTAATACCCAGAGGGTTATCTGCCTCCATTGTTTAAACGGGTTCTGGATAATTGCTCGTCCTCTCCTCAAATAGCAACCCAAGTAGTTTCCTCTTTAGGTTACTTGGGTTATATACCTTTCATACATTTTCGCGAGGCACCGTCGTTAGTTTCTAATTCCTCCTCTAAAGTAAATAACAACATATATTATCGTTATACATTCACACATTCATTCATGAAATTGATATCGCTATGCACACAGAAACACACACACACAAATATATATATATATATATATATATATATATATATATATATATATATATATATATATATATATATAGATATAAATATGGATATGAGAAACTCACAAAGTAGCGCGTGAGTAGAGCAATAAATGCAAAAAATCTCACAGGAAAATGAAGGGCGGATTCCAGGTACCTTCGAACTTGCTTAGTTCATTATCAAGGAATACGAAAAAATTTACCATCTTTGTCAAAATTTTTCGTGGTGCCTTGATAATGAACTAAAAAGTACGAAAGTACTTGGAATCCGCCTTTCATTTTCCTGTGGGATTTTTGTATATATATATATATATATATATATATATATATATATATATATAATTTCCCGGTGAAGGTAAGGACACATAGGAGGCTGAGGTACATGTGATTAATTTATGGAACAACGTTTCGGGCGTATCACACATCTTCAGGTTCTAAAATCATAAATTAATCGCTTTTACTTGTTCTTGTTGTTTGCAAGGAACCTATATTCGTAGTACGGTTCGCTCATTGAAAGAGAGGTTTTGTTCCCACATGGGAATAAACCATCGCACTGGAAAAGATTTGTCTAAGAAAGAGGCTTCCGCAATTAGAAATCATATTATACAATGCAAGACAGAATGTTCCATAGATAACTTCAAAATAATTGGTCGCAATAACAATGAATATAGTCTAAGAATTTTGGAATCACTACTGATACAGAGAAAATCTCCTACACTCAACATAGATAATAACATTTTTTCCGTTTTTATTTCTTAATTTTAATTACCTCATTCAACAACCAACCAACTTTCTCTTATTCAAAAACCAACCAATCAAATTCCTATCCTTCTTTAAGCCACATCCTTTGTAATTTCTTCGCTTTGTGATTTCTCCTAAATTTCATCGGTAAGCAATATTATACTGTAATTATTTACTTTTGGGTTTTTTTTTGTTGTTTTTTTCGTTTCATTAGTGGTTACATTAGATTGATAATTTGATTCTCTTGCCTTTTAAATTCCTGAGTTATTTTTATTTTTGTATTAACCTACATAGACTTAACCTGATTATTTTTAATATTTTTAATATTCTTTAACTGTATTAGATTAATTTATGATTTTAGAACCTGAAGATGTGTGATACGCCCGAAACGTTGTTCCATAAATAAATCACATGTACCTCAGCCTCCTATGTGTCCTTACATTCACCGTGAAATTGAAGATTCGACTGGTCAGGAGCAGCTATTATGACTATATATATATATATATATATATATATATATATATATATAAGGAAAAATCCTCTAAATTTTCATTAAGATTTTCGACTCAGGGTGCGATAGGCTGAAGGCTGAACATAGGGAGATATCTGTGTTCATATAATACAACGAATTAATTAAGGTAACACTTCTCAATTGAGCCCCCAACGCTACAGTTCGTCCCCTTCAACTTGTCCAGAACTTTGCCACTCGAGTTCTCCTCCGTCGAGGACGATTCTCGTGCTCACACCTTCGCTCAGTGAACTTCACTGAATACTCACTAAATTTCGAATTACTTTTAAAGTCCTTCTTACGTTTAAAATCCTTATCACCGCAATTCCCTCTTACCGGTCCTTTCCCCTGGATGTGTCCAGATAACAAACAGCCCCTTCCTCGGCAAGTGCCCTCTTGCTTTTGGTTTCTCACACTTGTCTCCGCCTTATGGGTGATCGCACCTTCTGTGTAGTTGCCCCTAAGCTGTGGAATGACATGTCCGCTCTCATACGTTCCTCTTCCTCGCCTGGCGTTTTTAAGCCGGTTCTGAAAACACCTCTTCTGTCAGGTGTTTTCCTCGTCGATGGATGGCTGCCCAGCGAAGTCTTCAATGTCTCAAAGGGCGCCATATAAAACCTCTATTATTATTATTATTATTAACTGCAATAGTAAAGCGGAATGTGGTTGAGAAGTTGTGCGAAAGTGAATTTCATCCATCTAATTATTTGGGTTAGGGAGTCGAGAAGACAATGTAAGGAAGCCAGAAATAACTATTCCCCCTCCCCCCCGAATGCAGAGGCAGGGTAAAAAGAAGGTGACTTCGAAACTCTCTAAAAATACATTTGTAGGACAACTTCAAAATATATTTATGTATTTCGATATGGATTTAATGTAATGTTGAAATGCTATTTTGTCGAGACGATACATTATTGATGACCTCAAAGATTAACGGATATTATTTTCTTAGGTTTGTTGTCTAAACAAACTGTCCACTTGTATTTGATAATTGAGAAAAATCGTGACAGACGAAAGCATTCGAATTTGCTGTTAACTTATTGAAAAATATGTATATATATTTTGGATTATCTCGTGGCTTCTTTGTTATTTAATACCACAAATTCCTAGATTTTCGATGTACTCCAATTAATTTTAGATGTAAATCACGAATTTTTAATAATAATTGAATGTGATTCTTTTTCCTAGCATTGGCTTGGGAATTGTCAATCAACTTTACCATTTTTGGTGAATCTTTTCTGCAACTTTATGGTCTTCTTGAAATAGCTATCAATACTAAATAAACTGTTCTAGTCTAAATGTTTGCCTTTTAAAATTCACAACTATTATAAAGTTATTTCTCTTTCAATAAATTTAAATTTGTTTCCTTCTTTGAAAATTTATGCTAATTACAATCTTCTTTACCCTAGTCTTATGATCTTTTTATATTCATTCTTGCACTATTATATTTTTCTCTCCTTCTACTTAGAATCTGGAACGCTGACTAGACTCTAGGTAATACCTGGAAGCAAATCTAGATTAATGGCCTCTTTACAAGACTAAAATCCACTTTAAGCGGTATTATATGTATGTAAATAAATAAAATAGAAAGGAGTTGATTACTAGTATAGATAAAGAGCGATATATATATATATATATATATATATATATATATATATATATGCAAAAAATCCCACAGGATTCCAAGTACTTTCGAAGAACTTTTTCATTTTCTTGTGGGATTTTTTGCATTCATTGCTCTACTCACGCGCTACTTTGTGAGTTTCTCATATCCATATATATATATATATATATATATATATATATATATATATATATATATATATATATATATATATATATATATATATATATATACAGTGGACCACAAAACTTTACAATTAGAAATTCAAATTTACAGACTTTTAATTAACGCAGATTAATGCAATTTACAACGCACGTGAAACTTAATGAAATAAATACAATGTAACTATCAGAAAAGCAAGATGATGTACAGGAAAACCTCAAATACATTTTCTCCAAATCAGATAAGTTACGCGGATCTCGTTTCTGGCCAATGAGTTTCAATTCCCTCCACAGATTTTCGATGGGATTCAGGTCAAGAGTTCGACTTGGCAATTCCAAAATATTAATTCTACCTGTATGCAACCAATTCTTACTTTGTTTTGCTGTAATGCTTAGGGTAATTTCCTTGTTGAAGTGCCTATAATGGTTTCAAGTTGAGAGTCGATACTAGATAACAAATTTCTTCCAAACCCCTGATGAGAAAAAACAACCACATACAATGATTTATCCATCACCAAATTTAACTGTATGGATCGTATTCTTTGACGCTCTGCATCACAAGTTTTTCTTCAAATCTTTCCGATCGAATTTAGACCGAAAATTTCTATCAACATTTCATCGGCTCAAAGAATTTTATTCCCAGAACATTGCCGGTATATTTAAATGTTAATGGATGACGAAAGAAACCTCGCATTTAATTTAGAATATTTTAGATTTTCGGGAACAAATGAGAATTAGTTTTCAATGCGACATTTTGCAACTGTAACCTAATTATATGTATTTATATGAATATGTGAACTTTTGCGTTATAAAATTTCACTATTGTCCTAATAGGTTTTCCTCTTCACCATTTTGATTTATAGTTGCATTTTATTTAGTACATAAAATTCCACTTAGTTTGTAAATTTCATTAACTTGAGTTAACTAAAATTATGTAAATTATCATTTCTAACAGTGTGTTGTACACTTTGTCTGCCCACTCTATATATTGGGTGTCCCAACCCTGAATAACTCAGTCCAATATAATTTGATATAAATGGAAATTTAATCTTTATGTGATTTTTATTATCACCAAAAATTTCAATAATATACCTATAATAATATTTATACAAAGGATGTCTAAAAAAAATCCAAATCAATATAACTTATTGAAATAAATGAGCAACATGTTCACCTTCTCGAGCACATACAGCCCTTTATCACGTTTTAAAAAAAGAAATACCTTTTCTATCATCACATAGTCTGAGGTTATTCCATGCAAGAAGAATATTTCCTCAAGTTCAGATTCAGTAAATTTATTTTTTCTATTTTTTTTTTTATGGAGTAACCCATACAATTATAGTCGGGTGATTGAGGAGGACATTCATCCTTTTTGTCAAAATGAGGACAATTTTCTTCTCAAAATGTTGTATTGTTTTGTTAATAGGAGAAGGTGAACCCTCTTGCTTGAAAAGAAGTCTCCTTTAAGATAGAGCTAATGGCAATCAGGAAGTAGGCCGATAGTTCGATGTAATTTTCTGAATTAACTTTGGATTTTTTTATATCGATCAAATGAATCCTCGTTTTACCATTCCATGACACTCCCGCAAAAATCGTTATTTATTTATTTTTTTGCAAAATCTTTATAAGGAATGGATGGATGTCCTTTTTCTTTGAACCATAAACTCTGTTATTCTGACCAATTGTTGGCACTTCTAAAGTTAAATCTTTTTCATCAGTAAGCAAAATTTCTTTTATCTTTAGATAAATAGCGCCCATAGAGCAACTTACAACCTCTCTTTCTACGTTGTCTTACATTAATATCTCAGCGGGAAATGCGCATTCTTTTATAAGCTTATAATTTTTGTCGTTTTAAAATCCGTTGCACAAAAGAACGGAAAATACCCAATTCAATGGGGTTTTCTTCTTGAAATAAAACAAGTTATTCTACTTCTATCATTTTATTCTCTGTGGTAGCAGTTTTATTATGGCCACCCTAATCTTCCTTTTCAGCTATCGAACCAGTAGTTTTTATCTTTTCAATCAAGTAATTAACACTTCTCCGAGTCCAATTTCTATTTGAAAATTCACGAAAAATTCTATTTCCATTCCATCTACTTTTCTTTAAAACATGCTTCTATTATAATTTTATCATTTAAACTAAACATCATTGGAATATAAGGAATAATAAGGCAACTAATAAGCTTAAATTTTAAATGATGACTGAAAGAGAGAGAGATAAAACGCCAACAAGGATAATATCGCGCGTTATCTTGATTCGGTAAGCAAACTTTTGAGTGACTATAGTATTTTTGTGAATTTTAGCAATATTATTCTTGTTAGGTTGATGAAAATTTTATAGATAATAGAAAATGCATATAAATTGCTGGAAATGAATTTTCATTTGTATATAATCATATTTGACTGAGTTATTCAAGTATATATATAATCGGCTAATTCCATCTAAATTTAGTTTCCTTTTTCACTAACTGTATAATTTAAGAACGCGATTTTTGGGAGTATTTGAATAATAATTTCATCTTTTTTTCGTTATGACTTAAGTATAATTTAAATTCTAAGAATTTCTTTAGAGTTTGAAAAAACAAAATAGTTTAGTTGAGAAAAAATAAATATGATTATCCAATGCTTTATAAATGTTTTAAAAGAAAATGAATTACAATCAGTGAAGTTTAGAAAATTAATTAAAATTTAAGTAAGGTTGCTTTTTTATTTTATCTACAACTATATTTTAGCAACGTGATATTTTGAAAGGGGGGGAATTTAGTTTAGAGTTCCCTTTTAAAATTATTATAATTGGCGAAGTTCAGAAAATTTATAAAAATTTAACCATGGCTGCTTTTTTTTTTAGATTGTAAATTTTAATCTCAGTAGCCAAACGCAAGCTCCCCCCTAGGATGGAGTGGCGAAGCCATTGCCTGGTGAAATCTAAAAATTTATTCCCCTGAATGCACTAATATAACAGACTCGCTGCAATATTCGTTCCTCATTAACTTAGCGTAATGATGCATGAAAGACATTAAAGGACACTTGCGGAGTTAAGAATGGACTCTTGGCATTCCTTATTATCTAATTCGTTCGGTATCTCGAAACAATAATCAACTGATTGAATTCTAACTCATGGTTTAGAATTTGCTTTTAATAAATCAGTATTGTTGCTTAGTGAATGACGTCACTCGTAATTGGATTTAGGTGTATAAACACCTAAACCTATTTTAGAACTTAGGTAGTCAAGAATATCTTTGAATTGTTCCTATTGTTTGTTTGTGCGTTGTAAGTAAAGAATTGCAGCTAAATCTTTGAGGATCCGATACTAGTACATTGAGGATATACTGGTTTCGAACCATTAAATTGTGATGTTTTAGCTGACCACATGTACTCCCAGGCCACCATACCACATACAAGCAAGTTTCACATTTCTATATTGCTTAAAATATAAACATTTTTATTAATAAAAAATAAAAGTATAAATTAAATAATGCTGTTATTGGTAAGTGAAACATAGGCTCCCTTAATATTTTGCGCAATTGAACATAAAGGAATAATTATTTAGCCTCACTATTACTGGAATAATAATATAAAATAATTATCTATTAATAGTCCCCCATTTTATCTACGAGTATTGTTTACTTCTGCTGGATAATACTCATATCAACCATATAGAAAATAGCGTAGATAATACATGACCCCGTATATTAATTAAAATCTCTTTCAGCCGAGCTTCGTATAACATTTTTCCTAGAGGGACAAAACTTTGTTGATTTTTTTCTATATTATTTTCTCATTCATCTCGTAGTTCAAATAACCCCATTTTATACACCTTCTTTTGGACATTGTGGTCGAAGAAATGAAGACGAGATATCAGCCTGATCAAGCCATTGGTCATTTTACATATTGCTAAAAGGCATTTGCGGAGAAGTATTACTCGAAGGATAAATCTCTCGGATTCCTTTCATTAATTTTATATATTTTCTCTCTAATTAGCTTTGATTCATTAGTTGGAAAATAAAGTTCCACATTTTGGCTTTATGGTTATATATGTCTCCCCGCAAAGAGAATTAAGTCATTAGGAACAAAAACAAAGGAAATAATTATAAATAAGGCTGAATAAATGGAGATAAATCACTTTGATAAGAATAATAACATAATGGCGATAAATATAAGAAGTTAAAAGGTACTAAATAATGAGAGCACTGTGAGAAAGTACATACATGCAATTTCTTTTAAGACTCTCCGATTCTCTCCTGCGATAATGAGCTAAATCGGCATTAGTTCCTAATTCTATATAATAATTCGCAATTATTAAGTATTAAAAAATATTTAGTGAAATGCAACACAAATGAGATATATCGACATCCTAATAGTGCAATATTCAATTAATTTCTCATAAAAGTGCCAAGATTCTAGTTAGTTTATGGTCACTTATGTCCAAAATAATGTTTAAACCTGTCAAAATACACCATGAAATCTCGAGACTATGGTCTTAGCAATTTACTAGAGGCTATCTACCAGGTCAGTAACATACCATTCCGCTAGAATGGTAGATTTTAATTCCGGTCTAACTAAAAAGTCTGAGGGTTGTTTCTTACACAATTGGCAAAAAAGCTATCCCTGAACCACTGAAGATAGAGGTAGACTGTTCGGTATCACTTCCTACAGGAATATGATCTCCATGCATATGTACATACCACCTCTCCAGTGTTGAATGTGTGCATACTATGTTAGTATTGTTTATGCTATTGATATGACGACAATAAGTTTTAAATAAATTACTTAACGTGAAATACCAGCTGCAGTCTCAAATGTGCCCTTTATTGACATCAGTTGAGTCGTTAGGTCTTTCATGTGAGGTGGCAACGAGAGCGATACATTTTTTTTCGTCATTCTACAGGTTTAACTATGCTCATAGAGCTTAATTATACATGAAATCACACTTTTTGGATCGAGTACAATTCCTTGAAATATCAAACAGTGGTATTCATTCACTTTTCTACTGAACAACATGCTTTCGAATGGATTTGTCGCCCTTAACTCGTCCTGAAATCCTGATAAGTGAAAATGTGTTGCCATACACTTGTTATGAATTTTATACGTGTAACCTAAAAGTTAAGTTATCTACCAAAAATTATTGAGGGTCTGCACTTAAAAATTGCTTAAATAAAAAAATATATATAAATTATCGTTCGCTACTTTTTAACGCATCCTTTCTTCAACTATTCATTATTTCTTCCATAACTTTCGTTTTTTTTAAAGTTTTGGATGGTAGTGAATATTTTTGAAATTTTCTTCTTCAAATTTCTTCGAACGAATTGAAGCAAATAAAATAGGGACAAAGCATTGTGGTAATTGCCAAATAACTTGCAGCGTACTTTTGTAAGAATATCCTATCGCTCTATATTTGGTGTATAAAATAATTATAGATTGGTTTAAGTCTTGTTTGGTGTGGGTATAATCTAATTTATGGCGTTTCAGATATGACGGGGAATTCTACTGAAGCTCAAAATGTGACCGCAAATTTCTCAGCCTTAAGAAATGAGAAAAGGCCTAAAAAAATGGATGATGCAAAATCAATAATTTGCTCAGTTTTTATTCATAGAATGAGTGACAAAGACAATGCCCAAACCCATACCTGGAGAATATCGGTGAATCTAACGGAGAAAGACGAGATCTGAATCAGAGTTTAATTTTTCCTGAGAATAATGAATAGATAAAAAGGTAGGAACTTGAAAGGAAAATTGATGTTCTAACGTTACAAACAGAGAAAAAGATAGTTTTAAAGAATATGGTTATGCGATAGGTAGGCAGACCTCTCACTTTATTAAAAATGGAGAATAATTGAATGAAATCTATTGGTAAAGAAATAAAGTTGTACAGAAGTAATAAGAGTAAATATTATTGATTTTAAAACTAATTTTTAGCTACCAAAGGTATAAAACATGGCTTAAATTTAGCTACCTCCAATCAGAGGTTAAATGTGCGAAGGGAAATCGTAATGCAAAACTGAGTTTGGCCAACACATGCAAATAATTCTGACCCTCAGAACATTTTGATCTAAGCTAAACATACACTGTTCCTAAATATGGGAAAACATACCACTAAGAAGACCTTAAAACAAAAGTAAAGTTCACTCTTTGATACAAACCTTTTCCTAGTGGTTTCAAATATTCTATCTTGACCCTAGTATTTATGATTGGCCAAGTTTGTTATAAGTTTCTTTGGTACTTTATTCTTTTTCACTTTTTCACTCCTCCTTATTTCTTCTTTAATAATTTCCCTTCCTTTTTGCAAGCGGTGGTCAAGCGTAGCATGGGCCAGTATGCTCCTGATACCTGGATTATTAACTGCTCTTTTGCCCCAAACGGCCACAGAGAAATCAGCGGTTATGGATCTTCGATACCTTTCCACTTTCTCTATATTCTTCTTCCTTTACACATTTTATTAAACAATTCTAACATAGATACCTCGTTGGTTTTCACTTCTTGGTGTTAAGTAAGTAACACTCTCGCTTACCACTAATTCTATCCGTAGTGGTCAAGAGTTCGTAGTGTAACGTCGGTTACGAACTTTTGATCTTTTTATTGGTGAATGAGTTCAAATATGATATAAGTTAACCACCAAGTGGGGCAACTTAGTGGCTAGAGGTGGTAAATCGGCCATTTTCGTCGTATGTCCACTAGATCATATCTCTCTAGTTTTTCCTTTAACATGACGAGCTAAAATTGAGATAAATAAATTACACATTTGAAAAACTGCCTCCTTGTATCGATATCATTATTAGAATAAAGATGTTTAATTTCGTCTCTCTCTACTCATTCAATCCTTTAAAACAATTTCAATAGGGAAACTAAGATCACTAAGTAATGAATCATATAACCATTTGTGAAGAAGGAACATTATCAACGACGGTAGGAGGAGATGGGTTAAAATGCACAACTATCCCTTGGTAGAAGTTGCTATAATGCGAAAAGCAATCTTTAAGAGTGAATAAATCTGTTCTAAATAATAAATAACCGAATCAAACTTACTGTTATATATTTCCTAGAAAAATAAATTTGGGGAAATAAAGAGCATTTGTCAAAAATTCTGAGGGGTAATATATCTTCAACACAGAGAGACAAGTTCTAGGCGAGGTCAAGAACATATAAATAAAGCTGGGAATCAATCAATGAATTTTAGGCATTTGGACAAACAGCCTGTAATTAAAGCACACCTTTTCTCGAGACTACTTCAAAAACCCTCTTACGAATACACAAGAGAAATCGAATTTTTGAAGACAAGAAACCACTTACTTAGAAGAAATACGGACCATATGTTGAGGTTTGTTTACAAACTAATTTAATATTTTGGGTCAACAGTGGTGATATAGAGCGAGTAAAATGAAATTATGTCGAATGATGCAATAGAGATGCCGAGAGGGTGAGGCATTTGGAGAGATTTTAATAATGGAAGTTGGTTAATACTTTACCAAAGTGACCATTCGGAATTTTGATGTTGCTTTAAGCGAATTGCAGCTGGTCAGGTAAATGACTAGATAAATAAACTTCATTTCCTCTTACAATAATGAATCTTGACCAAGGTTTTCGGGATGCATTTGGATTCTTCCACACACACACACACACACATATGTATATATTATTCGTGTTTCTTGCCTCAATAAGTATAGTTTGGCATAAGTAAATTTCAATGGCTTCATCACTTTTCGCTTGGATGGAACCAATCTCTTCCTCAGTTTCGAAAACTTGGCAGAGAGACTTCAGCTTCATCCTTAAAGTTAAGAAAGTTGGTTTTCGACATAAAAAATATAACATGCATGCAGACCTTAAACACATAAGTACATACACTCCTGTGTATAAAGTCTTCAGAATAATACCGCTCATGTACATATGACAAATACTCCCGTGGATTGCATACAAATTTAGATATTTGGTAGATTTGATTCTTGGAATAAACAACAACTAAATCATTTCCAACTTCTGAAAGTACTGAACCTCAATATAGTGATCGTTTGGTCGCATAATTGGTGTATTAATTCCCAAACCAGTTTCAATATCAAGGTAATCATACCAGGGATAATATTTACTTAAGTGTTCACAATAATACAATGCTAATTATAATAATGCTATTACATAATAAAGTAATTTGTCTATGAGGAAATGACTTAGGAACACGGAGCGATTGCCACGGTAACCTCAAGAGACCCCTAAAAGTTTCTGCTCTCCTCGAGGAATATGAAGTTTCGGAGACAGCACACGAAGGGCCCAAGAATTTTAAATGGGATCCGAACTCATTTTTTCATTGAATTAACTTAATGCTATTAACAACCAAACAACCACTGAGAATTAAATTCCCCCAATACCCATCATACTCTCTCGTGGGCCTAACTCATCGCTGACAATCAGAATTGACTTTTATAAGAGAACTAACAAACTAGAAAATTAACAGGTATTAACTAGGTTTATTAATTCAGTCTTACTACATATAAAGAGGGAATCAAAGATATTTCCACTGATTATTTACCAGAGAGCTGAGTTTACCACGTTATTTCAACCATTAAACCAATTAATTATATATTGTCAACACAGCATTAAAAACTGAATTAATTTTGGAAATTTTATAGTGCATAAAAATTTTACAGTTATAATAAACTTTTTGAAGTTCGTCCATAACATTATATTTTAGAAATACAATTTTTTGAACAGTTTGAATTTCAGTTTATGAGACACTTTGGTATATTTGGCTATTTCGAAAAATAGCCAAATAGCTGGTTTTTCGTATATTTGAAGCTTTTATCAAAGTTATTTCTAAGAGTTCAGAAAAATAAATATGATTATCGAATGCTTTAGAATTAAAGAAAAAAATACAAATTATGAAGTTCCGAAAATGTATTAAAATTAAGTCATGGCTGTTTTTTGTAACTGCGGCGAAGCAGGTCTATGGGTCATGCAAATTTCGTGTTGTGTTAATCTTCTGTCGGCAACAAGTCGCTGGCTCAATGTAGCCAGCTAAAACCAACGTTACCAAAGGTAATTGAAGTCACTGAGTTAAAATATGATATAAGTTCAGCACCAGTTGGTGCCACCTAGTGGCTAGATAGGTTAAATTGGCTATTTTCGCTGCAGCCCCACTAGATCAAGTTCCCTTAGTTCCGTATACTGTATATAAAAGCAAATTTAAATAAAAAAAGAGGTCCGAAGATTGTTTATTTTCTGTATATCAAAACAATTCCGATAAAAAGGTTTTTTTTTCTTTCATTTAGGCCTAAAAATTAGTATGGATCTGAAAATAACAAGACCAAGATTAAATTATTAAAGAAATGTACTAGAAACCTTTTTTAATTTTTTATGCCTATGAAATACAAGCTCTTACTTACAGTAGGAGTGGGGAAGCTGCTACTCTCGTTTTTAATAAAAAAAACTATATACAAAGGTCCTTAGATAATTAAATTATGTCACTTTATTTGATATATAGCGTTTTTTAATGGTAAGGAGCTTTATCACAGATCTGAACTCAATTAAGATGACTTTATTTCTCAGAGGGGAACTACTGATTACCGTAGAATCCAAACAATGGATATCTACAGTGTATGGCAGCCACCGAGATAGCGATTTAATACTCTATCCTACAACTAGCCAGACTTGGTGGGGCTTAACTTCCCTTGACGCAGGGCTTATATTATTTAGTACGATTATCGGTTTGAATTTCCACATTTGAATCTTTTCTTCAACCCTTTGATGCCCGAATTGTATTATATATATATATATATATATATATATATATATATATATATATATATATATATATATATATATATATAATTTCACGGCGAAGGTAAGGACACACAGGAGGCTGAGATACATGTGATTTATTTAGTATTAAGGAAAAACGTTTCGGGCGTATGACCCATCTTCAGGTTCTAAAATCATAAAACAACATAGTACAGTTAGATATAATTAAATTGTAATGTCAGGAAACTTATTACGAAGTCAGAAATTCTGCTAAAACTAGAAGTGGAAATATTTTCATCGGGAAGAGGCGTTAAAAAAAGGATTTTTTAAAGGTTAAAGTAATGGAGTTTCATTAAACCCGAAAAATTAAGACGAGTAAAAATATAAAACTCCAAAATTATAAACAAAACTAACATTATAAAAAGACAATTAAGATCTTATTAAGAAGGAAATATGCAAAAGTAAAAGATCCATATAGTAAAAAATGATATAAAATACAAAAAGTTAAAAAAACTAAAAAAGACTACAACAAATTTAAACTTACAATATTAAAAAATAATCAAGTTAAGACCATGTAGATAAATTAAAAAATTAAAATTTAAAAATAACTCAGAGATTTAAAATGCAAGAATATCAAAGTATCAATCTAATGTAACTACTAATGAAACGAAAAAAAAACAACCCCAAAACAACAAAGGTAAATAATTACAGTATAATATTGCTTACCGATGAAATTTAGGAGAAATCACAAAGCGAAGAAATTACAAAGGATGTGGCTTAAAGAAGGATAGGAATTTGATTGGTTGGTTTTTGAATAAGAGAAAGTTGGTTGGTTGTTGAATGAGGTAATTAAAATTAAGAAATAAAAACGGAAAAAATGGTATTATCTATGTTGAGTGTAGGAGATTTTCTCTGTATCAGTAGTGATTCCAAAATTCTTAGACTATATTCATTGTTATTGCGACCAATTATTTTGAAGTTATCTATGGAACATTCTGTCTTGCATTGTATAATATGATTTCTAATTGCGGAAGCCTCTTTCTTAGACAAATCTTTTCCAGTGCGATGGTTTATTCCCATGTGGGAACAAAACCTCTCTTTCAATGAGCGAACCGTACTACGAATATAGGTTCCTTGCAAACAACAAGAACAAGTAAAAGCTCTATTACTTCTAGATATTTCCATTTTTTCTCCTTTTTTATCCTTCTCTCTAAAACCTCTTTGTGTTTATATTCTTGACCGGTCGCTGGTCGGCGACCAGCTTTCGTCCATCCATTTTTATTCCAAGTTGGGATGGGTACAGTGACTGGCTCTAATTAGAGGGGGTAAATGTCTGGACCCCCTTTTCTATTTCTACTCTCACTATCTTTCGTCTTTCTTGTCCTTATCCATCCTTTCACGCATTTGAAAAGGATGTCAGGTGACATCTGAATGCGTTTGCTCCTCCAGGCCCCAACGCATAGTGAAATAAATGTGTTAAATATCTTCCATACACTTTTTCTTTTTCCATTTTCACTACTTTCATTACGGATCTTTCCTTACAAATATTCTGCGTGATACGCCCTTGTTGCTAATGCATTTTAAATTCGAGGCAAAAATAATCGCTTAATCCACAACATTCATTTCTTCCTGTATCTCATTTATTTGGGGGATGAATAAACGTGCCTTCGTTGGTTACATTATTTCCTTTCTTTTCTGAATTTGCAGAAATTAAATCGCGATCAGCCATAAAAGTTCGGCCAATCGAAGTTCGAAAATTAAACCTCTACAAAACCAAAGCGAATTTCTCAAAATCTAATTAACATAACTTCTGAACAACCGACTAACCCCATTTTTATTATCCTCTTCTTATCATTCACTTAATTAATCTACTCTACATTATCATGCCAATCGATTTCATAAACGCGAAATATACGAAGAAACCCTACGATCTTTTATCTAAGATCAAGAAATTTCGCATGAAACTGAAATCTAATAAAGATATCTCATCCCACAAGATTTGATCTCTTGGTTTAAAAATAAACAAAACTTCTAAGATTGGCCAAAATTCAAGATTCCAAGATTCTTTCGAGTCCGATTCCTTTGTGAGACGTAGTAAATTTAAGCTCTGAAAATTAAGCCAGAGAAACCCCTAATTTAATTTGCTTCCTTGTAGTTATAAGTTGAAAAATACGAGCATTGAGAGGAAAAATCGAAGCTTTGTGATTTTGATCTGGAATGAGTTTCATCTCATTCCGCTAAGGAAGATTGGCCAAAATCATCTTGAGGGGGTTGGGAAGAAATTGAAATTGACTCCACGAACGCAAGATCAAAATATTATTGGGATGCACATCTGATTCTATGATGCCTTTGGTATAAGGGATCGTAACATTTATTAAACATTGAAGTATGAATTCGTATGATATTTATGATCTATTATACAAAAGAAATGCTGAAGATATAGATAGAATATATGTATCTATACAATTGGATACAACATGCGCCACTTTAAGTAGATTCCGATCTCAAATTTCAGGGATTAACACCTTCACTAATAATGAAAACTGAGCTGTATGCACTGATGGTAAACAGTTAGTATAGTAATAACCTTCTCAGTGATCGGGCACGTCTTGGGGGAGGCTCTCCTCTCAGGCAAGTGACATATCCAATAAACCAATCAAACAGTACTAAAATGAACTGTATCAATTGCGACAGCAAAGTAAAGGCTAAATTATCAAATTCTTTATAAGGCTATTGGATTGGTCTATTGCAGCGGGTCACCAACCCGCGGCCCGTGGGCCACATGCGACTCGTCAAATCATTTCTTGGGTCATTTCTGCGGTCCTCCATCATTCCAAACGTGTGTCGAAACAAATTTTTTTCTCAAGAGTGGGTTTTACGATAGGTTAAGTTATGGTTAGGTTAATTAATTGGTTAGTTCAGTTAAGTATATTTTTAATATATTTTGATAGGCTGTGTGCTGAGAAATGTCACGAAGTGTCATATAAATAAATTCTTTGAATTTTTTGTTCTGTATAATATGTGATTTTCTGCTTTAAATTGGTGCAGCCCGCGGGCCCTCTTAGACTTGTCAATGCGGCCTGCGGTACTCGCAGGTTGGGGACCCCTGATATATTGGATACAGTCAATTGGCGGGGATGAAGAGCGCCCACCAGACGTGCCAGATGCAGTGTGAAGAGGGGTACTTATTGCTATAATAACCGCATAACTTCAATAAGAGATAAGAGTCACTTTTCGCATCATGCGCGTGTTGATCACTATGAAGGAAGAAGAAATACACCCGAAAGGTGTGAGGGCTTGAAGAGAGAGTTGCAAATTTAATTTGAAGGGGGTCTCGTAAGTGTATCATTCTCCATATTGATAGAGTTTGATATTTAGAATCGGAAAGATCCAGTGGCGGATCCAGGATAATAGTTTGGGGGGCAGCTAACCCGGTCCTGATGAGCTCTTTCCTAGAATTTTGAAAGAATGTAAGGATGTGTTAAGTGAGCCCCTAGCATGCATCTTTAGAAAATCATTGGAGAGTGGCATTGTGCCAGTGGCATGGAAGAAAGCCAATGTGATACCTATATTTAAGAAAGGGGATAAAACAAATATGTCTAATTACAGACCAGTAAGTTTGACATCAGTGGTAGGGAAAATGATGGAATCTATTATAGCAAGGAATATTAGAGATCACTTGGATAAGCATAAGTTGATAAAAGAATCACAGCATGGCTTTAGTAAGGGTAAATCCTGTCTGACTAATTTGCTGTCTTTTTATAGTAAGGTGTATGAAGCAGCAGATAATGATGAAAACTATGATATTTTATACTTGGACTTTAGTAAGGCTTTTGATCGAGTGCCACACTTACGACTTCTGAGCAAAGTTAAAGCACACGGGATCGATGGCAGTATATTTAGGTGGATTCAGTCATGGCTTGGTGACAGACAGCAAAGAGTTAGTATAGATGGAGTTAAATCTGAGTGGGGTTGTGTTAGCAGTGGAGTTCCTCAAGGATCTGTTTTGGGTCCCTTGCTATTCTTAATTTATATTAATGATCTTGACATAGGTATAAGTAGTGACCTGAGTAAATTTGCTGATGATACTAAGCTAGGTAGGGCCATTAGGGCTGATTCTGATGCTGTTGTAATGCAGGAGGAATTGACCATTCTGTCCAATTGGGCCGAGAAATGGCAAATGAAGTTTAACATAGACAAATGTAGTGTACTTAGTATAGGTAGAAATAATCCATTGAATAGTTATAAATTAAATGGCAGAATTTTAGGGAGGACTGATTGTGAGAGAGACTTGGGTATTTTGGTAAGTTCAGACCTTCGTCCTAGAAAGCAATGTCTAAATGCTAAGAATAAGGCTAATAGGATATTGGGATTCATTAGGAGGAGTGTAAGCAATAAGAGTGCTGAAGTCATTCTAAAACTGTATCTGGCGCTAGTTAGGCCTCATCTAGACTATGCAGTACAATTTTGGTCACCATATTATAGGAAGGATATTGATTTGCTTGAGTCTGTGCAGAGAAGGATGACAAAGATGATTGGTGGGCTAAGGAACTTACCTTATGGTGAAAGGCTCAGAAAACTAAATCTACATACATTGGAAAGGAGAAGAGTCAGAGGGGAATTGATTGAAGTCTTCAAATGGGTAAAAGGATATAATAAAGGGGATCTGGGTAAGGTTCTTATACTTAGTGAACATGACAGGACACGTAGCAATGGGTTTAAGCTTGATAAGTATAGGTTTAGGAAGGAGATTGGGAGGAATTGGTTTACAAATCGTGTGGTAGATGAATGGAATAGGCTCACTAGGCATGTGATAGAAGCCTCCTCTCTGGGTAGTTTTAAGAATAGATTAGATAAATATATGGATGAAGCTGCTAGATGGGACTGACTTTTTTTTATGTACATATGTATATATTTTTCTAAGGAGTGGGAAGATTATATTTTGCGGTTGCATGAATGGACATAATCCTCTGGATGCATTTTATGTATATTGTAGATTAGATCTGACGAACTCCTGTAAAGGGTGACAATGTTGATGACTTTTCTCTGGTAAGAAATCTTTTGTGTGTTGAATGGAACAGGAGCTGCCAAGTGTAGGCCATGAATGGTCTTTTGCAGTCTCCTTCTTTTCTTATGTTCTTATGTTCTAACCAGCTTCCCTCCCTCAGAGTAGTCTGAGAAAAGGGCATTAAACATTAATAATGGTTATCTTGCACATCATTGATAATAAATAAAAGCGTCACATAAAGAAGTGAGCTATATCTCTCCCAGATCCGAATATTTCTTCAATGCGTCAGAAAATTATGAACTGTAGTTTTGGGATGTAAAGAAAGGTATCGTACTGAATTTATTATTTTTGAGATTTAGCTGTATTTTAGACATGTGTCATATAAAACAAATTCGATCGCAACAGTATATAAAGAAGTTTTCATATATATATATATATATATATATATATATATATATATATGAAATGAAAAACTCACAAAGTATGACGTGAGGGTGGCAAATGAATGCAATATCCCGCAGGAAAAAATGAAAAGGTGTTTCCAAGTACTTTCGAACTTTATTAAGTTCCTTATCAAGGATAACTACAAGAAATAGCATTATATTAGAGGTATATATACGAAAGAGAAATATGAAAGACCGCCTCAAAAACAAGAAATCACCAATGAGGAAGAGGGAAGTGGGAATATAAAAAAACACATTAAGGATTACAAGAAGCAGGTAGTGAGGTCAAACTAAGTCGAAGGAAAGGGTAACAGATTTAAAGAAATGGAGATAGCATAACGAGGAAGATTATAATACACGATGAGCAAAAGGGGGAAAAATACAATGTACAAAACAGAGCAGTGACAATTAAAAAAATTAAAAAATAATAATAAAAAATACAAATAAAATAGGGGCCACATAACTAAAGAATGTATATAAAAAACTAAGAACGAAAGACAGAACTAATTTTTTTAAGTATTAATCTTTTAATTATAGCATCTATTTAATATAAGCCAGGGGAAAGGTTAAAATTATCACATTGGCTTATAAAAGCACTTTCAATGATGTTCCTTTTTATATGGTCATTGGAACGATAAATAAATTTGGCCGAGTTCCAGTTAATTAGATGGTCCTTATATGACATATGGACAAAGAAAGCACTGTTATCTTTCCCTCTTCGGACATTATATTTATGTTGATTTATGCGAACAGAAAGTTGTTTACCTGTTTGTCCGAACTTTCTGTTCGCATAAATCAACATAAATATAATGTCCGAAGAGGGGAAGATAACAGTGCTTTCTTTGTCCATATGTCAGATAAGAACCATTTAATTAACTGGAACTCGGCCAAATTTATTTATCGTTCCAATGACCCTATAAAAAGGAACATCATTGAATGTGCTTTTATAAGCCAATGTGATAATTTTAACCTTTCCCCTGGTTTATATAAAAAAAATGCTATAATTAAAAGATTAATACTCAAATAAATTAGTTTTGTCTTGCGTTCCTAGTGGGTTTTTTTTATATACATTCTTTAGTTATGTGGCCCCTATTTTATTTATTTGTTCTTTTTTTATTCATTTTTATTTTATAATTGTCACTGCTCTGTTTTGTACTTTGTATTTTTCCCCCTTTTGCTCATCGTGTCTTATAATCTCCCTCGTTAGGCTATCTCCATTTCTTTGAATCTGTTACCCTTTTCTTCGACTTAGTTTGACCTTACTACCTGCTTCTTGTAATCCTTAATGTGTTTTTTTACCTTCCCCCCTCCCTCTTCCTCATTGGTGATTTCTTGTCTTTGAGGCGGTCTTTCATATTTTTCTTTCGTATATATACCTCTAATATAATACTATTTCTTGTAGTTATCCTTGATAAGGAACTTAATAAAGTTCGAAAGTACTTGGAAACACCTTTTCATTTTTTCCTGCGGGATATTGCATTCATATATATACATATATATATATATATATATATGCAAAAATAATCACCAAAAAACACGTGATCAAAGATGCTTGAAATATCCCAAAGGAAAATAATACACAGAATAAACCCAAGTGCTTTCGTGTTTACATCATCAGGGGCAGAAGAACAATGGAATAGAGAAACAGTCACTAAACAGAGAAATGTTACGTCATTCAAACATACTGACGAAAAAAGACAATTTTTTAGGGGGGAACCAACTCACGAACAAATGAATAGCCCATCTGCAGAACTACAATATACAAATCAATTAGACAAATTAAATTTATATTGTAAACAAATATTATTTATGATCCAATTATGTAATTTAAAAAGACCCTCACCTAGATTGAAATTAATGTTATGGGAGAATTTGATCATGGCTGATTCCATTAAATTTCTTTCAATAAATTTGGGCACAAAAATAATGGATTTCGCCTTAGCCCAATCTATTTGAAAGTTCAAAGTAGATTGATGAATAGACAGTGCATTTGAAGTTTGCCCCGTTCGACGACAGTACTTATGTTGTTCAAATCTCACATGTAGACTTTTTGTTGACTGGCCTATGTAAAAACCAAAACAAGATTTGCACGGAATTTTATAAATGCAGGCCATTTCATTTGGGGGAGAATTTTTAATTACTACGTTTTTTAACGTGGAATTATTGGAGAATACAACATTAACATTAAAATATCTTAATAATCTCGGAACAAGGGACAAGTGTTTATTAAAAGGGAGCGTTAAAATATTATTTCGCGCAAATGAGTATGTGATAGAATGGCCTGATGCTGCCACGCCTCAACCTCTATCACATATCGAAACTCATGCTTTCTACGTGCATCCTGCGAGAGAGAGTAGAACGGCGTCTTATCGCCCACTATT
Organism: Ceratothoa steindachneri; assembly: GCA_963969495.1. Classification (NCBI taxonomy): domain Eukaryota; kingdom Metazoa; phylum Arthropoda; class Malacostraca; order Isopoda; family Cymothoidae; genus Ceratothoa; species Ceratothoa steindachneri. The sequence continues at coordinate 6,498,228 of OZ018318.1, forward strand.
TCCAAGTTTAATCAAGGAGGTTCAATCCCCCGTTTGCATCCATGCGTCGATCAGGCCAGAATGAATTAGGCTTATGGGAGGATAAGATTGTTCCAAGCGCTACCGGGACATTCCATCGAAGTCCACCCATTGTCCCCTACGCCGAGTGGCTGGCTCCGGGTATTTATGCGATAGAATTTCGCGTTTGAATGAAATCCCGATTATCTTCGCAAGGCATCACGCCGATCCGGTCTCCCTTGTACACCTAGGAACTCTCTACCTCGAGAACCCCTTTATTGTCCAGAAGAGGACAATATCCTTGAATGCCAAGGTTCGTGCCCCTCGAGACGCCAAGTCAACAGGGCCCCCCTGTTGTTCAGAAGGAGAACAACTTTAGAAAAGTCATTGTTCTTTGAGCCCGTTCGACAAGAAACGGTTCTCGTTTCCCTGATATCACGTCAGTGGTAATTTAATTCCCCCCTCTTAACCTTCTTCAAGAGAACGCTTGGTCACACTAATAACTTCAATTGTTCATCCAGAACATCTCCGATATCCTGTCTCAAGGATCGCTCTTACCCCCGAGCCCCACTTCTCTCTCACTCCTCAAAGTCATTCCTTCCCCCCTCGTTAAAGACAACCCCCATAAAAACCCCTTCTCCTGGAAAAGAAATCGCCAGTCGGACCGAAGCTATTCCTTCAAATCGCCTTCCTCTGCACGACGACCTTATAAATACGTAAGCTATGCATTGCATTTAACTATTTAACTTTGTGCTCGCGTAATTCTGTGCTTTAAACAAATTTAGCCAACCCTTCCCCTTCTCGTTTGTTTTGTCATTTTAAATCCCTCCAAATCTGAATCCTCCGCTTAGTCAAATATTCCCATGACCTTTTTCGTTTCTTGTCTATCTCCAATTTTATTTCCCGGTAATGTAAATATTTTCCATGTGTTGTTAGTTAGATCAAATAATAAAATTTTATTTTATTAATGTTTGCAATATTATTTTTCCTTGGGCTCCGTTCCACTTCTTTAGTATATTGAAGATAATTAAGCCCTCTCCAGGCCTATTTATTACGCAGACTCATCCTCGGCCATCGGATCAACCCGCACTCGAATATAGAATAATCCCCACAAAGAATAGATATATAATATATCGTCGGGAACCTATTCTACAAAAGAGAATTTAATTTTATTTCCATAAAAGGAATGCTTAGCTCTGCGCAGGGAATCATTTAGAAAATAAGATCGATAATTTAAATTTTACTAAAGATTTTGATTGCTTCTAACTCTTCATCGATAAATTATGAGTCACATACTCTAAAAGCACGCAAATACAAAGAAATAAAAACTGATTTTTTAGTTTTTTGCGGATTATTCGAATAAAAATAGATGTAAGACGGAACATGAGTTGGCTTCCGGAAAATCGAGCACTTAAAACCTCGCGGCGTACGGTGTACCGTGGGGTCTAAAAATGATAATTCTCCGGCTTCTTCTAATTCATGAGTGAAATTAATTGAGGGAACGCGGTTATTTAGGGCACCAAAGAAATTAGTTACGTTACAATCAATAAGCCAAATACAAAATACATCATCTACATAACGGTACTAAATAACATTTTGGAGAAGGTTTAGGACTAGTAACTTAAACTCAAAAAATTCCATATACAAAAAACTCAACAAAGAGGGGCGAGTTGTCTGTATATGGAATAATATTTGTTTACAATATAAATTTAATTTGTGTAATTGATTTGTATATTGTATTTTCTCGTATGTGCTATTAATTTGTTCGTCAGTTGGTCCCCCCCTCCCTAAACGATTGTCTTTGTTCATCAGTATGTTTGAATGAAGTCACATTTCTCTGTTTATTGACTGTTTCTCTATTCCATTGTTCTTCTGCTCCTGATGATGTAAACACGAAAGCGCTTGCCCTTATTCTGCGTATTATTTTCCTTTGGGATGTTTCAAGCATATATATATATATATATATATATATATATATATATATATATATATATATTATTGCATAACTCTTTCTGAATAGCAAATATAATTATGGATTAAAATAAAAAAATAATGATAGAAAAGCTAAATTCTAATATGAGGCATAAACATATTGGAATTATATGAAACCTTCAAACATCATGACTAATAATTATTTGCTTTAGGAACGTATTGGCAAATTTAATATTTTGAGATACGCTTTTACTTTTGGAAAGCTGGAAAGATTTATTTCTGTAAGCGGACAAATTTCACCTGTAAATCTTTAAATACTCAAGGGTAAATACCCTCAGGGAATCAAACGCTGTTTTATCACAATTTATTTAACTAGATCAACACGCCTAGGGTCAAGCGTCTCAATGGAACGACCAACTATATTATCTTTCCATCCAGTCGCTTAGTACCAAATATAGTGAGACCTTGGGGAGAGGGGCGTCAAGGACCGAGAGGGCTCAACCGGGGGATCCTATCCGCTCCTTCCCAACCAAATATAGGAGAGGGGAAGGACCTCTAGCCGTACACCTATTTATCCTCCACTCCCCCAAACAAAATATTATCTGTTCTGACTTACGAACTAAAACTGCCTTACGGCAATGGCGATGAATCGAATTAGAAATGATTGTGTTAGTGCGTTTATAAGGTCGAACTGAATGATTAATCACGATGAAGTTAAAGAAACCAAAAACCACATAATCTTTAGAACATTCATGATCGCTTACATGGACTCGTATCCGATCACTACCCGCATTTGAATAAAGCAAAATGAAAACGTAAATTTGTCCTTTAGCAATTGTCCTTTGCACAAATTCGTCACCTGCCTAATATACAAGGAATGGTGAGATATATTTTAGCAGGTCACTATATCTCTAATAGTTTTACTAGTAGTTTTCCCCGTGTGTGTGTGTTCTCGACGCCTAAATAGAGCCCACTACAGATTAAAGAGGACTTAGACCCCTTCAAAGCTAAAATAAAAACATTTTCATGAGGCTCTTCCCCCGATGAATTCACATGGAACACCGTACTGTGATCAATGCAGTAATTCAAAATGGAGTTTTCACGTTACTATGTAGGAAGACGCCAAATACTTTTAAAATTCTAATTTAATTCTTTGTTATCCTGTAACATACGCAAGATATTCGTTTGGTATAGCAAGTGGTTGGAATCTTGGTTCAATGCGAATATCGTTAATAATGTTGCCGACTTCCCATTTCAGGCAACTACAGTGTCAACAATGCCAGAGATGAAAATTAGCAAGGCGTAGTTCATACGTTGATCTTCTATAAATCCTTACCAGCAAAACGTATGGATGCAAGATCTGGACAAAGAGTTGTTGTTGGTGCCTCTTAATTAATCCACCAACAACAGTGTGCTAATGACCAAACTGTTCATATACTACAAAATAATGAGAGTATATCCCCTTTAAAGTCGTAGTGACTGCATCCTCTGTGAACACTTAATACGAATAACGGTCAACTACGGAAAAAAGGACCTCCCTAAAGGTCTTGTGGATAGAAATTGTATTTATTGACATGATCACCGATATATATCGTGGACTCATCAACGAAAACGGAATCTAGTATCTGCCCTTCACCTGTATCCTATTAAACATTTGCATGTAGATGTCCAACTCGTAACATTGGCCACACAGTCGCAAGCAGGAAGTCATAATAGCGAAACGCACCTCAACTTCGAGTGCCACCTTCAGTCACACATGCAATAGGGTGAATGTGCATGATACACGAAAGATTACGGCAAAATTGATCATACTGGAAGCTTCCTTGGTATGTCTTAGTTCCGTTGAATTAAGAGGCACCCTATGTTTCTCTGATGAAAACACACATCGTCCATTCTCAGCGCCCACTCTACATCTTAATATCAAATTAACGGCAGGCAATCCACTAGTGGAGTTTCTCCCGTATGAACGTTACTATTAAGTAATAGTATTGTAATTTTAAACTATAATAAACGCGTTATAAATAAATGTATGCCCTTCAAAGTTCGAAGACTGTTTTTGAAAACTCATTAATTTCTAGTTTTACAAAGCCAGTATTCAGTCATAAATGTTTATATAACGACCAGGCAATGCTTCGCCACTTCCCACTACGGGAGGAGCTTGCGCTTCGCTCCTAAGATTAAAATCTAAAATCTAAAAAAAAGCAGCCATGGTTAAATTTTTATATATTTTCTGAATTTCGCCAATTATAATAATTTTTAAAAGGAACTCTAAACTAAATTCCCTTCCTTTTCAAAAAATAACGTTGCTAAAATATAGTTGTAGATAAAATAAAAAAAGCAGACTTACTTAAATTTTAATAAATTTTTTGAACTTCGCCAATTGTAATTCATTTTCTTTTAAAACACAAGCCGCTTTTCTCTTCCTTAACAGGAAGAGCTTGGTTACAAAGGCACCCGTGGGGGGGGTGTGCCCTACGGCCTTATTTGCTAATCTTAACCGCCTTTTTTAATCCCCTTTATAGACTCTTTATTTTAACACCCTGAACACCCTTTTCTTCTTCTTCTTCTTCGGTCTGTGTCTTACGGCCTATCATGATTCTTTTTTCTTTTCTCCATCTAAATTTGCTATAATAATTTCGATGCCAAAATTTTAATAAATTTTCTGAACTTCACCATTTGTAATTTTCTAGTTTAAAAAAATTCAGAAAAATTCGATACTTAAATTTATTTCTGAACTTCACCATTTGTAATTCTTTGGGTTTTAAAAAATTCACAAAATTTCGATACTTATATTTATTTCTGAACTTCACCATTTGTAATTCTTTGGGTTTTAAAAAATTCACAAAATTTCGATACTTATATTTATTTCTGAACTTCACCATTTGTAATTCTTTGGGTTTTAAAAAATTCACAAAATTTCGATACTTATATTTATTTCTGAACTTCACCATTTTATTTTTTTTTTATATTATAAAGGAATTATTAGAAATAACTTTGATCAAAAAATTAAATCTACTTCGGTGACAACCGAACTAAAAGAATAAAATCTTATTCAAACCTTCAAAAAATCTCGTTCTTAAAATATAGGGTTATGGATTATAAAACATTTGATAATCATATTTACTTTTTCTGAACTAAACTATTTTGTTTTTTCAAACTCTAAAGAAATTCTTAGAAATTACCTTGATAAAAAATCATAAGTCATAACCAAACTAAGATGAAATTATTATTCAAATACTGCCAAAAATCCCGTTCTTAAATTATAGAGTTAGTGATGATGATGATGATGATGATGATGATTTATTTCCTTTAATAAATGGGTTGGTCTAAGAGGCCACTACAATAACCGAATTAAATTTGCCAATATACACTTTTGATAAGAAATCTCAAATTTAGGTTATTTCAGATTTTTTAAAATTTAAAGAGCCCATCTGGCGAGTGCCCACGAGGGCAAAAGTCACCGTAATAAGCGGACAGCCTGATACTAGGCTATATCGAAAAACAAGAAAATAACGAAGATAAAAAAGGAACAAAGTCAAGACACAACTAAAAACCACTTCAACAACAACAAATAAACACAAAAGCAACAAGAAGAAGACGCGCTCCCGCGTCGAGGGTAGGTCCGCCTCCCCCCGGCGCAGGAACATGCGATCTACAACAAACAGTCAAATAAAGGGGAGACCAGCTTCCTCCAAAAAGTCGTATAGTCCACAAGTCCTTGTACACGAACCAGTCCAGAGTACAAAGGACAAGCGGTAGCGACCCAGCTAGTCTCGGTACCGGGAGATATAACATGCGCAAATATCGTCCAGACTAAGACATTCAACAAGAAAGTGCCGAACAGTCTGGGGGACAACGCAGGCGAGCGCTGTTATTAAAGAAAATGTCCGAAGTAAAAAAAAAATATAGTTTTTCCTCCTCTTCAACAAATTAAAATTCAATTACGTATAATTACATTCTTTAAATGCTATTAGGAATGTTTAATATTGGAAGAACTTAAGCTCTATCTTATATACCTTTTTTCCCAGAGGGCTTTAGGAGCTCTGCATTTCTTCTAGCTAGGAGAGCTTGTTTCAAGTAGATAACCATCGTATATAGTTTAAGTTCTTTTGGAGCATAAAGGTTTACTTTACTTAAGCTGTTTGCTCAAACTCTCCTTCTTTTCTCCTCTCGTTGCTGAGTAGCCGTCTTCCTTCCATCAACACTTTGAATCAGCATAATTAAAGGTTACGTGGAATCATTTGGAGACGAAAAAGGACTCGGATACTGATCGGAGAATTGAAATGTGATTGGAAGTTTTATAACGACAGAAAAAAACTAATAAAATCTACTTGATAGGTTAAAGGAAGTATATAAAAAAGAGGAATAAAATGAGGAACTAAGAGGAAATAGAAGTTAACTTAAAAGATTATTAATGGTGAGGATGTAAAAAAGGTAGAACATAAATATAGGTGTGTACAGAATTGAACTTAAGATGTGTGAGCAAAACTTGGAAACTGCCGAGACCTCCGTAATTCGCTTATTAAACGTTAATGACCCATATAACGACGAAAAGGGGAAAGTAATATAATACAACTAGGCAATGGCTTCGCCACTCTCCCCTACGGGGGGAGCTTGCGCTTCGCTACTAAGATTAAAATTTAAAATCTAAAAAAAGCAGCCATGGTTAAATTTTTATAAATTTTCTGAACTTCGCCAATTATAATAATTTTAAAAAGGAACTCTAAACTAAATTTCCCCTCTTTGAAAATATCACGTTGCTAAAATATAGTTATTATTAAAAATAAAAAGGCAGCCCTACTTAAATTCTAATACATTTTCTGAACTTCGCCAATTGTAATTTATTTTCTTTTAAAACATTATAAAGCATCGGATAATCATATTTATTTTTTTCTGAACTAAACTATTTTGTTTTTCCAAACTCTAAAGAAATTCTTAGAAATTACCTTGATAAAAATTTAAAATATACTTAAGTCATAACCAAACTAAGATGAAATTATTATTTAAATACTCTAAAAATACGATCTTAAACTAATATTATTTTTTAACGTGTCCTTCATTATTTGTAATAAAGGCCCCAAAAGGTTTCGCAGCTCTTGAATACAAGTAATCTTACATCTTGGCCCACTCGCCTAAGATGTGACCCCCTTAAAAAGACCCCCTCATCCCACTCCACACTTAAATACCCTCCAACTAGTTGCTTTTTAGTTAAGAGAAAATATGGTAGTTCAACAACTTATAGTAGGCATCAGAACGCGCAGAAGAAGAGAAGAGGGGAGTTATCTTTCCGGCGAAGGATACGAAACCCAAGACCATGGCCTTATTCGGATGTTTTAGCAAAGAAAGTGACCTGTAAGTCACTAGGCGAGGTTCCCATCGTTTCGATAATTCAAATCGGCATCCTCTGTGAAGATCTCGTCAGATAAAATTTTGACGGCGGACGACTTGAAGTACTTGAGCATTTTCATGAACCTATCCAGGCTCCTTGTCTCCATAGACTACGTGGAGAGGGGTTTCTACGTCAGGGAATACGAGATTAGGCCTAGTTAATAGTGTAATGCCGTTCTGGCGCTTTGAGAGTCGTCGGATCTTTTGAATTCTTGAGTCTGAGGGCTTCCAAGATTCCTAAACTCTTCTTTTAGGGGTCATGCGGCTCCCATGCTTCCTTTGGATGACATTGGCTGCATTTATGGTCCCTTGTGTACGACCTATGGCGCGAATCGACATGTACTGCCACTCTGACGTCCTCCTTTACCCTTGTAACCTTCCTCAGGTATGGTTTCTGACAAAGATAGTACGTCTTAATCTAAAAAACGCGAGAATTTGTGACATTGAGAATATTCTCTAAGTAAAAGTATCTGCTTGATCTCTATTACATACCTTCTTGCCCACCCTTGCAGAAGTTAACGAAGTTACAGATTTGTGATAAATCTAGGCTCCAGTAACTTTGTCAGCAACCATCCCGATGGCGTGCATCGAGCGTAAGGGAGACCGGGGCTAGTTGTTACAATTTTACTATTTTTATCTCTAATTCAATAACTAATGAAGAAAACTTAAAAAAGCTTATGCTGTGAATAGTTTATTATGTGTGTTATCATAATCATGTAACAAAAAGGTTATATACTTTTTAATTTCAGCGATATAATTGAAAATAGTAGAAAACCCTTTTGTATACAACTTGCCCCATATTCAGGGCAAGTTGTTACAGACCATGGGGTATATTGTTACAAAATATGAAAATAATCACATCCTTTAAAAACCAAAAGAAATCACATATCACTTTACTTCACATAGGTCACATACATAATGAGCATTTTCATTTGTGCAACTTTCGTCAGCCTAATCTTTGCATTTGATGCATTGCACCCATTGCTCCCCTGAGGCTGAATTTGACCATTCACCACCACATTCAAGACACCAATAACACCGGGGAAAAATTTTTAAAAAAATTCTATTGAGTTAGATTTTTGTGCTGATTTAGACTAAAATTAGCATGCTGATTCCAAATTTTCAGTCAGCTTTTTTCTATCACGTCTATTTTTTCCTCGACAGCTTACCCTCCAGAGAAATAAAATTCCACTGCTTAGCTGTAATAAGATTTGCCTGCTGAGTACAATTAAATTCATCTACAGCTACGTGGCAACTTGTTTGTGGAGTTACCATTGAAACAGTGCGGTGTGAGGTGTGTGTTGTACGTTCCTTCTCATTATATGCTGTTTTTGTTAGCTTTCCAAGCTGGTAGCTATTCCATCTTAGTGTTTTATTTACATAGGTATATATTTCCTTTGTTTCACATCAAGTCTACTCCTGCAACTTCTCGTCGTAACAGCCTAAACAACCCTAACTCCTTCTGCTACATCTTTGGCAGTTTCACCATTCCAAGTCAGAGGGCAAACATCAGTGCATTTGTCAAACAAGCATATTCAGCATATTTTAAAGTAAAACTCGGTGATTAAGACAAGCCATGGATGTAGACCAAAGGAACACGTGAAAGGTTGCCATTTGATAACCCCATGGTTTGGCGAGAGCAAGAGGAGCCTTGCACAGGATGTTACTTTTGTTTAGTGAAAACATCAGGATTTAACAAGAAAAATAAAAGTAAAATAGAATATCCTAATCTACCGTCAGCTATAAGGCCAATGCCTTATTCAGCTGAAATTCCAGTGCCAGTTATCGAACAACTACCTCCTCTAGAAGATCTGAGTGATGTTGACGAATGCAGTGACAGCAATGATGCAGATTTCGAAATTCACGAGGATTCGGTTCGTAGGGGATTTGATCAGCACGAGTTGAATGATTTGGCACGTGATTCGGGCCTATCAAAAAAAAGCTTTAAAAATCCTAGCTTCAAGACTGAATGAGAAAAACTTACTTGAACAAGAAGCGAAAGTATCATACTTTGAAACCAGAGAAAGTACATTTCTGCATTACTTTCGAAGTGATAGCGGCTTTGTGTATTGCCATAACATTCCTAATTTACTGAAGAAATTAGGGCTTTCAATCTACAATCCAAATGAATGGCGAATGTTGAGGGACAGCTCGAAGCGGAGCTTGAAGTGTGTCCTACACAATGAAAATTTATTTGATGCAGTCCCTATTGGGCATTCTGTCTGTCTTCGTGAAGAACATGGAGATATAAAGAGGGTCATTGAGTTATTGCAACATGACAAACACAATTGGATCATCTGTGTTGACCATAAAATGGTGTGCTTTCTTCTTGGTCAGCAACGTGGGTACACAAAGTATCCCTCTTTTCTCTGTATGTGGGATAGCAGAGCCCGAGAGGAGCATTGGGTTGAGACGAATTGGCCTCCAAGATCTGATCTTAAACCTGGAGATCTCAACATTCTACATGAGACACTTGTTGGCAGGAATAATATAATATTCCCACCTTTGTACATAAAACTAGGTCTCATGAAGCAGTTTATAAAGGCATTGACAACTGATGGTGACTGTTTTAAGTACATCATCTTGACATTTTCTGGTCTGTCAATTAAAAAAATCAAGGCTGGTGTGTTTGATGGTCCACAAATTCGACAGCTCACCGGGACTATGTAAAAGCTTGAGAAGAATGTTTGGTTATCATTCAAAGACGTCGTCAAAAACTTTCTTGGAAATAAACGTGCAAGTAATTACAGAGAAATTGTTCAGAATCTATTGGAGAGCTACATGGCGCTTGGTTGCAACATGAGTATTAAACTACATTTTCTGCATTGCCATCTTGCCAGATTTCCGGATGATCTTGGTGCTGTTAGCGACGAGCAAGGTGAACGATTTTACCAAGATTTGAAGGTTATGGAAGAACGTTATCAGGGTAGATGGGATGTACATATGATGGCTGACTATTGTTGGAGCATCAGACACGATAGTCCTTAAGTTGAACACTCCAGAAAAAGCTATAAACGTAAACTTTTACCTTAACTACTTGTACACAATTATAATTATATAATGACAGTAGCCATTTCCTTTGTTAAAACATAATAGTGTTAAATAAACATTGCAATCATGCCTGTTTCTTTCATGTTTCATTGTATCTCATTATTTGAAAAAGTTCAAAAACTTGACGTGATAGAGAAAAACGGAGATCAGTTTTGGATTCAGCACCGAAAAATTAGTTAAAACCATCTGTCAGACCTAACTCAACAAAAATTGTGTTCCCCAGTGTAATCTTCAATGTTCTTTCTGTTCTTATCTTCACCAGACTTCACCAGACTTCAGATTCCTTTTGCCCTTTTTACTCTTGAGCCTTTTTCCTTGTGAATCCTCATTTTCATCCTGTAGTTTCACCTTCACAGGTGTATCTGTTAGGATTGCTGTGTGGCGTTATCTTTTGTTGCATCTTTGAGTCTTTTTTGGGATAGCTTTTTTAAATGGTCGCAGCTCGTCTGGGGGTTTTTATTCCCTTTGTAGGTCTTTGTTCTGTCTTTAGAGAAGAAGGTGATTAGTATATGTAAGACCTATCTAAACGATCCTTGCTTGAACTTGGAACAGGGTCTGGAATCATATTCTCAAGGCTTCTTATGTGCTGAGAAGTTGGATGATCTTGAGGAGGTTCACAGGTAGGAATCTTATAGCCTATGAAAACTGCATTAGGCTGTAATGGGCTTTCACCATTTGGGGGCAAGTTGTTACTGATCGTAACAACTAGCCATGAAGTAATTATTTTACTTCTCCTCATAAATATTGCGATTCACTTAAAATATGGGAAAAAAAGTCTAATCACATATGAAGCATAAAGACAGTTATTTCATAAAATCACATTATTTTTCATGAACATGAATTTCATTAAGGCCTATGAAAGTAATACGAAACGTCCGAATACTTACTCAGGGTAAACAAAAACAGATTTTTGCTTCTAGTTTCACTGACGGGTGATCAGCTTGATTAGCACTCAACGAGGACAAGACTGATACTGACGCATAAACGTCTCAAGAACCTCGGCGCCAACTGTTGCCATATGATGAAGATATTGACAATGTATCAACCTACTCCTGTATGCAACTAGCCCCGAGCTCCCCTAAAGTAGGACATCAGGAGGGCAGTACATGAAGATTTGCACCACAAGTCGTACACTAGGAGACATGAATACGGCTAACGTCATCCGAAGGAAGCAGGGGAGCCGCATGGCCCCTCAAAAGTAGAAATCAGGCTTCATGGAAGCCCTTCAGTTATATACTTTCTTAGACCATTTTTGTCCCACATTATTATTATTTAAAATAAAGGAACAATCGTAAGCCAATGTGAACATCTCTTCCAGCAAGTTTAGAACATGTCTTAAATCGAGGTCAGATTACGAGATAAACATATGTGGAAGAAACATATATAGAAGGTATAGGATAAAGAAAAGAGTGCTTGGTGGGCTTGGTGATTGAATGACATACAACCCTCCTGAATAGAATTAATATTCACACTTATAGCACATCCTGTTAAAGAAAAAGAATGATCTCAATTCATTTTCCGTCACTCAGTATGTTTCACGTGTTAACAGGAGACGGGGAAGTGGACAGCCGAGCGAAGAAAAAATGAATGAAAAGCAAAAGGAATAATGAAAATGGCTACGGTAAAATAGACTGCCATAACAAGCTACTTCATTCCTAAATGCTGACGACTAGCGGGTGCATTATAACCTAACCTTCGACGCCACCCTTTTTCTCTCCTCACTTTCTTCCCTCCCCCGACCTTTCCCCACTACCACCTTTCTCCATCCCGCTAACCTTCTACGCCCGTCTTTTTGTCTCCTCACTTTTTTCCACCCCTGACCTTTTCCACACCACCACATTTCCCTTTCTCACCCTTTTCCCCTCCACTTCCCCTCCCCCACCTTTTTCCTCCATTATGAGATGTGGAACGACTTGACTTAAGGATCCGATTTAATTGCATAACCGTCAACCCCCACTGAGGTACTTTTAATATCATGGTCCTCTATAGCATGATAAAAATATATGTTATTTAACCCCAACGTCCATGTAGTTTTGCTCTTAACATCCTGCCTGACATGACCTATCCTTTTAGTATCTGCCACTTTTTTTTCCTTCTGCGCAAATACTCATTTTTGCATTTGAGGGAAATTTCCCTTCTTATAATCGTGTGAGAACCAAATCTTTTTTGCGTAAAAGAGATCTAAAAAATGTCACGTAATTTACTTTCTTTGGAAAGTTATGTGAGTTTACTTTGCATCCAGAACACATATAAATAAATTACCCTTTCACATTTGCACAGAAAGATTGAATAAGCCTTAGCGACAACATCTTTATTTAAGTAAATTTCCCTAAGTCCATTTGAACTTTTAGCCGTTCATAATTCGAAATAGAAAAGTACTTCAGCTATTTCCAACATTCATGCTAGGTTCCTCTTTTTCCAAATTATCTTTGTCCCTCTCTCTCTCTCTTTCCCTTTCTTTAAGTCTGTTTTAAACCTCATGAATTTAGGACTTTTTTATTTGAAGAGTCCATTTTTATTGGATTTTAGCCATTTCTTGTAGACATTTGCGTATCTGTGGATGCCTTGACGATTCGGTACAAGCTTGAGTTATATTGTGTTCAAAAGGTAATTTTCCGCTAGATAAAGAGAGGGGATGGGTATTCGATGTCACATAAATGTAATGCAATATTGTGATCTCCTCCCAAAGTATGGAATGGAGAGGTCTAACTCCTTTTTGCCAGTCAATCTGATATGGAATCTTTGCATAAATTTGTTCATCGGATTACTTTATGAACCGTACCTCCTTAAGTATTTCGGGCTGATGATGTTTCCCAAGTACTAATGATCTATTGACATTTAAACCGTCATAGGCATCACGATGACCAGGACATTTTACTAAATGAACCTCTTCGAGACGTTGTAGATTTACGCCGATTTCCGGCCACGGTTTTTGTTGTTGACCGACGCATCACCCGGGAGTCGCATATGGGCAGCCTCAGGTTCTTCTGCAACCGTGCCAAGGAAATTCTTGCTTCAGTGACACGCAGTACGTGAGGGGCGGATAGAGCTCCCCTTTTGCTCCCATGCTCCTCATTTTTTGCTAAAATCTGGACAAGTCAAGGGATGAGGTTTATTTTTCCGCTGTCCAACGTATATTTGGGATGGTGGAGTAGATCCACCATACTGGTCTCCGCTTTAAGTGCGGTAATTTAGGCCCATCCGCGCTAGCTGGGATCGAACCCCTGTCTCGACGTCAAAAATCTAACGCCCTATCTCCTAAGCTAGCGAGAGCTCCTCAAAGATCATTCAAGAGTAATTTATTATTTATGAACAAGTGAGTGGCTGCTCATCACCAGCTAGAGGGAAGTCAACAATGTATATAGAGTATTTTCTCTTTTTGAAATTTCTACAAAAAGTTAATCTATTATTTGTATCAACTTTTTGCATACTGTAACCCTACAAGCTGCGCAAAGGGCTTTTTCTTTAGATTTCGAAGAACCTAAGTCTTCTCTTTAGAATGTTGATGTACTTACCACACATTGTCACATCCTCTAATATCAGTTCTTTTTAAACCGGTTATCGATACAGCCGTTGAGATTCACTTCTTTGAAATAAGGTGATTCTTCTCTTAGTCAGTGAGATTACTGGAATAGGTAAACTATTTCACCCCTTGTGGTTCTCGTCTTAATAAAAAACTGACCAACCTGGTTGCTCAGTACGTTATACGTGGCTTCTAGACTTATTTGTTGATTTATTGACCATAATCAGCCTCATAATAGCCGGGTGGTCAACCATCGTGTGTAATATTCTGTCTTCGCAGCTAAATTAACAGAGAGCGCCATTTGAGCAAAGCCCTAGAATAGCATTTCCTCGCTCAATAGGTTCATGATTAGGTATTAAGAAATAGGCCCCAGTGGCTACTAGGCATTAAGAAGAAGGCAAGGTAGAGGCATAACGACGGGCCTGATAGGATAGCAAGCGCCACCGCTGCTCATAAAACTCCTCCCTTTCAACCAATGTCAGGAAAACTGCTTTAGTTATAAAATGAAGTAGAAATCGCCCTTTCTACCTTCCATACATTTTCACTGCTTCACTTCACCAATTTCTTTATGAAATCATTTCCAAAAATCTTTTACCAGGAGATGCCGGAGATATTTCTTTTATTAAAAAACACCTTAGGGTTACAAAAATCAATCACAGGCTCCTCTATTCCCCAGTGATGATTGTGGGGGAGATATTTGGTTGGAGTTGAAACTCTGTCTTTGGAGTTGGACGCAAAATCTTTTCGGTGAGGAAGATTAAAGACACAGCGAGAGTCTCTAAAGGCAAGACAATCAAGCTCTCATTGGGAAGACAAATCCAGGAATCTAATGCGCCATTCATTGCGACGAAGATATTGAAACACTCCTAATCAATCTCTATTTTCCCCACTAATGCTGCAACACCATCAGTCTAAATTTTGAATTCGCCGCAATTTAACTAATAGTAATAAAATCATTTTTGTAAAATCGTCCGGATATTTGTACTAATCTTCCTAAAATTTTAAAAAAAATATCTGTAGATAATCAATAAAACCGCTTTTCTCTCATTACAATTGGCACGCATCAGCGCCACTAAATAATATGGACCCTCTCCCATCTCTTTAATCCTTACAAAGCTTAAAGGCACCCATCATTTTTTCACCCCAAATTGGCATTTCATAACGACGGGGTCTATGTGCTGCAGCAACTCGACCAGTTAGTTAGTAACAGTTATAATCCAATAGAGCAATGTAGGTTTAACCCAGAATTAATGGGTTGAGATAAATTTTGACAAAGATTATAATTAATATAACTGGTAAGTCTAAAAGTATGAATCCTAGAGATAAAATATCAAATCAATTAGTCAAAAGTTTCAATGTAAACAAAACTTAAAAATAAGGATTCAAACGGATAGAAAAGGGAACATCCCTCATGTTGGAGGCAAGAAATAAAAGGAAATATTTTGATGAGACCGGGAAATATCTTCTATCTCAAAAGCTTACATGCTCAGGACCATTTTCCGGCCATTCGAAATTTATCTATATATCTATAAATCCCTAATCTATTCGTCTGTTCTACCGAGAGAACGTGAGATGGGCTTAGACCCTTGCAGAGATATGTTAGTTTTAACTTGCATTGTTGTTCACGTGTGGGAAGAAAAACTTTGCCCATGCAAAACAAGGTAAGACAAAGAATATTGTATACCAAGAAGTGTTGTGATGTAGCATTGGTTAAAGAATAATTTGTGATAAACATAAGAATTTTAATCCGTATCTTACCTATGAATTTTTTTTTACCCAGGCAATGCTGCGTACGTCATTCTGTTCGTATATCTAAAAATTCCTAATCTGTTTGTCTATTAGACCGGAGGAACGCGAGCTGAGTTTAGATCGTCTGCCTGTCTAAACTTTGCACAAACGTGATTCTTTAGGGAACCGTATAGATTTGAGAGTCTGTTGGCTTATTTTAGCCTTTTTGGCGGAATTCGGTCCTTGTGACTGATAATAATCGTCCCCGAATACCACTCAAATAAAAAAGTAGTTAAAATAGCTACTTTTTCGTTTTTTTTTCAACAATTTTTTCCACCCGTAAAATGTTTCGGATTTCAGGGGGACCAACTCTCAAAATAGAGCTAAAGAGCTAAATTTTAACTTTTTGGATAGTAGAAGTCATTGTGAGAAAGTGTTCTCCTGTTGAGATTTTCGAATTTCGGAATCTAGTACAAAATAAGGTCTGACGCTTCAGGAGGCGGTTTTTCTACCCGCATCGTCACGCAGAGGAAAAAAATACCCAGTGAAAGAAAACACGAAAAATCTCATCATAAAGAGAATGTCAGCTGCTGAAAGATCTATCTGCGGGTTTTATGGCGACGGATCTTTAAAGCGGGTGAGAAAGCCTCAATATGGATCAAAGATTGATTTAAGATACGAGGTGAAAATTGGGAAATTGTTATGAAAGCGATGTTTGCAGGCCTTAGCAAAGACCAAAACCAGTAAATAAAATAAGAAAAAAAGGTATGAGGGCTTAATTAAAACGTATAATAATCCTTAGACAGAAAAGGGGGCAAAATAAGAAATAACGGTAAAAATAATACGAAAGAAGATAGAAATAAGCTAATAATGACTGATATATCAGTCATCTTCCTACAATTCTAGATCGCAATGACTATTTAATATAAGGCAAAAGATAACAAATACCGCCAAAATGGGAGGTTTCGAAAAGGGGTATTTTGAATGAGTAATGAAATGCCCATATTGTGAACTCAAAGTACAGGATGGTCCGAAATTCTTGTCACCTCCTGTGAATATTGTTTTTATTTTCTATTTCAGATGACCGAAAATGTTGTCACCCGCTCTTAATCGGACATGGCACCGCATCATTTGTACCACAAAGAGGATGGTGTTCTTACACACCTCCTAGATGTGTGAAAGTGTCAATGAAAGTGAATCCACTAAAGCCACTAAATGTGTCTAATATTATTATATTGTTCCTCTATTGTTTTCATTACTTTTGGCCTAGTAAGAAGTCGCCAGATCGCCTCTTAATGTATATATATATATATATATATATATATATATATATATATATATATATATATATATATATATATATATATATATATTACTTTTCGGTACGGGGTGACAAAACATTCGGACCATCCTGTACTGTAGAAAAGAAATAAATCTTAAATGCATAAAACACTAAATTGCTATGAAGAAAATAATAAAGACAAAACATGAATAGTTGAGAAGAGCGAATTCCAATCTTTTTTGCCTATATCAATAAATACTCTGGTGTTTTCCATTATCTAGATTGTGTCAAGTCATAATTTAGCTGTGACTAAAACGTAACTCGAATTTGCCATTTAAACCAGTGAACACCGTCGGCGATTGCGGTTGCCATGGGAACGGTTATCTCCCTTTACACCTTTCGTCCGATGTTGTTTAAAAGTGGCTAAAATTTTTTTAGAATGAAGTCGCAAATCCCTCATATTTGAGAACGTCTTTTTGAAAGGCTGTTAAGGCAGATGCGTTGCCATTCTCTCTTGATCTAAATCGAGGATTATCCTATCCTGTTTAGGTATCAAATTAACCAAGTTGTGGTTGATCCATTTATCAATTAATGCGCTTCACCCCTATTAGCCAGAGCTCTTACTGGCCGAGAAGATACTGAGTTGGTCTGCCAACGTCGCGGTACCGGGTTCGATCCCGGCAAGAGCGGACACAAACGTCAGAGATCTGGCTACCAATTGGTGAGGCACTGTGCCCAGTCTTGTATTCGGGTGGGTAGATCTTGCACTTCTCATTATACACACAACACTGCTTTCTTTCCTCCTCCGTCTCCATAGCCCAACACACACACATACACTCTGTTCCAAGAAATCCTGCCGATGGCTATCTATATCCACATGCTTCTGACGCAAAACAGGTCCCTCTGACTCGAGGCAAAGAAGTTTCCACCTGAACACTGTTTGGTGTCAAAACAGAAAACCTCCTGGCACCTCCCCCACAAATAGGACCGGCCCCTGGTGCCCTCGGGCTCACCAGCGATTGTCATACTGACGTTTATGTCTATTTCAATTATCCGGTCGAATAAAGGCAGGTTGGTGAACCAATACTACCCTTATTAGCCACGTTCTTTCAAGTCGTCATGGTGACCATTACACTATCATACGCTTGTAAGGATATACCGAGGACTGAACACGTTTTAGAAATTACAGAAGGTTAATTTCCGCTCTGTGACGCGCTGTGATGTGTTATGGCAGCAAGGCTTATCTGATCCTGTTTATTTCAATACCAGCGTCGTTATTTTGAAGGTGGAATAATCAGCGTGTAAGAGAAGGTTAAGTGGAGATTGAGGGGGAAAGCTTTGACCCTACATCCTACGTTAGGGGCCACGTCAATGTTACCACAATTAAGTGGGGCCACGCCTTTTGTAAAACTGCCCTGAGGGGGACCAGATAGAGTGGAGTGAGGCTGTTGAATGCTCTCTCTGAACTTTATAGCACTCCCGTGTGCTAGAGAAGTCCAGGGAAAAGCTAGAAAGTGGGAATTCAATTGCAACTTAACTTCACCTGAGGTAAAGTTAAGGACTCACCTCTATACAACTCTTTTCTATTTTCCTAACAGGGTGGCTAGTTATAAACACACACACACACAAACACACACTCCTCGCTCGGGCCTGCAGGCCTGAGCGAGGAGAATAATAACGATGGAAGGCTCCCCCTATTAGAAGGGGTTTAACTTCCTCTTTCACGTTCGGTATAATCTAACCGGGCGTTGAAATAGTGAGAGAAAAAGAGATATGAACTAGGGGGGGGGGGTTGAAGTTATTAGTTTTCAGATGGCCTAGGTTACCGGTTTGTGGGTGCGTGGTCGGTGATTATAAGAGGATGTATTGAAGTGTCTTTATTGGTATTGCGTTCGACAGGTAACGAGGACTTTAAGCAATAGGCCTAATTTATGCCTCTGTTGAATTGGTTCTGATTCCTTATAGTTTCTCACGAGGGTTCTGCGTTAGGCTGGGCTTACCAAATGTGGCTCGGTATTCGAGGTAAGTAAAGGACTTCGAAAGGATGCGGCAAAGAAAGTATAACTTTATTCTTAAATTGGCCTGATAAAAGGGGCAAGCGGAATAGGCCTCGAGTTCTTTGCTGTCAATGTGTAGGCTTTCTTTTTTATGTGAAGTATCGAGTCTAAGGGTGGCAGGAATTAGGCGCGTAAACGGGATTCCGTAACGCTACTAAGGGAATGAATTGACTCCCGAATTATGAACGATTTGAGTTAATGAATAATGAGAGTCTGTCTCTCTATATATGTGTGTGTCGTCTCCAAGGAGCGTGACCTTGACTTTTCCGTAAGGAGGACCCAGTGATCTAGTTTGTTCGTTATTTCCGCCCCTTGGACGGAGTTTCCGACAGCTCTGTGTACCTGTTGTGCCTACATATTTCCCATAGATTTAGCTTTATTATAGGGAATAGCTTGTTGCAGATCTTTGTAAAATTTATCTGGTCAAAGAGTATATATGTTCAGCTTGCCTTGTAGTCTCCCATCTGCTGATAAATATTCTGAACACACGTATTTTGGTTTAGCGCGATCCTCATATTTGCTCAGGGGTCACCTTTGATAGCTGTTTCCAGCGTTCGTGTGTTTCCGCGTGACTTTTAACGACCGCTTGCCTCATGTCTATTAGTAAAGTTTGATATATATATATATATATATAAATATATATATATATATATATATATATATATATATATATATATATATGTTATTTTCCTAATTCTCTTTCGTTCTTTATTTATTACACTTGGCATATTATTTCCTTTATTTACACAAATATAATATTTTTAGGATTTGATTAATCCACTGAGCGTCCATTTGTTCAATTTTTTGCTAAAGTTATTAAATACTGCAATTTGGCTGCCACAGGCCTACCTATTTACAAAACGAGCTCTACAAAACAATAAAGATGAGGGAAGAAAAGGTATTCTATAGTGAATTTCGTCTTCTGAATACTTAGCTTTGTATTATTATCATTATTATTATTATTAATAGGAATTATTGTTATTCGTATAATTATTATTATTATTATTATTATTATTATTATTAATAGTTAATATTATTATTATCATAATTATTATGTATTATTTTTAATTTACAATTATTATTTATTATTATTCTTATATAATTATTATTATTATTATTTTTATTGTTCTGGTACAATTGAACCCATATCAGATTATCATTTTATTTGTTTTTATTTTTTTTATGAAAGTGGTGAGGTAAGGGCAGGTGAAATTGCATGAGAGAAGTCTACATGAGGCTATTTGAGGTGCTGTGAATCGGAAGGATGCATCGGAAGGCTCCAGCAATGAATTCTTTCATACACCAAATTCCATTTTATCTGTAGTGAAGAAATATGGAGGGAAATCAGTTGTGGTCTGGTTGAAAATATGGACACGATAATTGTAGATCATCGAAAAGATGCAGTGCCCTTCTGCCCCCAATGTCCACAGTGTCAGGCCTTCCAGGCCCCATTATCAGCAGGAGGATCTGTGAATGTCTTCCACACATTTTTCTTTCCTCCATCCTAGCCATTTTCTCTACAGATATTTTTGTACAAACCTTCTTGGGGAGATTCCCTCGTTAGTTAAAAGCAAAGACAAGAAAATATGTAAAACAAATTCTTGTATTTGAGGGGTCACAATTTTAAATTAATTTCCCTTTAAATCCAAGGGTCTTATAAATATCAAAACAATTATGGATTAAATCCGATATAATTGAACTTTTCTTCGGAGTTGCCATCATAATTAAAGTTGCCATCTTAAACAACGTTGCCATACTAATTAAAGATCCCATCCTAATTGAAACTGCCAACTTAATTAAAGTTCTTATCTTAATTAAGGTTGTAATCGTAATTAAAGACTCTAACCTAATTGAAGTTGCCATTTTAATCAACGTTGCCATACTAATTAAAGATCCCATCCTAATTAAAGAATCTATCTTAATTAAAGTTGCCATCATAATTAATGTTCCCATCCTAACTAAGTTTGTCATCCTAAAATAGAGTGTATCTTAATTGATGTTGCCATCTTACTTAACGTTGTCATCTTAATTAAAGACTATCCTAATTAAGGTTGCCATCCTAATTAAAGAGTCTAGCCTAATTAACGTTGCCATCTCAACGTTGTCATGCAATTAAAGTTGAAAACTAATTAAAGAGTATATCATAAATTAAGTTGCCCTTTTAATTAAAGTAAAGCCCGTAATCAAGTGCAGTTAATCCGCCCATTGAGCTCTTGAACCGATCTGAGGCAATGAGAATTAATAAGACGATTTTCAATTGAAGAATTTGAGGCTTTGATCAACTTCCCATAATGTATTCTTTTTATTATTTTTAATACTCTAATGACTAAGACGTGCACGAGAGACCGAAATCAAACTCAGACTCTGTGAAAAGAAAAAAAAAATAGAGCAAAAAAGTTCTAAAACAACGAAGTGCAATGGATTGCTATCTCTCAGGTGATGGCTGGCCTACATCTTAAGGTGTCAGAGATGAGAGAGAGAGAGAGAGAAAGATGCACACTGCCGCACCTTGAATGGAGAGAGAGACAACAGACACCTGGTTGACCCTTTTTGTCTGCACTTATGGAAGTGTGAAGTCATGAGACGCCGTGGTGGCCTGAAAGCCCACGATCGCAGAAAGCTGCGACAAGTTTAGAGCCTAAAATGTCCCATCGGGAGTCGAACAAAGTTTCGCCTCGCCGACTTAGGAACTTTTTAGCGATTCTGCTAAAAGGGCGAGACTACTCTAGTCTGCCGATGCGCCGAAACCTGGAACCCTCTTCTTTGGACGGAGGAGAGAAAACCCCATTCAACCCCACTATAAATCCTCCAGTGCCAGAGTTGGAAGGCAGTATCCGCCGCCTGCTCGCCTAGTCATTATCCTTTGCTCCCTCCCCCCTCGTTAGTATCCGATATTTGCGTCCCGTTGGACTCTGCACAGTTTTCGCAGAACCCCTCAGGCGCTGGGTAGTCTCGATTAATTCTCTTGAGTCTACCCAGTACCCGTTCTACCCGCTCCTCGAATGCAACGCGCCCAGTCTCGATTCGGGTTCTAACTCGAAGGCAAGATCTAAGTCCATCTGGTAATATTCATTGTCTACTACCCCCTTCCCCCCCCACCCCCACCCTCACCCCCAATGTAAGCCTCTATCGTCGGTTTCGTATCCGCTCAAGGTCATTCTGGTGACCCTCAGTCAATATTGTTCGTTTGTTTGTACGGTGACCGTTCTCGCCAAATCTCCTCCCCCCCCCCTTTTAGTCGCTGCGACTCGTGTACGTCTAATGTGTATATAGCTTCTTTTAAAAAACCCTTTAACCTTTTAAAATAATATTAATTTGCATATTAGTAAAGTTATTTTTACACCAGTTTTTCTATTGTCACGGAACCTGCAAGATAGTCGACTATTTGGCTAACTTACATTCAGTTAATTTGCACTCTGCTTCTATTATAAATCTCCGACGCACATAGACGTCGTCGACCTCAGCTTTGAAACGCAGAAAGAGTTAACTTGATCCTTTTCTAAGACATAAGGAGAGGCAGGTTATAAGATTAAGGAAAAAACAAAAAATAAAAACAAAACAAAAAAGATGAAAAATTCATTTCTACTATCTTTTTGTTTTTCTTATTTATCTTATTTAATTAATTCCTCTTTACCCTTTAACAATTCAGATTTTTAGCATTACCTTTTCCTGTAATATTTGGAATACTATTTTCTTCACAGAAATTTTCGTAATTTTCTCATGATTCCAGCCTTATGGCTTCCTACATTACTTCCTAATGATCTTTGTTAGGATGCACCACTCTTGGACGGGGTTTGATAAGGTCTTAAAAAGTATTCCACAGCTCGCAAGTATTCTTATCCTAGGTACCTGATTCAGCAAGTTTCCATTTTTTTTTATAATTCCCCTATTAATGGACGTTTTAGTACTGTTTGTTGATGTACTAAATTTTCCTATTTTTAAATTAAAACGAACAATCCGATGATCCCTATTTCCCAATGCTTCCCTGAGACTCAATGCCTGAACTAAATTGACTCTAAACAGTCTATAAACTTAGAACTTGCTCTATCCCTTCCTTTCATATTTTCCCAATCAACAGATCTTAAATTAAAGTCACCTTATGATTATTTCCCTTATCAATTAGCTTATCTATATCATCAGTCTATCCAGGCGGTTTGTAAAAGGCTACCAAGTGTAGTACCTTACCATTGTTACTGACCCTAATATCTATCTAGAGTGACTCAACTTCTTCTTTCTTTATTGAATTACTTATATTTGAAGCAATGCTATTTCTAATATAAATAATTATCCCGCCACAAGTCTTACCTCTCCTTTGACTAATGTACATATCATAACCCTGTACATCAAATTCACCCACAGTGTCATTGAATCTAATTTCACTAACCCACGATTCTGTTGCACATACTATGCCTATATCTTCATCAATAATATAACTAAATAACTCATCTATCTTATTTCTAAGACATGAACATTGGTATGAAGACAACTCAGCCCTCCTTTGAGCATTGGTATATAGAGACAGTTAAGCGCTCCTATCCCTGAACGACCTCTTTTAGCCTGCCTTAACGACCTCTTTTAGGCTGCCTAAACGACCTCTTTTAGCCTGCCTGAACGACCTCTTTTATCCTGCCTGAACGACCTCTTTTATCCTGCCTGAACGACCTCTTTTAGCCTGTCTGAATGACTTCTTTTACCCTGCCTGAACGACCTCTTTTCGCCTGCCTGAACGACCTCTTTTAGCCTGCCTGAACGACTTCTTTTAGCCTGCCTGAACGACCTCTTTTAGCCTGCTTAAACAACTTCTTTTATTCTGCCTGAACGACCTCTTTTAGCCTACCTGAACGACCTCTTTTCGCCTGCCTGAACGACCTCTTTTTGCCTGCCTGAACGACCTCTTTTCGCCTACCTGAACGAACTCTTTTTGCCTGCCTGAACGACCTTTTTTAGTCTGCCTGAACGACCTCTTTTAACCTGGATAACGTTATCTCTTCCCCTTCCCAACCCTTCCCTACCCTGTCTACCTTCAGTACAATTCTGTCCTTTTATATTTCCCTGACTGCTTTCACTGCTTAGTTTCCTGCTTGTAAAGCCCCAATAACACGATCATACTCCTTCCACAACACATCTACCCCATCCCTACTAAAATACAATGCATCCATCGCATACATTTCCTTCTTCCCATGATATCTACAAATATCAAACCTTCCATCTCACACCTACTCCTTAAAAATTCATCCAGTCGTATTGCACGCGATATCCGCTCCAACCCAACATTCATTCTTGGAAGCACACTTGTCACAGCACCTTTCATTCACCTTCTTTCACCCTTTCAATCAACCTCTTAGAGCTCTCACGTACCTCACATGCACCTCTTCTCTTACTACCATTCGCTCCTGCATGTGTAATCACAACTGCTTCACGTGCAAAGCCAGACACCACCCCCTCATACCTGTCACTCAGATCACTTACTCCATCACCTGCTAAGCAAACCCTCAACCCATTCCATCTATTCACACTCAACTTCCTATCTGAAATATTTAACACTAGAATCATCCACCATAAGCACATCAGTCAGACTCCTATTTCTAATTCCACCAGACCTAACTCTATCCCCCCTTATTGTTTCATTTACACTAACAGTCACTCTATTTTCATCTCCGTCCTCACTTCCAATCATATCACTTCGTTTTATCTCTCAGAGCACTGAACCTATTAGCTAAGCTAAGAGGTTCTGTCTCCCTTTATCTTACACAACTACCAAGTCCTGCCCAATCTGTACCATTTAGATTTACGCATCATAACTAAATCCCACTTACTATCTTCCACTTTTACCCTACTTCTAGCTAATACAAGTGGGCTAACCCAATATGTTCTACTCTTTTTCACCCTCAAATTAAAAAAATGAACATCAAATTAAAAAAGTTAACTTTCATATTAAAAAAAAATAAATTTCAAATTTAAAAAGTTGTTTCATATTTAAAAAATTGAACTATTCTTACCTATATCTGAAACATTCACTTGGTCTACCTGCTATCTACCTTGTTCCCAGACCTAGGCCTCGCACTTAACATAACATAACATAACATAATTACACGGATGACAAAAGCCACAAGGGCCTATCAAAGGTCATCCGCCTCCGTCAAAACCCACCCACAAAAAGCACCATCACCAGGGAAAGACAAAATCAAAGTCCCCCCACAATATAATATAACAGATGACAAAAGCCACAAGGGCTCATCATAGGTCATCCGAGTCAAATGGCCTCTTTTTTAAGGCACCCAAACTCCCAGGAAAACTACATCCAGAGGATTGCATCCAGAAACAAGGGTATCACCAATCAAGGCTTGTCAAGAACTAAATCATGCAGCTATAGATATATACAAACAATATTAATATATACAAAACTTAGGAAACATCACAACCTTCCCTTCCCATAAACTCATCCAACCTACTCTTAAATACATTTAGATTTGGACTACCTACTACCCTCTGCGGCAATTTGTTCCAGAAGTCTACCACTCTATTGGTGAAAAAATATTTTCTTAAATCCAACCTACACCCTTGCTTTTTAATTTTCAAGTGGTGACCTCTAGTCCGATTTCCATCATCTAACTCAAAAAACTTGCTAACATCCAATTTATCTATCCCGGAAAAAATTTTAAAGAGCTCAATCATATCCCCTCTCACACACCTCCTTTCGAACGAGAACATATTTAATACCCTCAGTCTATCTATATATTCAAGGTGCCTCAGGGAAGGAATAATCCTTGTTTCCCTCCGTTGCACTGACTCAAGAAGGTTAATATCGTGTCGAAAATGTGGGGACCATGCCTGTATACAGTACTCTAGATGTGGCCTAACATAAGAGTTATAGAATTTAAAAATAACCTCCTTACTTTTGTAACTGACATTTCTCTTAATAAAACCCAGCACTCTATTTGCCCTATTTCTTGCTTCAATACACTGCTTAAAAAACCTTAATGACTTATCTATAACTACTCCTAGATCTTTCTCATCCTCTACTGAGCTGAGCCAATGCCCATCCATTTCATAGTTAAATTCTCTATTATCTTTTCCCATGTTAATAACTTTGCACTTATCAAGGTTGAAAGTCATTTGCCACTTATGTGCCCAGGATAACAATTTATTTAAATCCCCCTGCACTTTAAAATTATCATCAATATCTCTTAACTACAGCTGCTAATTTGGTATCATCCGCAAAAATTGACACTTTATTATTAACTGCCTCCCCAAGATAGTTTATATAGATGACAAATAATAATGGACCGAGAACTGATCCCTGAGGAACCCCACTGATAACATCCCTCCACTCTGACTTTACACCATTTAGCACTACCCTTTGCTTCCTGTCTTTCAGCCACTCAGCTATCCAATTTGAAACACCCCCACATATCCCAATCATTTTTAATTTATGAACTAGTCTCCTGTGTGGTACCTTATCAAATGCTTTACTAAAATCTAAGTAAATTATATCTACATTCTCTCCCTTATCTACTTGATCTGTTACAAACTCCAGAAAGTCTAGTAAGTTAGTCAAACATGATCTACCTGATCTAAGCCCATGCTGAGCATCGCTGATTAACCCCTCCCTCTCTAGATGTTGGCAAATCCCTTTTTTAACTATTTTCTCAAGAATTTTACACACTACAGGAGTTAGGCTAACCGGTCTAAAGTTATTTGGATCCTCTTTACTACCCTTCTTGAAAATGGGGACTACATTCGCTCTCTTCCAATCATCGGGTATTTTTCCATATTACAGTGACCTAGTATATAACTTCTCCAGAGCTATTGGGATACTTTCTACACCTTCTTTAAGTATCCTAGAATGAATATTATCAGGGCCGGAGGCCTTGGTAGTATCTAACTCACCTATTAGTCCTTTTATCATCCTCCGATCCACACTAATGGTAGTAAACACCTCTTTTCCTGACCTATGAGTACTATACATAAGACTATTTAGTTTCTCTTTTTAAATACTGATGCAAAATGACCATTTAGTACCTCAACTATTTCTTCATCAGTTTCTCTCACAACCCCTTCATATTTGATAGGTCCTATTTTAACTCTGCCAGACTTGTTATTAATTTTATAGTAACTAAAGAAATTTCTAGGATCTTTGCTGCTATCCCGAGCTAATTTAATTTCTGACACCCTTTTGTTCTTCTTTATAATCTTATTTAACTCATTCCTAGCCATTCTATAATCACTTAAATTTTGAATATTATTTTCTACCTGTAATTTTTTATATGCCCTTTTCTTCTCTGAAATTTTTCTAGCTATCTCCTGATTCCATCATAATGGTTTCCTACTTTTGTTCCTAATGGCCTTCATTGGGATACATTGTTCTTGGACTACATTTATTATATGCTTGAAAGTATCCCACATCCCATAAGCATTTTTACCTCTGTATTCTACATCTCAGTCTACCAAATTTAGCAAGCTTCGAAGTTTTACATAATCTCCCTTATGAAAATTTGGAACTTTTTCAGCATTCTCAGTTATTTTACCCTTCTCAATTCCCAAGTTAAAACGAACTATCTGATGGTCACTATTTCCCAATGCTTCCCCAACAGTCATTTCTTGAACTAAATGATCACTGTTAGAAAGTACTAAATCTAATATATTGTCCCCCCTCGTTGGCTCATTAACAAATTGATTCAAAAAATTATCCTCAAAGCATTCTATGAACCTGCCACTTGTTCTATCCCTACCTATCATGTTTTCCCAGTGCACAGAGTTTAAGTTGAAGTCCCCAATAATAACTGCATCTGTTTCACATCCCTTACTTATTTCCCTTATCATTAGTTCATCCATATCATCAGTCTGCCCAGGTGGCCTGTAAAAAGCTCCCAAATGCACCATTCTATTTTTACTGAACTTAATATCTATCCAAAGTGACTCAACTCCATCCTGCTTTAATGAAGTATTTAAACTTGAAACAATGTTGTTTTTTATGTAGATAATTATTCCTCCACCAATCCTACCTGTCCTTTGACTAATGTACATATTATAGCCCTGTAAATCAAATTCACTTATAGTGTCACTAAATTCTATTTCATTAACGCATAATATATCTATATCCTCATTGCTAATATAACTAAATAGCTCATCCTTCTTGTTTCTAAGACTACGAGCATTTGTATAGAAACAATTTAACCCCCCTATCCCTGAAGCACCTCTTGAAACTTGAATGACCTCACCTCTATCGCCTTGGAACCTATTTCTGTTATCTGCCAAGTCCATTCTACTTTCAGTACTATAATGTCCTCTCATAATTCCCTGACCACTATTAGTATCTAGTTTCCCGCCCGCAAAGACCTAATAACACGATCATACTCCTCCCACAACACATCTACCCCCCTCCTACTCAAATGCAGTCCATCCATCGCATACATTTCTTTGATTCCAACAAACCTATCCCACACATCCACAAAAATGACACCTTCCATCTCACACATCCTCCTCACATAATCATTCAGCCCAATTGCACGAGACATCCATTCTACCCCAACATCCATTCTTGAAAGCACACCTGTCACAACACCTTTCATTCTACTTTCTCTCACCTTTTCAATCAACCTCTTGTACCTCTCCCGTAACTCACATGCACCCACTTTCTTCACATCATTCACTCCTACATGTGTAATCACAACCGCATCCCTTGCACAGCCAGACACCAGCTCCTCATACCTATCAGACAAATCTCTCACTCCAGCACCTGGCAAACACACCCTCAAACCATTCAATCTACTTGCATTCAACTTCCTATCTAAATATCTAACTCGCGAATCACCCATCACAAGCACTTCAGTCAGACTCCTATTCCTAACCCCCACAGACCTAACTCCATCCCCACTCCTATTCTCATTCAAACTACCAGTCACTCGAACTCCACCCCCACCCCCATCAGTCATATCACTTCCAGTTACTTCCTCTCTTAGGGCACTGAATCTATTAGTCAAGCTAATAGGTTCTGTGTCCCTCTGACTCACACACCTATTCTCCCCCTGGCTAACCACACCAACAGAGGCAACCCTATTCTCACAAAGAACTAGAGAAGCCTCCCTAGCTTCATGTTTCCTAACCACTCTCCACTGTCCCCCATCCTCACTAGGCCTATTTCTAACTAATCTAAGGGGGCTAACTTCACTATCACTAGAACTATCATATCCTACCTCCTCCACCGGCCCTCTACCTACACCTGAAACATCTAACTGGCCTACCTCACCACCTAACCTATTCCCAGCTCTAGGCCTAACACTAAGTTCCCTCCTGAGCTCAGCAACTAACCCCTCCAGCCTACATATCCTGTCTAAATCCTGCCTTCTCATCCTCTCTAAATCTACAATGCATTCACGCAGCCCACATACAACACATGTATACCCCTCACCTAATACACCACAACCAAGGCATACATTCCGACACTCATGCTCACTTTCATCCCCAAACTCCATCACTTATTCAAACAAAGAAAGAACTTAAGTAGTAATAAGAAAAAAAGAAGAGCAACTTAAGTAGTAATAAGAAAAAGAAGAAGAGCAACTTAGCTTTCGCTGATTGTGGTGAGAAAAAAACAAAAAACAAACAAACTATAGAAAAATCTAAAAAATAGATCAACAGACTGAGAGCTCTATGAAATAGGTGCTACCTGTTCGAAGGTCAGTTATGTTATGTTATGTTATGTTATGTTATGATGTACTATTTCGTCCGTGTTCCAAAATGTTTCACGTATTTGGAGTACATTTAAGTTACCTCCCTCTTGAGCTAAAAAGACTAGCCCCTCGAGCCTACATATCCCCTCTAATTCCTGAGCTCTCATTCACTCTAAATCAACAATGCACGCACGCAATCCACATACAACATATGTATTCCCCTTTAATATCACGCCAAAAACATAGCAAACACCCGCTGATTCAAGCTCGGTCAACAATCCCATGCATTCAGGTATTTCGGACAAAAAACTAAATAGAAATACTCATTCAAGTGCAAAATAACAAAACAAAACCTTAAATACTTTTATTCGTAATTCAATTTAAGTGAAAACAGAAAACTTTTCACGACTCGTTAATAAAAAATTTGTCTATTTGTAGGAATAATACATTTGTCTGTTCTCTGTTAGGAATCATCGACTAGGTTTGCATACACGGGAAGTAGGTCTAAAAATCATGAAACGACTATTAGATTACGTGTGCATGATGTACACCACGTGTGTATTATGTAGACCGCGTGTGTATGGTTTAGACCACGTCCCTATAAATTAGACCACAGGTGTATGATTAATACCACGTGTCTATGATTTAGATCACGTGTGTATGATTTAGACCACCTGTGTATGATTCAGATTACGTGTGTATGATTCAGACCATGTGCGTATGATTTAGAGCGCGTGTGTATGATTTAGACCGAGTGTGTATGATTAAAACCCCTTTTCTATCATTTAGACGACGTGTCTAGGATTCAGATCACGTGTGTATGATTCATACCATGTGTGTATGATTAAGGCCACATGCGTATGGGTGAGACCGCGTGTGTATGATTCATACATGTACGTATGAGTTAGAGCACGTGTATATGATTTAGAGCACGTGTGTATGATTTAGAGCACGTGTGTATGATTTAGAGCTCGTGTGTATGATTTAGAGCACGTGTGTATGATTAAGAGCACGTGTATATGATTCAGATCATGTGTGTATGATTCAGACTATCTGTGTATGATTTAGAGTACGTGTATATGATTCAGATCACGTATGTATGATTCAGACCATCTGTGTATGATTTATACTACGTGTGTATGATTTAGACCACGCGTGTATAATTTAGAGCACTTGTGTATGATTTAGAGCACGTGTATATGATCCAGATCACGTGTGTATGATTCAGACTATCTGTGTATGATTTAGAGTACGTGTATATGATTCAGATCACGTGTGTATGATTCAGACCATCTGTGTATGACTTATAGCACGTGTGTATGATTTAGAGCACGTGTATATGATTCAGATCACGTGTGTATAATTTAGAGCACGTGTGTATGATTTAGAGCACGTGTATATGATTCAGATCACGTGTGTATGATTCAGACTATCTGTGTATGATTTAGAGTACGTGTATATGATTCAGATCACGTGTGTATGATTCTGACCATCTGTGTATGATTTAGAGCAC
This sequence comes from Ceratothoa steindachneri, assembly GCA_963969495.1. Lineage (NCBI taxonomy): Eukaryota > Metazoa > Arthropoda > Malacostraca > Isopoda > Cymothoidae > Ceratothoa > Ceratothoa steindachneri. The sequence goes on from OZ018318.1 coordinate 6,529,372, forward strand.
GTGTGTATGATTTAGACCACGTGTGTATGATTTAGGATTATTTGTATTTCGACCCGAGTTTTCCCTCTCGCATTTGGATATCTGCTTTCGTGGCAACATTGACATTATTCAGGAGGATTGCTGCTTTTGCGCGCGTGAGCACCTATAGTGATCCCCTCTGGCTATGCACAACATCCACATATTTTTACACTCACTAACCTCACCACTCTTCTAACCCTATGTTGGCGATGGGCGAGTTTTCCTGTCATTTCGAGCGCAATAGCAGCGAGTCTGTAAATAGAGTGGTAAAGTTAGTGTAAGTTAAAATGTATGGAAAAAAGAGCCGCAGATACATCGGGAGGTATTGGTGCCCTGAAGACACCCATGACAGGCCCATTGGGGGATGGGAGGTGGAAGGATAGATATGGAAAATAAAAGATGCGGGGGAGCAGAAGAAGTGGGAAAGATGCGAAGAATGATGGCATATTAAAGCCCACCACTACAAACGGAGCCAAAAGGAAGGGATGAACCAGCTTCCTCCCCCCAGCCCCATTTCAGCCTCACCAGGAGTGAATGAATGAAAGCTGGGTGGCGACTAGCCCGCAATATTAGCGCTTGCCAAGAAAAGAGGTGAGAAAGGGCTTGGAAATAAAGGTGGCGACGGAAGGGTGAAAGGGAAATTTATAGAAGGAATGAAGCCCAGGTAGTCACAATCTAGTTCAAGACTGTCGGTGGCCACTGGTGTTGGAAGTGCGCACTGTTCTTCCAGGTACCCGGGTCACTTCCTGCCGAAGTGGCGAGGTCTGGTGGCGCTGTCTGATGGCGGGTATTGGTGGCAGGGTATGGTGACAGGGGCTTGGTGGCAGGGGCTTGATGGCAGGGGCTTGATGGCAGGGGCTTGATGGCAGGGGCTTGATTGCAAGAGCTTAGTAGCAGGAACATGGTGGCGGGGTCTGGTTGCGGAGACTGGTTACAGGGTCTGGTGATGGGGCATGGTAGCGGAGTCTGGTAGTCGATCTGTTAACATTATATGGTGGCAGGAACATGGTGGCGGGGTCTGGTTGCGGAGACTGGTTACATGATCTGGTGATGGGGCATGGTAGCGGAGTCTGGAAGTCGATCTGTTAACATTATATGGTGGCGGGGTCTGGTTGCAGGGTCTAGTCGCGGGTCATGGTGTCGGGATCTGGTGTCGGGGTATGCTGGCTGAGTATGGTTGGAGAGAGGCATAGTGGCGAGGTCTGGTGCCGGGGAATGGATTCCAGGGTCAGGTGGCTAGGTCTGGTGGCGCTGTCTGGTGTCGGGATCTGGTGGTGGGGCATGAATTCCAAGGTGTGGTGGCAATGATTTCGTTGGTCACAAATGTGTGTTCTTTTGGGGGTCCAGTTGCGTTGAAAGCCTTATTGTTATAATAAGTATTTTTACCTGCCATATGACAACGCTTGTCTACTTCTAAGCCATTGCTGGTCTCTAATATTCCTAACTATCTCTTCCCGGTGTGCTGCCCTAAATGCTCAATTATGAGTCAAAATCTACATCTATTTTTAACCTATTGTACCAGATTATCTGCCATTCGCAATTATAGACTGACACACCAAGTGTTCCTGTATTACGATTGTCATAGCGATGTACATCTATCCGCGTTTACACTGCATGTTACTTGACTGGGGAGAGCTCCGCATCCAACCATATCTTGGTGTGAAGACAAAGGTGAGAGACACTCGTATCTTTATCTGGGCACTTGCCCTTAGTCTCCTGAAATACCCAGGTTCATATCGGATTAGAACCGGATAAACAAATGGCTCATCTACGGTGGTACCTGTAATAGGACGAGGATTCCAACCATTAATCAGGAAACGGATTCACAACCACTGAGAAGTTCACCCTAGGGGAAAACTGAGATACGAACAAAGAAGGTGCAAACGAATAAATACAGAAATAAAATTAAGAGTAATACATTTGGTTTGTAGATACTATAAGTTTTGTGATGGAAACCTAAGTGTCCGAATCATTATGGCCACTACTGTATATATATATATATATATATATATATATATATGTCAAACTGCAAAGAAAGATAAGATAAGCGGAATAATTTCTCTTCGGAAAAATGTTTTCCTAATTGCAACAAAAATCCGTCCAGGGGTAAGGATCGAACCAAGCGAGCAACCGCTTTGATCTGAATTAAAGCAAACCTTTAAACCACTCGGCTACGCGGGAGAACGAAAACTCTCTCGAGTAGGCAAAATTTTAAAACCAATTTTCCTCTCTCTTTCCTAGTCTCTATCGACCTAGCGAAGCATGCCTTAACAGCTTGTCTATTCGCGAGGATTTTTTTTTGTAGCAGAATAGCATGATACACCCACATTTCCCCACCTCCCTTCCGGGCGGGCCGGTTATGAAACCTTCTTCTTCCGGCTCGATATCTGATGGTCTCCTGCCAGAAGAATCCGCCGACCATTTTAGCTAACCACCGCATTCCTTCCTCGGCTAGTCATTGATAGATGGTAGCCCATATTGGCTTCCGGTGGTTCCCGGAAGTTTGCAAAGGACGAAATGGAGGAGATAATCAAACCTTCCTCACCTGAAGAAGGGCGCTTGATATCAAATCTACTTCCAGCGCCATGTGAACCTCTCCCGAGTTTCGAGTATAAAAGATGAATTCTTTTAACCCTCGAGAGTAGAGCTTGCACAACGTCTGGCGGGGCAGGAATTGCAATCTATCTCAGAGTAGTGGTAAGTCGTCAAAGCACCAAGTATTCAGAGAGGAGATCGGTCCAAGTTAAGGAGACTCCTTATCCCGTTGGTCTGCAAGTCAGTACGGATCCAGGCTCGTACTCAAGTTTTCAGAGCCGAAGCTACAAACGGCCTCACTCTGGTTCCCTAAGCGAGAAAACTACATCTCGGCTTTTCTCCGTGACCCTATGCGTCGATAGGTCACTTCTCTCCCTTACCTCACAGAGGCACCCAACATTCCTCTGAGTTCACGAGCGTGGGGCCCTCTTTAACAAGAAGCTCCCTTCAGCGCCTTCCAGCAGAATCGTGACGGAATTGTGGGATCAGGTTGGTCCCTGGAGAACCTATCGTCTCCACCCCTTATCTCACGACCTTCACTCACCAGCGCCACCCGAACATCAGGTTCCCAAGTTAACCCTTCCCTTTCACATTCCCCGACTGCACCGCGAAGCTTACCAGCATTACAAGTGTATAGGGATTTGTATGGTGAATAGTAATTTTCAAGCTAAGTGAGATATCCGAGATTCACTTATTAATTTATCTTTCAAAGCACCTTAATTGTATATATATATATATATATATATATATATATATATATATATATATATATATATATATATATATATATATATATATATATTCTTGTTTAGTGTTCATTAAAACTTCATCTTCATATTGTTGTGTATCTAACATCCTTTGGGTGGCTTGCTGGCAAAGTTCATTCCAATCCCTCCGTAGCTAACCTCTAAGCACTCTGATTACGACAATCCCTCCGCATTCGGGATAATAGAATATATATATATATATATATATATATATATATATATATATATATATATATATATATATATATAAGAGTCAGGGAAAACTCCAACCACCCCTCGGGCTATTCCTCGACATTGTTCTCCCGCGTTGCCGAGTGGTTTAAAGGTTTGTTTTACTTGAGATCAAAGCGGTTGCTGCGCTTGGTTCGATCTTCACCCCACACGGATGTTGTCTCAACTAGGAAAAACATGTTTTCCCAAAAGAAATTATTCTTTTTGTCTTCTTTTTCTATGCTGTTTGACTGATTTATCTTCATCACTCTCCTGCTTTCATGATATATATATATATATATATATATATATATATATATATATATATATATATATAAGAAAAGGATATTAAAGAAACTAATGTTTGTGTATATATGCATTGATTATAAAAACTTGTATTTCTGGGTATCAATAAATTTTGATTCTGAAATCCTCTGAACTTTAAAAATTATATAAAATAAACAAAAACATGAAAAAAATAGTAAGTTGATGAAAATGGTTGACGAAAAAGTATTATTTCTATATATATTAAAGCCATGAGAATAGGTAGGCAATTATATAATATTGACGTCAGAGCAAAGAAAACTAAAGGACGATGGGAAACAAAAATGTTCTCGTAAAATTCGAATTAAAAAAATAACAAGCTTCTAATTACAATTCCTGTCCAGGGTAGATAACCTCATACGACCATATTTTGATCTGCATTAATAAGAAGAGATTTAATGGATTAGCAAGAAAGAAGCCATTTTAATATTTTAAATTGGCCTAATTTGACACAATTCGAAGGAAAGCTTGACAAATACATATATGTTGAAAAAGAATATATATAAACAACCTGAACTTGCAGGCTTATATGCAGAAATGTATTATAGCAGAGTTTTTATTATTACTTGTATCTGGATGTGGGTCTTGTATTTAAACCTTGCCGAGCTTACTGGTTGATAGCTAATAACGCATCCAATGGATGTAAGATAATAACATGGTGGGGGCTTTATGGTTTGGGGGATTCACTGACTGGGTTGAATTTGATAAGCCATGCTGTTATTTTTCATCCTTTATTTTATGTTATGTTAACTACAGACCTTATGTGAACGACATGATCGCGATGCTTTGGTGCAATTCCACTATAACTCTTCCTTTAAGCTTCAATGATTCCGTTCATCTTCGACCATAACTCGTCAAAGCTCATCTTCAACCATAACTAGACCAAGGTCATCTTCAACCATAACTAGTCAAAGATCATTTTAAACCATAACCTTTCCCATAACTCGAGTCTTTTATTTTAAAGGAAGTTATGTTGCTCACATGGCATCTCTAATTAAACTTCCATTTCTTTCTCTGCAATCCATTAAATATCTTTTCCATACACACTATGCTGTCTAGATCAGTGTAAATAAAATTAAAAGATATAAATATCTTTCTCACAGGGGTGGAACACGTGGGACATCTTTTTGTTTATTCCAATTTTTTTATCAACGTTTAGAACTCAACGTGTTTCACTTTTGTGTGAAATATATATGTATCATTCAATATCATTTACACTATCGCAAATCTCTTCCCTTGCAACCGTGTTATGAATTTCAAGAGCTTTGAGCTTACTTTGAATCACTGCCAAAGCGCGTGCTAATAAGGATTGTTTTCGCTCGTACTCTTGTTTAAAAGTATACTATCAAGGTAATAATCTAGATTATTACAATACTCCCAGTGATTTAGGCATACCATTAACTAGGAGCCTCAATTAGGTTATTTGAAAAGGTAAATGGGTGTGGTTCCCGATTAGGGAACGACATTCCATTTCTCAAATTCCAATCTCTTTTAGTGCCTTTCAATGGAGCGATTTGAAATAGCTTCGGAAATTCTTTCTCTCCTGACTTGTTTCAGCAAGTTTAGAAACGATCCATATTCTGGCTATATCTTCCTTATTTCTCGAACACGCCCCATATCTCGCTCTCTTTTTCTCAAAGTTTCAAGAAAAACATTTGTCACCACACATTGCCAGACGATTCAATCATTCTGAAGGAGAAATTGAAGGATAAAACACAACTGCTATGCATTTATAAAAATAGTTTTAGTTTACATTTTAATAAATGACCTATTGTTTTGTGGCATACCATCGATGCCAGGATGCACCAAGAAGTCTCCTATTAGTGTGTTTGGGTAATGTAACCGTTATACAGTTTCATGTCCTCAATTACATATTTTCTTTACAAACAACTTAAAAGTCTTTGGTGGATATGCTTGCGATGGGTTTTATTCACTAAAAATAATCATAATTATGATAATAACGGTGATAATACTAAATATAATGATAATACAAACTTTAAATTTCCGACATTTGTAGTTAAATGAAAACTTATGGAACTTAGGGCGGCTGGCGTTCTTCCGCTGGCATTTAGCTCCTGCACTATTTACCTTTTTATATTAATTCGTTCCCTTCTTCTAAGTAAGTCTGTCGCACACCTTATTTATTTTTTAGCTAAAAATGCCCTCATTGTTTATAGAAGTTTTATTTACTTTCAAATTAAATATTATTCAAAGTTGATCCTTCTAAGAGTTAGTAAAAGAGTCAATGTTATCACTTTGTCTAAAAAGAAATTTTCAAGAAATCCAAAATTTCTTGAATTTCCCATCACCTCTTTTCAGTCACGAACTGGATCCAAAATCTACAGTGATTAATAGCAAAGAAATTCATCTAAAATAATTTAGATTTAATTTCTTTCTTTAACTGAACTTCTTCACCTGAGGTGCTAATAGGGCTACTGCTTTGCTTTTCTGTTTTTTCTTTATTCGACAATGGATTTAAATTTAATGCATCCAAATCCGATATTGAATTGTGAAAGGTGGATTCGATCCAGTGCACAGGTCTCTACTTGGCGACCTATGCCTTCCGCACGTTCCAAATTAAGAGCCTGTTGGTCAATGCTGGGGATATAATACTTTCTCTGTCCCTTGTACAATACATATGGCCTTGTAAGCGCGGGTAGGTTGCATCGCCCAGTCGACAACGGCTCTCCTAGTATCGGCCACCGACCACTACGACGCCAAACCTACCCTATGTCTTTTGGTTTTAGAGCTAGGCAATTCATTCTAGAACTAGATGTAACTCTCAGGGTGGTGGCTGTCCTGGTTTTGCCTAGGATACCACCATAACCATTTGTCGCTACATCTTTGCTCCCAAAGATTCTACAGCGTAGGAAAGACTGCGTTCAGACTTTTTGAAGCAAATACCATCTTACACTGGAGCTATACCAGTGTCCACAAATGGTACTAAATCACAAAAAAATGGTCTACTTTCATACCGTGTCATCCCTGTTTAAATTCTGTCGTGCTTTACTGGGCACTGTGTCTGTGTTGAGGACCGAGCTATTTGCACGACAGCGCTCAATACTTGAGATTTCGCGCCGTGCCCGGCTTAGAGACCAACTTCTGATATATAGGGACTCACATAGCGCCTCAGTGCTCTCGAGGGATTATAATCTCTGCAAAACCTGATTCACAGTATCCGCGACGCTACAGCTGCTGCAAGTTGGAAGAATATTGATGCCGGCTTCCAGAAAATGTAGGGATTCGCGAAGTGAGCGCAGTGATGAAGGCGCCCAAGAGTCCGTTATGATGGGGTCATCGGAAAAGGGATTCGTTCTTCTCTACACTGACTACAAGGCAGGAATCAGACCAGTCCTTCGAGGTTCCTAGCCAAAAAAAAGGATTGCGGTTGAGAGGAACCTAAACTAGCGCGTCATTGCCCCGTGACTGTTCCCGTGGAGCTATACCCAAGGACGTGACAGCTTCAGTTATTCTTCTGTCGTCTTCAAATCGAGCACAAGCGTGGGATTGACGGACACCTTCTTGTTATATGTCCTAGTGTAGGGGTTCTTCGCGCATGTTACCGGTCCTAGACTAGGACCAACGGGATCACTACTGCTTGTCCCTTGTACTAAACACGAGTTTTTACGTACTTGTTTCAGTATTCTACTAGGTTTTAGAGGAAACCAGCCTCCTCCACTGTGTAGTAGATATCTTTTGACTGACGATCGTACGCTCTGGCGCCAAAGGAATGTGGGCCTCCCTCCGACGCAATAAATTTAAATATTTATAATAAGTTTTTAGTCTATATTTTTTTATTTATAAAAAGGTCCAATTCACAATTGATAAAATAATGAGAGATTGATTTAATCTATTAACGAATTCTTTTAATTTGTTTACCATCGGAAAAATAATTGATTTTCGTGTTGAACAATGGAGAGAAATATACATTTCAAAGAAATTTATTTCATAATTTCCAGCAGAGAGACAAAAATCTCACCCCCAAAGAGTGAAAAAAAAGTATTTGTACCTTTCAATTTCAGATTTGTCTTAGTGGGGTCAAAATAATTGTTACGTAGGATTCTCCTCAAGTTTGATTTTTAATTATTGGAAATATTTGGGCGAAAGATAGATCCAACTTTCCTCGGGCTTTTTTTGGTTTAAGTGGTTTCTCTTTGGTGTTGTCCTTTTTAACATATTTTAATCAATAAGCTATCTGTGATTAGGTCGACATATGCCCTTAGTGGAAGTCGCCAGGTGAGATCCCCCTTAGCATAAATACAGGCTTGGATCCTTTTTATTTTATTTCAAAAACCGCCATAAGGACAAAGGAATAAAATTTGAAGTATAAAAGATAAAAAAGTGCAGAGTAACTTTTTGATCACCCTGCATAATTATCTTTCCGAATCCATTGTTAATGGATGCAAGATCATTAGTTTTAGCAGATAGTAATTGTGGAGGGAAGCCTCGGATACTTAATTTTAAAATAATTCCCCATAAATTTAAATAATTAAAATATATATATTTCTTCCGTTAGAATAATTTTACGTTCCCAATTAATGAAAAAAACCATGAGATTTATTTAATCTACCTAACAATTCCATTGATTTTTTCAACAGGGAAAAAATAATCGGTTTTCGTGTTACATAAGAACATAAGAACATAAGAAAAGAAGGAGACTGCAAAAGACCATTCATGGCCTACACTTGGCAGCTCCTGTTCCAGTCAACACACAAAAGATTTCTTACCAGAGAAAAGTTATCAACATTGTCACCCTTTACAGGAGTTCGTCAGATCTAATCTACAATATACATAAAATGCATCCAGAGGATTATGTCCATTCATGCAACCGCAAAATATAATCTCCCCACTTCTTAGAAAAATATATACATATGTACATAAAAAAGTCAGTCCCATCTAGCAGCTTCATTCATATATTTAACTAATCTATTCTTAAAACTACCCAGAGAGGAGGCTTCTATCACATGTCTAGTGAGCCTATTCCATTCATCTACCACACGATTTGTAAACCAATTCCTCCCAATCTCCTTCCTAAACATATACTTATCAAGCTTAAACCCATTGCTACGTGTCCTGTCATGTTCAAGGTAATTTGACTTTATAATGACAAACAACACCGTCAAATTTCTCCCAAGAGACTACAGAAATTTATTTGCTTCATTTAATTTCAAACTTAATTCTTACTGACACCAAAATATTCGTTACATAGAATTCTTCTTAAGTTTGGTTTTTAATTATCATAAAAATTTTGCCGAAATATATTTCCAAAACTTTTGGGGTCAAACGCTTCGGATGAAGACCAATGGACACCGTCGTTAACCCAATTGCTTCTATTTTTTCTACATGTGAGCCACTAGGTTCATATAGTTAAATATTATCAACTATCTTTCCCCTCTTTGATTTCCTCTTTTTCCTGATTAAAGATGAACATTGTTAATTGAGATATTGTAAACAAAGTCATGTAATTAGAAAATCAGGAATTTAGCTGATATTGGTTATATTATACAATCTCTATTTTGAAAACAAAAGTTAACAGATACAAATCAAATATGAGAATTTTACCAAAACTTGTTAAATGACTCGTTTAAATGACTAGGAGGAGTTTAAGGAACTAAAGGATTTATATTATTTTTTTAAATTCACTTGGCCTTGAGTCTTCTTCATCAGAAATTCAGTCATGTCAAAAAAATCTATGTAGATCGATGGGCTTTTATGAGTCATCTCACCAATTTTCAATTTGTTTATATTTTACATGTTAATTAGATTAGGCTTGGCTTAGGTTAGGACATTATAGTTCGATGCTTAAGTAAACCCACCTCGACGTAGCTTTGCCTAGCCTAAACTAATTAACACGTAAAATACAAAACATCTAAAAATTATAATAGCAGATTCGTAAAGTCAATTCTCCTCTATCCTATCTGCTTTTGCCTTCAACTCTATCATTTATATTCATCGAGGAAAATTTCCTGGTGTTTTACTTCAATTTTGCTTCTTTTCATCAATTACAAAACAAAAATCCTTCCTTACACTTTCCGATTTGTTTAACTATCCCCGACTCGTATCTTCGAATAGAAGAAGGAATGGCGGTTGAATAACCGTCGAATAAGCTGTGTATAACCCCATTTTTGCGATAAATTCCTGTAGATGCTAGAATTTCACATTCATGGGTGATTCTAGAATTTGTCCCACACCATCGCGTAAGAGCTCTTTATAATAATATCTATTTTAGTGTTCGCCATGTTATTACTGCCAAAGGGAGCATAACACTCAGCCCCAGATGCAACATTGGAAGGTAATTAATTATGCCCTCAGCGGGACACTTTATCGAAAGGCCCAACGACCTGTGAATTTACTCCTGCAAAATTAATTTAACTGGATGCCATTTCACGGTTTTGTCGACTTACGAACAAAAAGTCTCCACAACACCATTCTAAAGTAATATCGTTAATCCTGCTTTGCTAATTCCAGCGTTAATTACATTCCAAACAATATTTTTCTCGTGTAGGTAGATAAATTTGGAGATTGCATTTGTCATAAATAGACAATTACTAATTTCTTTATCTAATTTAAATTTAATTGACCAACGTTGCATGGATTGACTTTTGGGATTAAATATGTTAGTTAAAAGACGACTGAAAATTCGATTTATTTGAATTGGATAAAACCATTCGTTGAGCTCCAAAGAATCTATTAATTTAAACAATGTTCTCTCAAAGGAAATGCTCTTCCATCAATTTAAATAGGGATTGGGGAAATTATACCCGAAGAAAGTATTGACTGAAACCTTAGAGAGCGAAAGATTTACGCTTTGTCATCATCCAATATGACTTTTCCAAATACAATTTCTTTTTGCGTGAATCAGGCTACATTTTAATTCAGTAAATTTTAGCGAGATGAATCCCAACTATTAGATATTCATCACATTTGATTTTATAGGCTATTACGGCCTCGTTCATAAGGCTTGGCAGTTTTAATTAGTTTAGGCTAACTTAGGCTAGACTATTAGAGTTCAGAACAACCCAGGCCTAATCTAGCTTAGAAGAATTAACGTAAAATACAATACATAAATATGACAATAGACAAGAGACTCATTATTTAACCTAATATTTATAAAGGTCATAAGAAATTTAAACTTAACTAATAAGATACTAACGAGTATAAATCTTTGACAGGAAGGATATTTTCGTTTGGAATTGAAAGTTCCGAATCATTAAGTACTTTTTTTTAAGGATTGGGAAAAAATATCAGAAGTGTCGCGTTAAAAAATATTATATAAAAAATAACAGTTTTCCTAAGTACGGGAAAGGCCGCAATTAATTAGATGGAGAAAATATTGGAGTGTGAGAATGGTTGTCAGCTGCAAATACAAAACACCTCGCTTCACACATGAGAATGAGTGATCAATAATTAATAATCTAAATACATATCCCATTTTGATCTTTAACCTCACTAAGAAAATCAAAAAATTATGAACTGTGTGTATACAGATTTTAAGCTGAAAATAGTCACGATTTTTGTATTTGTTGTCGTTAACAAATAGCCTCTCTTAAAGCGTGTTCAGTAGTATCTATAGCCCTATTTAATTAATAAATTTGAACAATCTCTTTTACATATTTATATAATATATTCATATATTCTCCAAATTGCTAGTCAGTCACTGTTCATAAGTACACACAGATGGACAAACATACATGTAGAATCAACATGATTCCCTGAAGTCGTATTTGTCATCCAGCAGGCGCTATGATGAAACAATGTCATCAATTTTAGAAAGCGATCATCCTTATCAATTTTATGAACTATTAAAAGATATTCATTTATTTTACCATTTAAAGTTTCGAACAATGGATAATATTAATGGGTTAAAGATTAAGATTAAGGGGATTATTTTCGTGCTAGCGTTAGGCAGTTGCAGGACAACTATTTCTCTGTCGTCGGGCCTCAAGTTCTGCCATTAGACGAGCCCCTTCTATGGACTTTGATGACCGCATGAGGTCTGTTGTACAAAAAAACACACCCTGTAGGAAGTGTGCGAAGGTTTGGCGTGATCTGAATATTTCAAATTTTAAAAGTGTGTTAGGAAATGGAATGACAACTATCTATCCACTTTTTTGAGTGGATGTGCTGTTGGGTGTGGCGGGGATCAGGACTTGGATGTGAAATGGACAATGCTTTTTGGGCTACGTCCCTGTGGCGTAATCTCAGAGGTAGAGTGGGGGGTGGCAGAGAGGTTCCGAAACCCTTAGAAGGGGGGGAAGAATCACCTAGCTATAGGCTCTGCGTTAATCTTGAAACTTCCTTTTCGCGTTCCCGGGAAATAATGCCTAGAGCTCGCTTTAACTTCCATACTTATTCTTTTTAATTACTTGTAAAAGTACGTTTAACATTGCTCTAGAGAACTTACGTAAATTGGTTGCTAGTACAAATAGCTCATACTTAAGATTTGAGCACCGAGGTGATTTGTTAAGGTACCGCTTAACTTTCTGGCGAAATAAATACGAATATTTTAAAGGTTTTTAACCAAGAGCAATTCACGAACTCGTTAAGTTTTTCTCTTTAACCATGAAGATGTTTTTTTTCTGTTACAGTAACTTGTTAATGACTGAGATAGAACCCGAATTTGATGTCATTTAGTAAGATCAGATAAGAAGGAATATAATGACACAGCCATGGCAACATATTAAAAAAAAGAAAAATGATAAGAATTATCTAAAATTGAATGAGCACAAAGATTGCTGTAAAAGAAATGACATAAAATTCTGAGGATTGCGATTTCTAGTCAAGAACCTTAGGAAAAATTGGTAAGATTGAGGCGAGGCGAGGCGAGGCAAATTACCATATTTAAACCCAAGTTAGGACCGAGTTTCATTCTTGTTATTTTTTTTAAAAAATCGCACTCGACTTTGCAATTAGAACTATTTTTTTTATTTGACAATTCATCAAATGTTTTACTCTTACTTGCGTCTAATTGTTATTGAGCAAAATATATAAATATAGACTTACAAAAGACTAAAGAAATACTCGCAAAACCATAGAAAGAACCTAATTTAATCTTCCAAGCCCTTTTTTCACATAAACCCAAAACCAATGGAGAAATTAATTTCCAACATGTCTTGACCAGGATGGTAAATAAACCCTTCAAAATAAATGTCTTTCACAAGCATTTTTAATTAGCATTTTTCAGGAACTTTTTCGAATATCCCTCATATTTTCTCATTAATTTCCCCTCTTGGATTATCCATACAAATACCTCCCTCAAGTTGTATCCCAACTCGATCGACACAATTGCATTCTTCTGTCTTAATTTTCTCTCTGCTGACTCTGGATCGAACAAAAGAAAAAAGACCAAAGCAAACTCTGTTATACGATTCTTTCTCATGCTGGATTTCTGATATTCCCTTGGAGCCGTTTCCATAAGAGACAAAGGATATACGTCAAGAGTGGATCAAATCTGGGTTCTGATAATAAGAAACGTATTCAAGCTTTAGTTTGTGTTTACTTTAAATATTAATCCCGCCTGTGTTGTTTTAAATTGCCCGTTGAGAAGTTAGGTCATTCCGTTGTCGTCTCAGATCCTAAAATTATATGTATTTTCTTCGTATTCACAGCATTTTTAGACTTCTAGCAGCAGATTTTATTCTATATAATCCCGCGAACGTTCCAACACCCAAATTATTCGTATTTTTATGTTTTATTTATTCGTTTTTGTCGTTCTTCATTTTTACTTAGCTCAAATTTTATTTTCAGTTAAATAAAAATGATTAGAGAATTCGGACTTGGGATTTTTGTCCTTTGTGGAACAGGAGGTATTGCAATGGACCACAGTTTCACCATGCTTGGGCTTCCCAATATATTTAACTGCTGTTTTTTTTTAAAGACACCTGGATACCTGATTTTTCAAAGGGGACCCGTCTTCCTGCGTTCATAAACGAGTTACACAAACGATGAACACCAAAATGGAATAAAAAATGGAATTAATTATAATTAAATTTCCAATAAACATCATCCTCGAGGTCTAATTTAATCGTAGTCTGTTTGTAATAAGTTTGTAAGAAAGTTTTGCAAAGACTGTGTGAAATTGGTAAGTATTTTTACTTACCTATGAACCTTTTTCGCATCCGACCAGAGTACAGCGTCTTTGCATTTCAGGTAATCAGTAAATGTGGTTGCCCCCTCTCCCCCGAACGACTTTCGTATTATGCACTCATAGACACTTTATGTTCACACTTTACGATCACCTTATTTCTAAATCAACACACATGATGCAAACCTTTTCCTAGAATTTAAAGCGAAATAGCAACGATGAGACGCAGAAAGCTTGCAACGAGAGATCTTTAAATAAAACAGTACAGCTATAGGAAGTTCAAATGTGTAAATGATAAATAGCAACAGACCATGATGCAGGCATTGGTCAAGAAGGGCAAACTGAGAACGTTAGGAAAGGAAAGGCATAGAAGCCTCCAGTGGTATGTCACCTGACATCCCTTAATGGGTAGAGAGGTTACAAAAGATCGATAAAACACGTAAATAATAATTATTCATCTGGACGATCATCATATGTTGCACTCTTGGAACCTACGTGGGAAGATTTCTAAGCGGGTGATCCCGATCTCTCCCTAATCAAGAACAGTGAATCCCTAATGCTGCAGGTAAGGGAGAGCGAACACAATAATCACGAAATATTTAGACACAGAGCGATTTTATTATTGAAAAAATATTCAACTAAACGATGTCTTGAACAATTATAATTGGAATGGCGAACGGGGGATGAGTTGACCATCATCCCTCAACAGAGTCTCTTTTTGAACATTCCTCCCCTCCCAAGTTTTAGTATTGAAATATACCCACCCCCTTTCCAATTTAACATCCTTTACCTCAGGCCAGAATCGCAATCAAATGAGCCCCCATGGTCAATTGAACAGCCCCTTTAAGGTTTACAAATTGAAAATCCCCCATAAATTTATTACTTTTATAAACCTATTTAGTCTCTTTAGACTAGTTAGTCTTTTAAATCATGTTATTTATCCTCATTAGTTTTATGTTGTTCTATATTTTTATCATTACTTTTATGGTGCGCTTTATTTTTTACATTACTTTTAAGTCCTCAAAAAAATTGAGAACCATAAAAGTAACATGATCCAGTCTATTTTTTCCCATCCCAACGAACTTATGAACGTATGTATGGGGGGATTCTAGAACTGAATCTCCCCTTATGCGCCTCATATTGTGATTATTCGCTGTTTGTTTTTTTAAACGTAAAATACAAACTCCTAAAAATCATAATTGGTGAGGAGATGCTTGAGTCAAGTAAGTCAATAAGCTTTTGTATCCTGGTAATTTTTTTTTAGTTTGGTTAGGTCAGGTGAGTTAAATTGGTAACTTAATTCTACCTAAACCAACATTTAACCTAGTTACCTCCAACTTAGAGGAACCATGGCACGAGTAGGACTCGAGAAAAATTTCTACTTGCAGAATAGAAAACCGGAAAGGTAATGGAGTTGTTATCCCTAAAGCTTATGAAATAAAGCAGTTAAGCTCAAATAATATATTATTTATCAACCAACTAATATTTAAATGCAGTCCCACTGTTTAGAGCCATTCTAGCGACTGCCTTAGTATAGCATAAGTCACTGTAATCATCTTACAGCCTAATGCTAGGCTAGAATTAAAAAAAACTAACTTGCAAAAGACAACCAAAAAACAATACCCCACAAAAAAGACAAAGGAAAATAAACAAAGAAGAACCTAAAATAAAACATTAAGAAATAGAACGAAACACGCTCCGGTGTCGGGAAGAGGTATGACTACCTCTTGCGCAAGATCATGCGACCAACACCAAACTTAGTCAAAGAAAACGGAGGTCAACCTCCTCCAAAAAGTCAGATAGTCTACAAGTATATGTGCACGAGCTTGCCGCGAGTTCAAGAGACAAGTGGTAGCGACCCACCTCGTCTCGGTACCGGGAAAGATAACGTACTCCAATACCACCCAGACTTGGACACAACAAGAATGTGGTAGACAGTCTAAGAACAACGAGGTCGTCGCAGTAACATAGAGGGGAGCTCTCCATCAAATGGCCGTGCGTCTCGTGAGTGTGCCCAATTCGAAGATGGCAGAAAGTGAACTAAAGCCATGGTGGTATTGGGGGTGGGTCCCTGGGAACAGTCGCGGCACAATGACACGCAACTTTAAGTTCGCCTCGGCCGTCTCCCATCTGCTTTGTCAGGCTGCCCGGATAACTGCACAGATTCCTGCCATGGTTTTCTTCTTCAGGAGATATGCGCCACTTTGCTTCGAGGGAGCAGGATCCGGCTCTCTGCAATTGACACATTTAACAATACACAACAAAAGCTTATCATATACGGCCTTGGAGCAGCTTGCACACACTTTGGATAAAGCCAAATTTGCTCATCCATACGAGCAATTTATATGGACAAAGTGGTGGCAATATTACCACCTCCGAAACAGTAGGACGAATGCTTACGCGTGGAAGCAATACCCACCCACGCGCACCGATCAGGGAGCTTGTCACTATCGAACCTCACGAAGAGTGTAAGGGCTGGGTTTTGAGGCTGCTCCCTGTTTTTTTCATCACGCGCTCGAACTTGACTGCTCCTTGTTAGACGAGCTTTTCTTCGATGTCTTTTAAAGAGTAGTCTACGAGTTCCATCGCATAAAACACTCATTTTATGGAATCCATGATAGAGTGCGTCGGCACCTTAACTAGCTAGCCCCGAAAGTAATTGGAACTCCACCCCCCGCATTTGCAACTTTGGTCTTCGTTTAGGAGTAGCCGCCCAAGGGCACTTCGTGGTCAGACATGACGGTCTTGTCCTGGTCACTTGCCAAAAAGGAAAGGAGGGCGGGGACTGAACTCGTTTCTATCGTTCCCTGAAAGGGGCCTCAAGGAAGTATGTAGAAGCTTCATCTAGATATTTCTCCGAGATGTGGAAGATTATGGCCGTCAAAGATGCACCAGGCGTAGAAGGGGGTTCCTCCTCTCCTTGTTAGTCTTCGGGAGCCCGTGCCACCTGAGAAGGGCCTTGAATAGGGGTGGATTTAAGTTCGTTGTCTGGAGCCGAGCTACCGTTCGCCCCCTTGAATGAATCCGCGGTGGGGTCACCTCCGAGACCATCTATACCTCATTAGGGACCTCCATTTGGTCATCCATCTACCTCCCTGTAGATGTCAGGTATCTCGATCGGGGACTCATAGGGCATAGGATCAGTCACTGGGGCTGGCATTCTGACCCGCATTGGTAAGAAAGAGAGAGTGTGCCCTGTATCGCCCTCTCTGCTAGAAGAGTCTTGGAGGAGCCTCTGAGAAAGCAGAGAGGGGGGGGATACCTCCTCCATCCCAGTGCCGGGGCGTCCCTTATTTGAACTCTGCACGGATTGGAAGGGGGGAACATTTCCTCCTGGTACTAAGTACAGGTAAACAAAAGGTTGAGGGGGATAGTGGTACAGTAAACAAACTACAGTAGCGCTGAAATGGATGGAGGGAGAAGCGCACCATCTCTACCAGGCACCATTCGAGTGTTCATGTCGAGTGAAGGGACTTCCATAATTTGTGCTCAGGGCAAGAGGATGTACAGCTCCTCCAGGTACAAAGTGTAACAGGCTACGCAGGGTACCCCGCTGTGGGGTAGAAGTAAGACAAATGAGGCTCTATCCGATTACTAGCAATTATCCAAAATGGCTTAATTTCCCCTTAAGATACAAGGCGCTATTTTTACCCAGGCCTTGATCCGCATGCAAACATTCTGTACTTGTTTATAAAAAAAAGCTTTAAGAAAGAACGACTTTTTTATTCACTAGTACAAGACTAGTTTCGGAGCAACACGATCCATTCTTGAGTTGTACAAAGACTGACACACCTCAACACACTTCTTATAAACAAATGAGAAACAGAATAGAAAATGATGTCAAACAAGAGAGAGAAGCACATATGGTAATATTTATAAGGAGGGGCTGGGTCTTCTTAGGGTTGAGGTGATGCCTCTCGGGGAGACAATGATTGACCTAACCACGGGATTAAATTTGGAATTCGATTTAGAACGATTAAAGTTGACGAGAAAATCGATTAGTGCGGATTCAACTTCCTGTGGGCCAAATTAGCCCGAGACTAGTCCTGTACTTGTCGATGAATAAATTGTTCTCTCTCAAAGCTTTTCCTTTTCATTAATTATACAGGGTGTACATTTCTGTTGAGATTAAGATTTGACCAACCCAGAACATCGCGAAATAATCATTTTCCTGCATTTAATCTCGAGATCGATTGACAAATAAGCGTAAGGCAAGTGCTCGCTTCAGATTGTCTCCTAAAGAGGGATTATTATTATCTGACATTCAGAAAAAGAGAAAATGAAAACAAGAGTGAAATATTTCCGCAAAGTTAGAATGACTTCAATTTAACGGGAGCTCCAAATTGGATCGATCGAAATCTCAAAACATGGAATAAGAGAGGTGAAGCTCGAGAGAAGTGAGATTACATGGCTCTGCACTACAAAACAATCAATTTGCACACTGCAGAGTTGGTGGAAAGGACGGGGGGCGCTCTTCGCATGACACTGATGCTTTCGGGAGGGCATATCAGTTAAAATGCAATGGACGTAGCCGTAGTATTCGGTTACTACTTTGATACTTTGATTCTGCATCGTGCAGTATCAATAAAAAAGCCTCAAAAAGAACTGTTTCACGTTGTCTTACTATCGCAATCTACGCGTTGGGCTCACCTCACCTACTCATCGCAGCACAGTATATGTTATAACTCTAAGTAATGATAAGCTGTGAAATTAAATGTAAAGATGTTTTAAATAATTATCTAAAGGAGTGGGTTATTATGGCAACTTGGAACAGCACGCAAGTTTCTTGAACCAGAGCTACGGGTTGGCTCAAGAGATAAAATGAGATCTACTTTTAGCTTGAAGAAACCACCCAGTACGCTGAAAGTCCTTCATTCACGCCAAAGAAACAAAAAGTGAAATAAATTAAGTTCAAGTAACAGGGGGGTTCTTTTCCTTAACTATCAGAATTTATCAAGTATTTAGGACATGGCTTTACCTTAGGATCTTTCTAAACTAATCGGTAGAATGATCAGCGCTCAGGATGTGAAAGATTTCGTCCACATAACTTAAGGCACTGCAATTACACATCGAAATGTGTAAATGGACCTTTGGGGCAACAGTTTATTAAGGTAATACGAAGAATTCTTCACCAGAACAATAAAGAGAGGAGTACTTGATATGAAGAGGTTGGGGGGGGGGGGCAGATATTCGTTACACGATGACTGGGACACAGCAGGCGGCCAGGATCTCACCAGTAGATCTTGATATGAATAATTTCGGGAGACCTGATTTTACCTGTGACCAGGATAAGTGTGGTACTTTTGGTCCATACTAGGTTGATTTATTCAGTCTAAAGTACATCAAAGCCTGCGGCATGTTCAAGTATGTCGTGCATCTTTGTTGACTGAGGATTTAAGTCTGTCGGGTCCTCTTAGTTGACTGAAGATTCAAGTCTGTCGGGACTCTATTTTGACTGAAGATTCCTGTATGCCTTGCCATTTGTGTTGACTGAGGATTCAAGTCTACCGTGGCCATTTCATTGAGAGGATGCTTTGCCTGAGACCGAGAAGATACGCTATCGTCCAGATGTTAGCCGCAGCACTGTTCTCCCTGCTAAACATGACATGTTTCGACCTTCTTTTCCAAGTGTGTAAAATGATAGGAAAAAGTAAGGTAGCGACAGTAGGAGGAAGGATGCAGGTTTCCCCCCCTTAACCAGATCCGAAGAAGAGGGGTAAACAATCCCCCTTACCTCACCAGACCCCGCTCAAGGGTGCAAATGGACGAAAACTGGTAGGCGACTAGCCTGTAATACTACACACCTCGCATGGTAAATATATAAGTGAGAAGATGGTTGTAAAAAAAGTGGCGCGAAAAGGTAAAGTGAAAATCTCTAGATCAAATAAAGTCCTGATAGTTTCAATCTACTTTGGGGTTACAGAAGACACTGGGGCTGCGAGGGAACTGCTCCTTCAGCTGCCCGGTGTAACTGACTATACTACGGGGCTTCCCATTGTGGGGCACGCAAAGATAATGCGAGGCTGCAAGCGAGACTATTTCATTCATACTTACATACAGGAATTTATATATATATATATATATATATATATATATATATATATATATATATATATATATATATATATAGAGAGAGAGAGAGAGAGAGAGAGAGAGAGAAATATTACAAAAATACATAATATACATTAATATACACTGGAGGTCCCGTATCTGAAATATTTGTGTAAATTTACTTTACTTCAAATCCCAATTTCTTGACCAAATCACAAAAGATCTTTTAGAGAAATTGCATCGTTACCCAAATAAGAATACGTTGCCATAGGAAATGTCCATCCGTTTAATGATACATTATATGAGGCAAATAATGAGCAAATTGATAAGAAAAATGCATTCAGTACTATTAGATCGGAAACAAAGTTCCCGAACAATCTTTTTTTTTAAAGATTTATCTATTTATAGATTTATTTAGAAGTTTATTATTTATTGATTTATACTAGGTGTACGACTAGTTAATGTGTAGTGGCATAGTCCTTTCTATAACTCGCTTGAAAGTGCACAGTGACTTAGAGCCTAGTTAGACTAGGTTACTATGCACTTTCGATCGAGGCCTAGGAAAGCCTATACGCATTAACTAGTCGTACACCCTATATGATATCTACGGTTTCAAAAATTACCGATCAAATGACTCTTTCTCGTCGACAGTAACGTAGTATTTTACTTGTATGATTACAAGTCCCACCAAGTCGCAACATCGTATCAACCAAACATTTGGAGAAGGTACAATAAGTCGTCGCATAGCCTACGATTGGTTTAAGAAGTTTCAGTGTTGCTAATTCGATCTCCAACATCAGCCAGAATGTAGTCGACCCTCACTTATTTTTAGATGCTGTAAAATTTGGAAATAGAGCAAAATATCGCTGTGATTCAGTAAATTTACAAAATGACGAGATCAAGTATTGGAATGGGCTGAAAATGGAAAAGTTTAATTTGATACCTAAATGTAAGGTAATTCCATTTAGGACACCATAACTTCCAAGAGTTGTATACAAGATGGAAGCTCTTAATCCAAACAAAGCTACCTTTGAAAAATATTTTTGTCTATTAATTTCGAGTGACCAAAAAGTTTCAAAACAATGTGTTGCAAGAACCAAAAAATTTGGACACACACTGCTAGGTTGGATAGCCATGAGTTTTGTATTTAAATCGAAAAATATTTTCTTTAATTACCGAAAGCGCAATCGGACCACACTTAAAATATGCGGTTCGATTTTTGTCTCCCCACAAAAATAAATTTTTACCCCTTAGAATGCGTTTAACAGAACGAAGAAATTAATCCCTGAAATTAAATCATATAATATAATAATAAGAATAGGTATTTATAATGCGCCCTTCAGGGCTGTTGGCCTTCACAGAGCGCAGGTTGTGTACGAGTGAAGGGAAAGTTTACAGGGGAGAGAAGGCAATTCTGAAGAGATGAGTCTTGAGGAGACGTTTGAAAGTAGCAAGGGAGGGGGAAATCGGACTTCGGTAGAAAGCATTCCAGAGTCTAGGAGCACAAACTTAGAAAGAACGGTCACCCATCGAGCAGAGGACAGAACGAGTAGTGTTCAGGATGGGAGTGAGGTTAGACCGGAGTGCCCGAGGAGTTTGACGACGGGAGAGGGCAGGCGAGAGATAAGGTGAAGCCTCGAGGCTTAAAGCCTTGTAGGTTATGAAGAGAATTTTATAGTGGGTACGAGAGCGAATAGGTATCTAGTGTAGCTCCTGTAGCAGAGGCATCAAAGGAGAGAACTAGGGGCGGCGAAGGAGGAGCCAGGCAGCATAGTTTTGAACTAGTTGTAAGGGAGATTCACTAGAAGAGAATTGCAGTAGTCTAAGCATGAGGTGACGAAGGCATGAAAAGCAGTCTCAAGCCTTCGTCGATCAAAATGAGATCGAACACGAGAAAAGTTGCGGAGGAAATCGAGGGAAGACTAACAGAAAAGGCAACATTGGTTTCCCCAAGGTTAAAGGATGGGAAGAGAGCTTTAGATTTATCCACCATCGAAGCGGTACCAACAAGAATTTCAGTTTTATCGTGGTTAAGTTTGAGAAAGTCGGCAGACAACCATTGGTTTATGGAATTGTAAGCTGAAAGGAGCTTGGTAATTAATTGAGAGAAGGGCACATGGGGATGAGAAAAGGTATATCTGAGTGTCATCAGCATAGAGGTGGAAGGACAGGCCCAAATCGCGAAGAAGGGAGTTTACAGGAATTAAGTAGATGCGAAAGAGGAGGGGACCAAGGACTGAGCCCTGGAGTAATACCAACTAATCTTATTTTTTTTTTTACTAGAGAATCGTCGGTTGTGTTGCTAATTGATCAAAGTGTTTGTAAAATACTAAACGGTGTCACTAAAACTATAAATTGCTATTTGGCTGAGATAACCGAACGGCTACTAGAAAACACGATTTCAAGAGTACTCGGATGTATGTAGAATAATGCCTCCAATTCGTTGAAAATACCACTGTCATTTTTTTAGGAATAATTTGATTAATATTAATTTAAAATATAAATTTACAAACAAATAAAGCTCTTGTTTGTAGCATAAGTAATTTACATTACCCTTCTTCGTCCAGTCTGATATTCTCTCTTCCTTTGGACACGATCGAGATGATCTCAGGGGTTTTGCCGGTTTGATATTTGGTTTTCGTTTCTTGTTGATCGGTTCGAGCTTTTACCCCAATTAGATAACGCTCACATTTTCACATTATATTTTACCGTACACTGATACCAACCCGGACTTCGGGCTTTGCGGTAGCATCAATTTGGAACACGAATCGATCTTAGGTTTAGGATTATAAAGACTTAAAGGTTTACCATAATAAAAATATTATTGATGCCAGCGAGAGTATTTATGGATACATGGAGTATTCGAGGGTAGAGTTGGATCTTTCAATACTGGGAGGTAAGTAGCTTGATCACTTAATAAATCGTCCATTTTAGTAATATATGAATTTTTATCCATAATCACAACAGTTCCAGGCTTATCGGCCTTAAGTTAATAGTGATTTCCATAAAAATGTACGGCTATTACTTAAAAACTTTCCTGAATTAGTTTCAAATTCAAGTCGAGTAACGCTACCCTTCCTTATTTGTATGAACTTGTAAAACGCACAAACCAAACTTCACTGTACGCCCTATTATAAGTTCTGTTGGTTCTGTTTCTTATGGTCTGTCTAAATGGCTTACTTCTTTTCTTACACCTTTAGTTGGGACCACTTCTCATTCACATGTTACCAATAGCTACGACCTTATTTCTAATCTCAATGCCATTCAGTATTCTAATAATTTTACCCTTGTTGGTTTCGATGTCTGCTCATTATTTACCAAGGTTCCAGTTGACGATTTTTTCAATTTCCTTAATGATAAATTACAAAATATTGTTTTTCCAGTACCTGCTACTATTTTTATGAAACTCATTTCACTTCGTACCCCAAATTGTAAGTTTTCGTTCGATGGCAAATGTTTTCTTCACAAGTTTGGATTAGCAATGGGTAACTATTGTTCTTTCACCTATTCTCTCTAACTTATATATGGAGTTCTTTGAAATAAGATTCTTCCCTACTATTCTTGACCTCGCTATTGTTTGGTACAGGTATATTGATGATGTCATTTGCCTGTGGCCTAATTCTGAAGATGTTATTAATAGCTTTCTTACTAAACTTAATTCACTCGTCCCCTCCATTAAATTTACCCATGTGGTTAAAAATAATAGAACCCTTTCCTTTCTCGATCTGCTTATTCATAGAACACAGACTGGTTTTAAATACTCCCATTTATCGCAAACTTACTAATTAAAACTCTTATATTCATTTTTACTCTTCGCATAGTCCCAAAGTCAAACGTTCCGATATTTTCCTCTATGTTTTTACGGGCTTTACGAGTTGTTAGTCCTAAATATTTGGATTCTAAATTCTCCAATATCTTTAAAATTGGCCATAAATTATGTTACACTTATCTCTTTCTTCTAAACTGTCTTTCCTCTGCAAAAAAAGACGTTCTATAGTGCAGCTCCTGCTATCTCATTTAATGTTAATAACATTTTAGTTTTACCCTTCTCTGTTTTCTTCATTGACCTCCCCCTTCTTTTAAAAACTTTAACATTTGAGTTGTTTTCAAATACGAGTCAAGTATAAAAAAAACATTTTAGTTCACAATAATTGTAATAATAATGGGGGACTATTAGGTCGAATGTTCTGTTTGTCCAAGTAAATATTTTGGATAGACAGGAAAGCAATTATCTATCCGTATTAATCAGCATAAATACAATGTTAGGAGAGCTGTAAATAATAGTGCATTTTTTGTGCATATGTGCAAAAATAACCACTTAATTAATTGGAATTGAGCAAAATTTATTTTTCGCTCAAATGACTCAATTAAAATAAACCTTTTTGACTGTTCATGCATTAGCCAATTTAATAACTTTAACATTTCCCCTGGTCTTTGTAAAATTGATGCTGTTATGAAAAACTCATTCTTAGAGAAACTAGTTTTAAAATATGCTCCTAATTATTTTGAAATTTTCATTTTTATGGGCACCCGTTTTGTCAATTTAATTATTGCATTGATTTTGTATCAACATTATTTTATTTCTCTTCCTCTCTCTTTGCTTCTCTCTTGTACGTATCTGCTTACTTCTCTTATCTTTCCTAATCTCTCTTTTTAGACTATCGCTTTATCTGTTAATCGTTTTAACCCTTTTGGTTCTGTTCTTGACTCTTTCTTGCCTCTCGGTTCGACCTTGCTACCTTTGTTATATCTAAATCTTAATGTGAATTTACCCATCCCTCTCCTACTTCCTCATTGGTCATTTCTTGTCTTAGAGGCGGTCCTTTATCTTTTACTAGCTTATATATTCCCTTATTATATTATTTTATCTTGTAGTTATCCTTGAAAATGAGCTGAATAAAGTTCGAAAGTACTCAAAGCACCTTTTCTTTTTTCTTGCGGGACATTGCATTCATTGCGAACCTCACGTGCTCCTTTGTAAGTTATTCATTTCATATATATAAATATATATATAGATATATATATATATATATATATATATATATATATATATATATATATATATATATATATATATATATATATGTGTGTGTGTGTACGAATTGAAGGGGGAAGTGAAAACCTGGAAAGTACACTGAAGTTCTTTATTGACGTTTCGCCTGTTGGCTTCTTCAGTGTACTTTCCAGGTTTTTACTTCCCCCTCCCATTCTCACCTATACGTCGTGATAATCATATATATATATATATATATATATATATATATATATATATATATATATATATATATAAAAGATAGGTGAGTATTGATGGAGGAGATGAATAGATAGATTAAATGTTAACTCCTCACCACCTGGCTGAGAGCTCATGCCTAACATTTGCAGCAAATCTCGGATTCGAAATCAAAGTTCGTCCCCTTCAATTTATCGCGCTGATTGAAAGAGAACAATGGAAAACCCAAAGTCTCAACAGAAGCGTAAATAAATCTCCGGACGAAATGTGTTACGAACAATACGTCGAAGGTCGTCGATTTTCTCTAAAACCAAATAAAAGAAAGATATTTTAGATAGGGGGTTAATAGCTTTTGAGAGATGAATACTAAATACCTGATGCATTTAAGCATAAACCCTGCCTAGGGGGGGGAATAATCTTCTTTTAATTACTTTAGATTTAATGAGAAAAATATAAAATATAGAAAAAATGAATAGTAAAGCAAAAGGATTAAAAATAAAAAAAACATAAAATAACTCAAAAAAATAAAGGGGCGAAGAGAATGTTACAACAGCTGGTAAACGTAGATGGTGATATAAAGGAATGGAAAAATGGTTATGTTAATATAACCCGTCCACCAACTTATTTTTCACAGTAGTACTATCAAATTAGGTTAGATAAATATTAACAGAGTATCCTGAATTTCACACAACATTCAATTCTTAATTTTACACTAATCCTGACATCCATTATCTTCAGTGAACATACAGAAGAGATAAAAACGGTACGATGAACGTATATCATGATGTGTTTTATTTACATAAACATAATATACATGTGTGTATACACTTGTGCTGTTAAACAACGAGTATTGCTCCAATGAAGGCAGTATTTTGTGCCATTCTCCGAAATCATTTCCTGGACATTTGTATTTCCAACAACGCCAAGAAAATATTTTAAGTTTTCCACTGTAAAAATGTTAAATTGCACAAATTTTGAAAACCCTACTAAGGACTTGCGTTGACCCTAATTAGGTGATGAGGCATTGCAGATGTTAGAAATTTGATTACCTCATTAATTAGGTCCAAATACCTAATTTTGAGCTTCAGGGGTAAAACACTGTTGAAAGTAATGCAATTGTGATACACTTCTAAAATGGAGAAAAAATAAGGTTATACTAAATGTATTATCATTCAGGTCGGCTGTATGCATTAATGACTTGATGGACGTAGTATTTAGCTGGCGCAATACTTATCTACAGAAGAGTATTGAATTCATGATGTAAGGAATCATCGAAGACTGTTGATATGGTGCAATGAAAACAAAGAAACACACCACCGTCGCCTTTTCATTTCTTTGATCAATTTTCTTTTGATCGCGAACATCCGTTTGGGGGTTTAATTAAAAATGCCGAAATCGGTTCTCTGAGTAGGAAAAAATAAAATAAATGTACGTTTAGATTTCTTTCGACGTGCACACATCTTGTTTGCATATCATCGCAATAAAGGTAAAAAAAAAGAGATAATTTTACAACAATCTGGCGATTGTTTATTCACCATAAGAATTAAATGAGTTTCGAGCAATGAACAAACCCCTTATTTGAGACACTAAATGAAGACTCATACGAGTAACACCGAAATATTTTTCGAAAAAAGTCACTTCTCAATTTAGGCCGGGGGATCGCCCTTATAATCGAATCATTGAGCCGATGACCTTTCTATCTCGGAATTGGCAGATATAATGTACCCTTCGATTGGTTAAGAGTGGGGATAGAGAAATGGTAAACCGGAAATCCACTTCCGCTAATTAACTGTAATAATAATGATTTTTTTTAAATGCCGTAATTACGACCACTAATGTGAATGCCTTCCGCGATAAATTCATGTTTTATAGACATTGGCAGCGCGTTACGAGTTTAGCCCAGGTAGACTGATGATAACGAGACAGAGCATCAGGTGGAAAACAAGGCGTGTGTTGACTCCGCTGGCTCTCACGAGCAACTGAGGTGAGAGAAATTGGGAAATAGGCCTTCCCCATGTGTATCTATCTAGGCTAGACTTGTTAATACCTAAGACCGTCACACACTACTTTGTCTTATGACCAAACCAGCACTGGTTCGTCCCTTTAATCGCAATCTGACCAAACCAACAAGCAGTAGTAGTTATTTCGTAACGCACGGTTTCTAAACAAATAAGATCCGCCTTCCAGGTAAGAGGAACTTCGTTACTTCCTGATTACCTTCAAATGAATCGTAAGATTTTCGGTGTATTTATAATTAAGACTCCTCATTTTTCCTCTCATTGATATTGATGGTTAGTTTGGTCATTTCTCCTCTAATTGGTATTGAGGGTTTGTTTGGTCATTTCTCCTCTCATTGGTATTGACGCTTAAAAGGGGAAGGGAATTTAGGCTTTTTTGTGTGTGTAGCGAATCAGCGCTTATTTCACAACATAAAAGCCTAAATTAGTTAATAAGAAAAAGAAGGTGAAAAGAGTGTAGTCATGAATGGTAATAAGATCGAAACGTGAGAAAACTTTCTGTCGAAATTTATATAATTAAATCATCGAGATCAATCCACCTGGATCAATAGATTTCTCTTTTTGTTCCTTATCGTCGGTTTGGGATTTAGTCATTTCTCACCCGCTTGACGGCTCTTTATTCGCGCGTGTCTGCTTAATTCAGGGATTTTCCGCACGTTGACATTCCACATCTGAGCGCTTTTGCTGAGTTCAGCAGGATTGACCAGCGCTGCGCAACACAAAGGTCTCCTTCGGCTTCAACGTAAAAAGAGTTTATGGGTATCCACTTTCGTCCTAATTCTCCACATGCCAGCCTTTTCGTCGAAGGCTTTGTACAGGGTTATCCAAAGGTCTAGGGAAGTTAATACTAGTGATCCATGAAAATATTCGGTACTAGTCTAACAGTAGTGAAATGGTGTTTATAAAGGTATGATAGAATAAGATAAAGCGAAAATGTAGTTTAAAAGAACGTATTCGAAGTGCAATTGAACATATAAAACCAGATGTGCTATGCGAAGCTTCATCTTCAATGAGAGAGACCAGTTCCCAAGTCTGTTTACAAAGAAATGGCAATCGTGTAGAGGATGATTGGTAAATAAAGTTGCAAAGTAAAATGAATGTTAATTTCCGCTATAGAGTCATTTAGGACACCCTGTACCTGATACCTTTGGTGTTTTACCACGCATACTTTTCCTCTTATTTGCTATATACATTTATCACATAAATAAATCCAAAATGTGTTTTTCTTTTCGGTCATTATAAATTTAGAGGGTACAGGGCTACTACAGCTCCACGCTACAGGGTGCGGCAGAACCGATTTAGCAGTTTTAGAGGAGTAAATGCTCGGGGGGAGGAGGGGGGAGGGAGGTGTTCCCTTGCCGGTTTCCGAGGAATGGCTCGCTCCACTGGGCAAAGCCACCCAGGGCTCCCCTCTGAAATGGACACCCCAAATATGGCGTACCATCTCTATATACCCCCCTTACTTTTTATAACTCCTTAAAACTGCTCAAAATAAGATCGTAAAAAATGTAACTTATTTTTACCTGCGAAGTTTACATCACTAACAAAATTAAAGAAATATTGTTATAAATGAAAATATTCAACATTTACATTTTTCAGCTTCCTAAAGTTTCAAGATTGACCCAAATGTCAAGTGATTCCAAAGTTTCATGTTCTGCAAGAGTTCCAATATTTACCAATATGTCAAGTTGTTCCAAAGTTTCAAGTCCTCCAAAGGTTCCAAGATTGATCCAAATGTCAAGTGACGCCAAAGTTTCATGTTCTGCAAAAGTTGCAAGATTTTCCCATATTTCAAGTTGTCCAAAGTTTTAAGATTAACCCTTATGTCAAATGGTACCAAAGTTTCAAGGCTTCCAAAAGTTCCAAGAATGACCCGAATGCTAAATGGTCCTAAAGTTTCAAGTCTTCCAAAAGTTACAATATTTACCCAAATATCAAGTGGTCCCAAAGTTTCAAGGGCTCCAAAAGTACTAAGATTGACCTAAATGTCAAATGGTCACAAAATTCCAAGATTTAGTCAAATGTTAAGTTGTCCCAAAGTTTTAAGGCTTCTAAAAGTTCTAAGATTTACCCAAATATCAAGTAGTCCCAAAGTTTTAAAGGTTTCAAAGTTAAAAGAAACCACAAAATCAGAAAAATGTCTAAATTCCTGAGTTATAAAGTACCAAGTGTTACTAAAGTTCCAAGTGTCATCCAAGTGCTAAAGCTCCCCCTCCCTCCTAATACCCCTAAAATATTGTCAGAGGCAAGAGAGATGAATGCCCTAAACTAGGTGAAAGTTTACCCATGGCAGCCAGCTTGGTGACATAAGAATAGAACCAGGATATTTTCGGGATTGTACTGAGGGAGAAATCTTTTTTTATTTAAGGCGAAAACAAACGAGGGCAAAGATAGTAAAGAGGAGTACACACGCATCATCCCTCTCATTTGATCATCATTGCAAGTCTTTACTATGCATTACATACTTTAAACTATTCTATAACATATTTGCTTCCAACTTCTTTCTGCAATTCCTTGTGATCTAGGCTTCTGTCTTAAGATGAAAAGAATGAAAATCTCTGAAAGAAATGAGAGGTTTTGTATATTTCCAAGCGCTCCAACATACATTCTACAGAATAGATATAAAGATTTCCTTCGTTTTTTTCTTTTTTCTTGATGTTTTACTTGTAACGAGGAATCATCTTTCATTTCTTTACATCGACTCTACCCGTGCAAACCAAGCGGAATGTCTTCGTTCAAAGCCTCACTTACCCCTAAGGCTGACATTTCACACGTAATTGATTTTAGACTAAAGACTTTGTTAATTGGAAAGCAAAAAAAACTGGTTATCATTTCCATGTCCTTTGAATATCTCCACCCAATACGTTATTTCAGACATTTCTCTTCACTCAACCAAATTTGAAACCATTCACGCATGAGAAAGATTTTATCCGCTAAATGACGTTTCGTAGCACTCAGTGAAATGTGACGGCTTTATTAAGGAAAAAGGTTCAAAATTACTATCGATTATAATAAGTGAAAGAGAGAGGCTAGAAGTAAAGGAGATGTGAAAGGGATTTATGCGTCACATGACCCCGGGTATATAAAGCAATCTAGTCGATTCGACATATTTTAAAGCGTGAAGACTCCTCCTCTTCATCTATGCTTATATCGTTAAAATCGATCTATCCCGAGATAGACGTTCATATACGTACATGTTTATAATCGTATTTTTCTTAAGTCTATGATAAGAGAGTTCAGAGAACGGATATGTTTTAAAAGTATAATATAATTTATAAAGGACACAATCATCAATACTGATCTAAAACATAAATATTTATATAAGTATCTAGTATATAAAATTGTTATACATCTAGGAATGTGGACATAATGTATCAGGTTGGAAATATTTATTCATAAATATAACCTCCATGATTTCCAGAGCCACATTCCATCTTGCACAGGCGTAAAAATGGCCACGCTTGTAAAATTCTTTAGGTTTTGATGCAAAATATGAATTCAAAGCGTTTTCAACCTCTTCTCATAGTGTAAACCTAATACCACCGGAATGGTTCTGTAATCCCCTAAAAAAGTAATAATCAGAAAGAGCAAGGGAAATATTGCTGTATCCCCTCTGTTTGAAGTCAGAGGGCTATGCCAGGCACTGCGTCTCTCTTTACGGCCGAGCTGTTTGAAGTACATAGCTCGGTACGGGAGATACTGCAACGTGCCCGGTTCGGAGACCGGATTGTGAATTATAGCGACTCACAAAGCGCCCTGAGTGCTCTCGAGGCATTAGAATATACGCATCCCCTGGTTCACGATATACGTAACACCACGGTTTTGGTGAGCTGGAAGGATGTCGAGTTTATCTTCTGCTGGGTTCCTTTGCGGGGAATGAGCGCGCCGCTGAGGGTCACAAAGAGTCCACGAGGACTATAAGATTATAAGATGTCAGAGCAGTCAAAGACAGTGTGGTTCACTTCTGTGCCAGCTCTACTTCAAACCACGGCGATGCACTTAAAGTGTGCATCTAAGCGGTTCTTAAAGATCTTTATGCTTGTTAATTTAACAAGGATCTCCGGCAACTCGTTCCACAACGAAACCACCTTGTTTGAGAAAAAGTCTTTGCTCTATTTGTTTCAAATCTTCGTTTATTAAGTTTGTATCCATGGCTTCGGGTTCTTGAAGAAGCGTCCAACTCGAAAAGGGTTTCAATTTTTACTTTATCAAAATTGTTTAGGATCTCAAGTGATTGCAGGTTGAGTGCTTTATGTCTGCATTCGTAGGAGTTTTTACGTAGTCTAGGTATCATTTTTCTAGCACTATGTTGTACTCTCTCTAACATTTCTATATCTTTCCGCAAGTATGGATTCCAAAATTGAACTGCTTACTTCAAATGAAGTCGAACCAAAGATTTGTACAATGGAATTACTATATTTTCCGATTTGTAGGCGAAATTTCAATATATGAAATCGAATACTCTGTTTGCTTTTTTGCATGGCTCCGCGCACAGTCTTCCAACTTTCAAATCGTTGCAGCTATAACACGAAGATCTTTTTCTTCTGATACCGTTTTCAGTGACAGGCCTTTTATTGTATAGTTAAATTATTCGTTTCTTGCTCCAATGTGTAGTACCTTGCATTTATCAATGTTGAGTTTCATCTGCCAATTTTCTGACCATTCCACAATGGTGTTTAAGTGTCTCTGGATTTTATGTTGATCGGCAAGTGTTGTTGATTTACCACCCAGCTTTGTATCGTCGCAAATTTTGAGAATAGACTCATTATGCCTTCATCTAAGTCGTTTACATATATTAGGAAAAGCAATGGACCCAGCACGTACCCCTGGGGCACTTCGCTTGTTACGTCTCGCCATCTTGATTGGTGACCATTTATGACTGTACGTTGTTTCCTTCCGTTGAGCCAGTCTTCGATCCAATTCAATACGTTTCCACTGATTTCATGAGTGGCAATCTTCTTAAGTAGACGCTTGTGGAGCACCGTATCGAAAGCTTTTTGAAAATCTAAGTAGATTACATCTGCTGCTCTATTCGTGTCATACTCTTCGATGATGGTTTGAAAATATTCTAGCAGATTTGTTAAACATGATTTTTTTTCCCGTAAAACCGTGCTGTGATTTGCGGATGATACCGAATTCGTCTAAATGTTCGACTCTATTTTCTCTTTTATAATAGATTCGAGCTTTTTTTTATTAGAGTTGTCAGGCTTATTGACCTGTAGTTGCTTGAGCTTTGTCGGTCCCCCCTTTTAAAGATCGGAGTAATGTTTGCACTTTTAAAGTCTTCTGGAACGACACGTTCTTCGAGTGATTTTTTTTAATATTCTAATGAGTGACTTGGTTATCGTTTCTTACAACTCTTTCAGGTGGCGAGGATGGATCTAATCCGGACCTGGCGATTTGCTTAGATTTATTTAAATTTTTTATATGTTTGATTACATCTTCTTCTGTTACTTGAATACTAGTCATAAATGATGATTCTTCGATAACTATTGGCGCATCAATGTCTGGAATGGTGTCAATGTTTTCCGTGGTAAAAACTGATGCATAAAAATCGTTTAAAATCTGAGCAATGGCACCTGGGTCATATATTAAGTCTCAATTTTGTTATTTAAGTGGGCTAATTAAGTCCTTTGCTGTGTTTGTTGTTTACATACTGGTAGAACATCTGTGGATTTTCGTTTCTATTTCTAGCTAGCTCGATTTCGTAATTCTTCTTTAATTTTCTAATTAGTTTTTTGACACCGCGTCTTAGTTCTATGTATTCGTTTGGACGTGGTCCGCGAGTATCTCTACAACGTTTATATGCCTGATTTGTCCTTTTAATTAGATTCTTGATCTCGTTGTTCCACCACTTTGGTTTTACCGTAGATTTTTGCTTATGATATCTATGGACCTATATTTGGACGGCGTTTCTAAATTTTGTTATAAAATAATTCCACATTGTAGTGACAGTGTTGTTATTATTAGTCCTAGACCTAAGGGCGTTCTTTAACACACGCTCAAAGTCTTTAAAATTGGCTTTTTTAAAGTTAGGTACCAGCATACGATTTGAGTCTGTGTTTGAACCTGTAGCAATTTTAAATCGAAGAGAATTGTGATCGCTGTTTTTGCTATTGTACGACAAATGGGGGAGAAATAGATAGAGATTGTGGAGAGGAGTACTAGTTTTAGTGTGGGTGGGGAGAGAAAATAATGTTATAGAGTAGTTTGCCAGGAAACTAGCTAATTTCTTTTCTTGATATGCCTTGTTTGTGCACGACATAATAAGTAGACCTCGAACGACATGAGATTGCCAGGTATCTCCATCAAGAGTTGCCAGCGTTCGCTGGCTGCGCCAATAGTATACCATCGACGATAGCAGGAGAACGACGGGGCATATGTACAATTCCTTTGCTACTCATTTCTATGCTTTCAAATGCAATATTGACACGCCAAATAAATATTCTCATCTTTGGTCATATTATTAGACTCGGAGTCACGGCTCTTGGTTTTAATTTGATTCATTATCGAGGTATAATTTTGATAAATAATTAAGAAAAAGAAAATAAAGCCAGATAAAGAGCACAAAATGGATTTATATTTTAATGAAGTGGTTTTTGTAATATAATCGGGAATTAATTAATGGAGAATACAAAAGAGATCCTTAAAAGAAATTATTCATTTTAATTATCCCACAGAAAATACTTAGACGATTAACGAAAGAATTTCAGAAGAGTTTCAGGAATATTCTCGACAGTGGAGTTTCTCTGCTGATCAGGAATCAGTGAACTTCAGAGGGTGGGGCCTTTTTTCAACATTGCTATGGATTAAATGAAAAAAAAAGAGAGCGAAAAATCAGCAAAATAGTTGCCCTCTATTTCAAAAATCTTATCTAAACGAGCTACCTTGATGTAGCTCTTGCATAGGACGATTAAATTTTACTTAAAACAAATTCCTGCTGAGGTGTAGGCTAGTCGCGCCATTCCTCCGCATTGTAAACGAGATCCCCGACCCGATAATGAAATGCACATAAAGATCATAATGACAATCATTAGTGACCCTGAAGGGACCGGTGCTCGTTGTGGGAGGGTGGAAGGACCAGGCTCGTATTGTCTATTTTTGACACTAACCAGGGGTCTCTGAACTCTTCCTGACCTTAAGGGTGGGTCACCCATTCCGTTTCATAGGTATGTTGTTATGAGCTCCTAAATAGGTGATAATCGTACCCAATCAGCAAGGTTCCGCAATAGAGGACAGATGGAGTATGTTTTCATGTGAAGATGGGGAGGGAATGATAACGCTATTGGGATTGGCTATTTATGTTAAGATGCTCGTGGAGCTATTTACCCACGCAAGGGTTTCAGCGTATCTTTCCAATGGGCAGCTAGTCTCATGACGCCGTTGAAAGGTTTGTGTCCGCACATCCTAGGATTGCACCCCCGCCTAGACGTCAGAAATCCAACCACCTATCCACTAGGTCAGCGAGAGTTCCCCTTCTAAAGTGTCGCCCTAGGGAAATTTTAGTTATCCTAAGGCACCTTCGTGGCAGAACCTTTAATTACGTCAGTTACCCTTTAAAATTGAGCCACTTACCTTTTTAATGGTGCTTGTTACCGTTACATTTAATTGAGCCAGTTACCATTTAGTTGTACTCATTACTATTGAATTCTCTTAGTTTCCATTTAAATGTGCTAGTTACCATTGAAAGGCAAGCGAAGATGGTAATCAGAATACCACATGGACTAAGAATATTAGGGGCGGGGTAAAAGTTACCAATCTCTACCTCGCAGCTGATTAGCTACTGCGCTCGGATCAGGCATGTGTGAATATAGCCACCCATCGGCAGGATTCATCCGAACAGAAAAGTGCATGTGAGTTGTGATGTGAAAAAGGACAGGGAAAAGAGCGGTGTTGTGTTAGTTATGTGTGTGATAACGAAAATATACCTAACCCCACAAGGCTGAGTAAATCGGATCCCCTAATCGGTGGCCAGATTTGTTCGTTCGCTAACGTTTGTGGCTGTTCTCATTGGTTTTGAGCCCCGCGCCTTGACGCTAGAAAGCCAACACCTTACACTAGGGTAGCCAGAGCTCTTTTATAGTAGTAGTACAATTATAAGGTTGGTACTACTATACAGATAGTAGTACAATTAGTAGTTGGTTAGCGAGAGCTCTATTTTCGTCATTTCAGCGATGAGGTCCTTCTTGGGATCGGCAGCTTTGGGGTGAATGTTGTGAAACTTTTAATTTGTTCTTCTTTTTACAATCTCCACACTGTAGATAGATAAAATGAAGATTTGAAGATAGATAATTTATAGTGGTAAAAAGGTTTTGAAATAAAAGGTAAAGTTTGCCCTGGTATCGAGGGGATCGCTGTTTTTTCGCATTTACTAGGTTTGTTTCATGTTTGCAATTCAGTTTTTTCTTTATTATTTTTACGTTTCTTTTTAAGTTTTATTTTATTATTTTTATTTGATGGCATTTAAGCCTTTGTTTTAGCTCAGTGTTAAACTTTGTTTTTTAAGCTAAAGATCTCGTCGGTTTCTTCGGAAACCCGGCGTTTCTACTAATTGTTTGGACAGGTGAATCCAGAGCTTAAAGGTAGAAATAGCTCCGGTTCTTGTTGAGCTCTTTTAGACTGCCATAATCCTTCTTTAATCCACTTCTCTTCTTGACCTGAACAAACAAGTACACGTTTCTTTCAGACTCAATATTACTATGAGCAATTCTAAAGGAGAGAGGGTTTTTTTTAGCCCGAAGTAATGGTGATATAAGCTTTTTTTTCGAGGTGAAGTTTGATCAAAGTTAGAATGGTAGTCTTCAGTGCATTACCAAGTTTTTACTGCATTAATAACGTGGTAATGTATTCGGTTGGTTTCTTAATTATATGCAATGGCCAAAATTATGATAAGAATTGGGTTTTAGAGATCAGTTTAGTTTTTATGTCTAGGCAGATAAATGAAATACAGAGAAATTGATTTCAGTGCAGATTAAACGATAATCATGATAAAAATATATGCATGTATGTAAGTATGTGCATAGATAACGAATACTTGATTGGTAGCTTCCATAAATTCCGGAGTCAGCTGCTTCCATAGTCGGGCGACAGTCAGCGTGGGTGTTTGCCGCTATGCCCACCAGGCGGCGATCCCAGTCATTGTTACGACTTTGTCTGGGTGAGACGCTGCCTCCATCTTGGACAACTTTGAAATCATAAGTTAATTGTATTTATTTGCCGTTGTAGGCCTGTTAGCTCTAGTATTGTAGGTATTGAAGATGTGGACTCCTACTATTTAAGTGAATAAGTTATAATGTGTGTTAAATAAGGGAAGCCAGCATATGATACTTATCTGTTGCTTGGGGAGGGACGCTGCCGCCCACGGTAATTGCACTTAAATACTTTCCGTTTTAGGTCTGTTAGCGTGAGCACTTATACCAAAACGTTGTGTTTAATTATCCAGGAGTGAGTGGTTAAAGTTAAAATACCCTGTGAAATATTAATGAACAATCATAATATATGGTGTGACATAGGCTTATATATTATGTGATATATTTTTACTATACTCTATCTATGGTAGGGTTGCACCGATAATATAGGCAAGTTATCGGTATCGCCCATATCGGCCACTTTGCAGATATATGGATATTGGTCATATCTTGCCGATATATTATAGGCTTGCTTATCGGCTAATCCTATAAGTATTCCAATATGAGGTTATACAGCACATACTTTTCTGGTGGTGTCTCAGTACCATTACTTTGTTTTTCCTTTCACTTCTACGAATATTGTATTAATGCTACAAAGTTAAACTTCAAGGCGATGACAACACCAGGCGAAAGGAGGGCCAAATTCCTGGCGACCTACTCTTCAGTAGAATTGTTCGTGAATGTCTACAAGGAAATAATGAGTAATGACTTAGGCATGTCCCTGCTGGACTGTGAAAAGGGTTGCAGCCTGATCAACACCGTTGTTCCTGCCATCACCAGGTCCACCTTCTATGCCATGGGCAAAAATATGGTGTCAAAAGCTAACAGTCATGCCCATGCAGAAGTCAAAAGAAGAGTCATAAAAAGAGGTAATCCGGATGCACCCCAGAAAGCTACCAAGAGCAAAAAGTGACTACAAGAAGAAGAAAGTTTCCAGTGAGAAAAAGTCCTAAGTCAATTTAAGTGTGCGTAGCCACTGACATTTGTTATGTATCTTTATTTTGTAGAGTAGATATTAGAATCCAGGTTAACCATGAAATAGGTTACTAGTACAGGGTGTCCCCCCCTCAGATTCTTACTAGTTATTTCTTTATTATACCTATTTCAGAATAATATAGTCGGTACTCACCCATGGGATATGAAAAAGATTTATAAAGTAAAAAAAAAATGAAATCAAATGCGGGGGGGGGGGGGAGTCTAGCTAAATGATACCTAATGGAAATATAATTGTTTGCTAGATTGGTATGGTGTGGGCCCTGGAGGGATTTCTTTCCTTTTTCTATAATTGATGCTACCTACTTTATTTCATTTATTAGGAATATACCTTGAAACATGTTTGCAGTTAAATGTAATATACCCATTTTTCATTACAGTTTTAATTAGAAATTTTCTCATTAATTTTTTTTTAAGTACCTGGAAAAGACTTGGAAAACCTATGGAATTTTGAAATTTGATATAAGTAGACACCCTGTAGTATCTAAGAATCCCATTGTACACAGCCTTATTAAATAAAATTGAATTGAATATAAGCAACATCGGTTATAAATATAAGGTTTTTATTTTTTATTTTTCATTAAATAAGTCACACTTTCTTTCGTCACGCCAAATCTGTTCGTCGAATAAAAATTTGACTTCAGGCCAAATTTGGGGGGAATATCTTTAAAAATAAAGAAATGAGAACGATTTTTGTTTTTTTCCTGGCTAGCCCGACTATGGAATCGCCCAATTTTGAGCTACCAATCAAATATTCGTTATCTATAGTATGTGTAATGTTAGGTTTCGTCTCTCGGTCAAAGGAATTTGGTCAGGATGTACCAATTTTCTGCTAGCCAGGCTCGATATATATATATATATATATATATATATATACATATATATATATATAAATATATATATATATATATATATATATATATATATATATATATATATATATATATATATATATATATCACACAAATGACAAAATTACTCTTGCACAAGTCAACATCATAATAATTTTATAGCTTTCACATTTTTGCCGCTAATCCTTTGTACCAACTCAACAGCAAGGCCACACCCTTATAACTCCTCTCCTCGCATCCACGCCTACTCGTACCTAATACTCCACTCTTTTCAACAGATCTGCAGGTCAAGTTTATCGGTTCGTAATACATTAGCCCTTTCCCTCATTTTATATGACCACACACACATTTCACAGTCTACGCATTAAGCCAATATATACACCATCAACCCCTATGAATATTGGTTAGGATCGGCGATTCTCCTGACCATTTTTAAGTTTTATTTTTCATGGGCTTATTACAAACGAAGAATTGACTCCAGTCAGTGCATTTGAAACTATTTTATGCATGAAATTTGTTACATTTAGTAACATTATAGGAACAATGAAAGCCTAACTTGGTTAATATAAAAAACAAATGTATGAAACTGAACAACGGTTGTGAGTCAGCTTTGTCCTCAAATCAATCCCTCCCATATCGGTAATTACAGGTCTTCCGGTGAACGCCATAAATTATTAAAGGATCTGAAATATTGACTCAAACCAGCCATTTATCTTCTTTTTTTTTAAAAGAACGAGAAGATAGATGGAAGCATTGGTAAAAATAGCGAAACACTAATAGCACGGTGGGCTACAGACACAGCGTTTCTCGTGTACAGGAATTGATTACGTACAGATAAAATGTAGGTTTTTATGTAAAATTACTTCGGAAACGAAGACAAATTACCACCAAGATGTAGAAACAAATTGTGAAAATTTAACTTCTTAGAGGAATTAACAATTTCTTCTAACGTTTCGATTTATTAAACCAGAGTGTAGCGGCATCTATAAATATTACCCATATGAAAGTAAATTTTTACAGTTTATCTTTTAAATAACATTTTTAGCAAAAATATTTATTTACTCCTCAAACATTGCGTTTATTCAATAAATATATGTAATGTACATTTATTGTATTTAGAATTATTTTGATATTTACTAATCTTCTATTTATATATTATTTTAATATTAATTATTTTGATATTTTTCATAAATAAAATAACCTATGTAATTTTAAGAAATAAACTATCGACGGCTCAGATCATCGAATTACTTTCCAGGCTTACGTTCTGGCAAAGGAGGTAAAGAAAAGTGAAATTTGGAAAAACGCGATTTTATTTTAACGTAAGTTCCTTCTAGGAATATTTTCTGAAGAATATTCTGTAGTAGCACAAAAAGAAGCTATACAAGAAGAAATATGTGCGCTCACAGAGTTTATTGGAGATTCCTCCTATTCCTTGTGAGCAAGGTAGCCTCCCCGAAGGGGGCTGCTTTTCCTCTTACTATTGGACCCTTTTTAACCATCTTTTAAATTCTACTTATTTCTAACTAGCGATACATAACTTGATCAACGGCAAAGTCTGGGAAACAGTTAGTACTAGGGTATAGTGAACCCATGCAGGAGACCTCGTTAGGGGGCCAGAAAAGAGTGGTCGATTCTCGGCCACGAGCCGGATCAGCAAGGTAGGGTGACCAAGGAGTGCGAAACTTGGAAGGTAGGCGAGATAGAATTAGGATATATAGAAGGCTCTCCCACATGTGGAGTAAGATAAACTTTTTTTCAGAGTAAACTATTAGGATCCCCACATTAGTGACGCACACTAGTTAAAAACATGGACTATCCCGAGGAACTGAAAAGACTACCTCTACGACTTGTACCGAATGGGAATAAAAGGACACCGCAGCAAGTAGTATAAACAATTTTCTCGGACCTTTCGATCCCACTGATCAAATGTATCGAAAATCCAAATGGATTCACCGTGATATGCCACATTGGCAAAGACCTTGAACAGCTGCTCTCGATGGCAGGGAGCATAACTTTTAAAAAACTCGACCTCGAAGCCAAAACACCGCTACAAATCACCACAAACAGGAGCTTTGTCTGTAGAAAAGTGGAAACATGGGCGGGGGCTTACTCATGTGAATAAATTAAGAAAGAAACATGGACGAGCAAAGATGGATCAAGATACAAGAGGTGATTAAATTCAAAGATCTCACTCACGTATTTAAGGTACTATGCGAGACTACAGAGATGGCAGCAAAAGTCCAAGAAAAAGGGCTCTTAGCCTTCAGCAAGCTAATTTTTCCGTCTAGCATAAAAAGGGACACATTTGTGAATATACAAATGTGTTTAAATTGCTACGTCATTGAAGACCATAATTCGGCCAACTGCCCTAAAAACAGACAAATCATGTGCTTTGAGTGCGCCACACATGGACATGACATTAGAAACTGTAGCAACGCTACGAAGAGTTGTGTAAACGGCTGATGAAGCCACCGTACGATGGCAATGCAATGCCCTAAAAGAAAAGGTGATTAAAAGAGAAGAGAGAACTTCAAGAAAAGAAGGTCATGGGAAGCAACACCACTTATGCAACCACAGCAAGGACGTAAGGAAAAACAGTAACTGCATTACTCAAAATCTCAGGAGGCATGTTTAAGGAAATATATGCATGCGTGATACACGCACTTGTACAGAATGCACTACAACCCGGAACATACGAGAAAATATTAAACGCGTTATTGAAGGCTAACGGATTGTAACTGATAATTGTTCCACATGAAATCAATTCGTCAGCAATATTAAATGTGCAGGTGACAGAGAAGGATGCTAGAGTGAACGCTCAGGAAGGAGAGAGCACGACGTAATCGGATGAGGAAAGCCACAGCGAAGAAGGAAGTTCCAAATCAGCTGAAGAGGAGCCTGAGTACCGGTAACGAGAAAACTCAACGAAAAAAGAAATCTAAGAAAAATCACACAAACTAAAGGGACCAGGAAACAATAAAGAAAACAAAAATAAATACCACTTATTTTCATGGACGGATTAAACGATCAAATGGACCGACAACGCTTTAAGAATCACCCAATCACGATGGCCAAGACGGACTTAAACATATTACAGATAAACAACAACGGATAGAGAAATAAAAAGCAGATGTCCTGCAACAGTTTTAGAAGATTAGACCTAGACATTATCTTAATTTCGGCACTCCTAGAAAATGAAGAAATAAAAATATGGAACTATTACGTCATAGCCGTCAACCTAATGGGGCAAGCACACGACGGTGCTGCTATTGCAATTAGGAAAGGAATCAAATTCAGAACTCGCAAATATTTGGACGAATCTTACATCGCAATTGAAGTAAAAATGGAACTAACGAACATCATAACCTCAACAGGATACCCACCGTCTAAAAGATATCATTTTCCTATTAACAACTTCATTAATATCTTCAATAGCAGAAACCCGGTAATAATCCTGGGCGACCTCAACGCTCACTGTCAAGCGAGCAGATACGGAACCAAGAACGGAATAGGAAGATACCTTGAAGCGCTGATTGTAAGAGTCATCTGCCTACGACTAGGCCCTGAATACCCAACCTTTGTCACTGGAACCACATCCACAGGGCCGGATATCTGCCTAGGTAATAATCATCTCCCTTATAACTATTATAAAGGGTGTTACAATAACATGGACCGATTTTAAATGTGAGTTAAGTTTAAGTGTCTAATGATTTTTTTCTTTTTCTTTCGGATTTACCAACTTCAGTCTTTGGTTGATTTCAACCATGGAAAGATTAACAATCGAACAACATGTTAAAGTTATCGAAGCCTATTACGAAAATGGACGTTCAAACAGAAACGCGTTTCGGGCACTTCGCGATTATTTTGGTCAACATAATCAACCAACCAAGAGTGCACTTGGGAAAATTGTTCGCAAATTCAAACAAACGGGGTCGGTGGCAGATATGGACACGCCATTGCGTGCTAGTTTACGCCGTTCAGCTGAAAACATTGCTGTAGTGCGCGAGAATGTGGCCGAAGATCCAGACACCTCTATTCGTCATCGCGCGCAGGAATTGAACCTCTCCACAACAATGTTACATCGAATTTTGACAAAAGATTTGTCTCTACACGCCTACAAAATTCAACTGACACAAAAACTGAAGACAGCTAACCATTTTTAGTGCCATAGATTCGTCAATTGAGTGCACGAGCAAAGACAAGCTGATGATGATTTTTTGCAAAAAAATCATCCTTAGTGATGAAACCCATTTTCAACTTGATGGATTCGTTAATAAGCAGAATTGTCGCATTTGGGCTAATGAAAATCCCAGGGAGATTGTTGAAAAGCCACTGCATCCACAAGAGGTCACTGTTTGGTGTGCATTTTATGCTAGTGGAATCATTGGGCCGTATTTCTTCGAAAATAATGCCGGGAATTCTGTTACGGTGACAGGCGAGCGATACCGTGCCATGATAACCAACTTTTTATGGCCTGAAGTGAATTCTATGGATGTTGAAGATTTGTGGTTTCAACAGGACGGCGCCACATGCCACACATCCAATGCAACAATGGTTTTATTGAATGATAAGTTCCCAGGTCGCATCATCTCTCGAAACAGCGAGGTCAATTGGCCACTACGATCGTGTGACTTGACGCCTTTAGATTTCTTGCTTTGGAGTCATCTCAAAAGTAAGGGCTATGCCAACAACAATTCAACAGCTGAAGAATGAGATAATAAGGCATATAAGTGAGATCGAGGAGCAACTATACAGAGACATCATCAAAGATTTTGACCATCGAGTGGAGGTGTGCCGCTGAAACCTTGGCGGACATTTAGGCGATATTATTTTTCACACATAATTGCCATGACTCACATAACATGATCCAATAGTGAAATCAATAAATTTTCACTAATAACACTGTTTTATTTACTGCTCACTTCGATCTGTCTTAATGGAACACCCTTTATAAGGCCGGAAGATATACCCTGTATAAGCCACACGGCAACTATACTTACCATTAACCAACGACCGATACAAATCCTAGAAAAG
This sequence comes from Ceratothoa steindachneri, assembly GCA_963969495.1. Lineage (NCBI taxonomy): Eukaryota > Metazoa > Arthropoda > Malacostraca > Isopoda > Cymothoidae > Ceratothoa > Ceratothoa steindachneri. The sequence goes on from OZ018318.1 coordinate 6,572,678, forward strand.
ATAAGTAAAGCCTTTCATAGACCAGAATGGAAAAGATACAAGAGGGAACTAAATTCATACGAAGCAAAATACTAGAATGAGCAACAATAGTAGAGATAGATGCTGAATTAGAAAATATAAGGAACTCGATGCAAACAGCAGACGAAATAGCCATCCCAAAGAAACCGCTACATGACAATTAAGACATTCACATGGACTCCTGAAATGGTACAGAAACACAGACGACTAAAAGAAATCTCAGAGGAAATAAGAAGGAACGGAACAACGAGGGATCTACACACCGAAATGAGAAGGATAAAGAAAGAGCTAAATAGGGAGATAATAGAAAAACTAAATGAACACTGGTTTTGAAAAATCCCGAAAATTGACAATGATGCACCCTCAAAGGAATTTTAAAAGAAGGTAAACCAAATTAAAGGCAAAGCAGGAGCAAGGTAAATGGTAATAAAAGACAACCAAGGAAATAGCATAGAAGACGAATACATGATTGGATGGATATTCAGGGACCACTGTAAAAGGATATTTAACATAAGCGAGGAAGACAATGAAGAATTCGACATCGGATTGAACGCAGCATCATTGAAGCACTCAACGACGAAGCAGATAAAACACACCCTCATCCATCTGTGGATGGGTAAAAATCACCATGCAAGAAGTCAAAACCACTATTTCGCAATCTAAAGGGAAGGCATCAAGAAGATTAAGACTCACTAAGAAGCACTAGAAAAAATACTGCAGGGAATTACATCTGTATTAAACGCTAGCTTTAACACCGGCTACTTCCCGAATGAACTAAATGTCGCAAAGATGATCTTTATCCCCAAAGCGGGAAAACCAACAAGACGAGTGGAGACTTAGAGACCAATCTCTCTACTTGACTTCATCTGGAAGGTGTTTAAGAAAATAATAAACCATCGGCCAAGTGAGCACCTGGAAGATACCATCTCCAGAATAAATTTCAATATGGCTTTAGAAAAAAAATGAAGCACGGAAATAGCCCTCACGGCCATTACCGAAAAAATAGCCAAAGCAAAAAAGGAAAAGCCAAGCGTTGACATCGTCTGCAGGGACTCTTCAAAAGCATTCGACAGAGTTTGGGTTGAAGGAATGCAATAAAAAATACTACAATTACGTATGAACAACCAAGTGAAAAGATTAATCTGCAATTACGTGAGGAAACAATGTGCATTCATCGAAATAGGAAATCATCGAAGAGAAGAATTCAAGCTGGAGGCTGGCTTGCCGCAGGGAGGGTGTCTGAGTGCTTCACTATACTCAAAGTTTACCTCAGACACCCCACCACCATTTACGTATGGGTGCCTTAACGTACAATTCGCAGACGACGTCACAAAATTCGTCCTCTACCCATACAGGAACCCTGACATGCACGCAAGATTAACAGCAGAGGAAATGAGAAGTACTAATGTTTACGAATCATGTTAAAGAAATAGGAGAGGAAATCACGAATTCGATAACCCAAAGAGAGGAGAGGGGAACACATAGCCTTTTCCCCACATACATATACAACAAGAATCGACCAAGAAGTGGATGAAATCTTCACGTATTAACTTAGAAAGTTAAGAGAGAGTAAGTAAAAAATTAATTACTTTTTATCAGACTCAGTAAAATTCTAAAGTAAAACAAGGAAAAATAGGTAGGAGAAAATTTTTACCAATAATGGTTTGAAAGCCTGATAACAGAACAACAATATAACAAATCGCAAAACAACAAAGAAAATAAGCCTGAGGCTCAAGCATTTACTAACTTAAACTATCGAATTTCAAAACTAAGATATTCTAAAATGAAAGAGATTAGTATGACCTCCATGCACCTTAGCATTCAATTCCACCCCTACTACTTCTCTCTACACTTTTCTTATATCCTTCCCATCGAAAAGGCTAAACACTCTATACGTGGGACAGGGGCAGTATAGAAAGAACGAATAATAAAAGGATATATTACAGAGCGTGGTTCGGAGCCCACGTAATATATGTACGTATACAATAAACAGAACAAATAAATATCTCGAGCTTTACTATTAAATGGTATGCTAGATTCAATAGTGTTTTGGACTTTCTCTAAAGAACTTAAATTTATTGATGGACATTGGTTACTCCCAAACATCTCCAAATGATACAATTTGCTTTTCTGCTTCTGGTAACCAAACAGAACGGTCTCTCAAGTCGCTAAATACTGATTCTAGCTATACATTACGACTTACCTATTAAGATGAAAGGTATTTCATGGTATAATACCCCTACTAATAAGGGAATTTGTTCACGCAGGTCAACTTTTGCTATGATAACTAGAAAATTTGTGGCTTAGAAATCCACTAAAATCAGGGGCTACGGATTACGGAATTCACACCAACGGAGAAACAGAAATCCTATGATATCAGTTCTAAGTGGCCATATTTAATGCGTCTCTTTCCTTTCAGACTTTCATTAAGATTTGAGATTATAATTTTGAGTTCGTGTACTCCGTACTGGAAAGTGTGGCATGCGTGTAATATATAGTGAAAGGAGGGACATGCTTGTACTATGTAGTGGAGCTTTGGGCATGCTTGTGCTATGTAGTGGAAGAAGGGATATGCGTGTACTATGTAGTGGAAGTTCGGACATGCGTGTACTCTCTAGTGGAAGGGTGGACATGCGTGTACTATATAGTGTAATTTTTGGCATGTCTGTGCTATGTAGTGGAAGGTTAGACATGTATGTACTTATTTACTGTAAGACTGGACATACATGTTCTCTGCAGTGGAAGGTAGGTCAGCCGATGTCACCAGGTATTCATTTTAAAGGTTTCGCTCGGCAGTTTATTTCCTTACACTTCTGTTCTGGTTGTAGCTGTCATCTATAAAACTGTGTCCCCCCTTCCAATCCACGCTTCCACCCCTTCGCAAGGAAATCTGCCTTACTTGATGATGATAAATCATTTCTGGAGAATTGCGCGCTCTTCTGTTCTCGGCTACTCAAGTATCTCTTGTTTAAACTGCCTGAGCTATGTTCCTTAGAAACATGAGAAGAAGCATACATTAATCGCCTGAAACTATGGATATAAATTACCCGAAGGAAAAAGAAACTAAAACCTTGAGCGCTTTCGCCATTTATCCTTTTATCATCACCATCATCACTAACACTATAATTGTATAACGGGATTTTTGAAGATGGGTGAAAGATTAATAAATGTTTATTTTCGTTAATCGACAAATGACTTATGTTTTTTTATCAAAGTTATCATTATCATCATCACTAACTCTATAATTTAAGAAGGGGATTTTTTTGAGTTTTTAAATTTTAATTTCATCTTAGTTTGGTTATGACTTATGTTATTTTATCAAAGTTATTTTTAATAATTCTTTTATAATATCAAAAAAAAATGGTGAAGTTCAGAAATAAATATAAGTATCGAAATTTATTAAATTTTTTAAAACTCAAAGAATTACAAATGATGAAGTTCAGAAAATTTATTTTTATATATCTTCTTCTATCACTATATTTTAGCAACGTGATATTTTGAAAGGGGGGGAATTTAGTTTAGAGTTCCTTTTAAAATTATTATAATTGGCGAAGTTCAAAAAATTTATAAAAATTAAAACATGGATGCTTTTTTTTAGATTTTAAATGTTAATCTTAGTAGCGAAGCGCAAGCTGCCCCCGTAGGAGGGTAGTGGCGAAGCCATTGCCTGGTTATTATTATAAAATCTTCAAATAATAAAATCTTAGTGAGGTGTAGTCGGCGTTCCCACTTTTTTCCCGACTATATAAGATGAATCCTATCTGTTCTTCATTCCCTGAATGAGACCGAAATCTGCCTTGAAACTCAATTTGACTCATGGACAGGCTAACGAGGACAAATATTATTTTCTTATTCCCTTTACATGATCCCGGCCAGATTAGTGTATCTTATCCAACACTCTAACCAATAACTCATCATCATGCTGCAACACATATCCATTTTGACTCAGCTCTTTCTATGATTTAGAATTTTTTGTAACATAGCAAACAAGAATTCGATACTAATTCACCACAATCGCCTGCGTATTAAAAGTCACTATGTATTAATTGTTAACTAACATCTCCTCCAGCCTTTCATCAAACATGTTGAACATATTTCACAATGGAGAATTCAAACTCATCAAATATCCAACTATTTTTTGTTTATTTTCATTTATTTTCATGGCTTTCCCATTAAAATGAAAAAGTTATTTCTCAAAAACTCTACCGTTGAAGAAATTTTACTTTTTATACTTCTACCAATTAATTACGACATCATTTCCTTCACGAAGGAAGAAAACGACAGTTTCATGTTCCAATAATTCCTCCAACAAAGTTTTACTCCTTAAAGTCACTAAAACACAACTTAGGTCCGCTTCATCGACTATATTTAGAGGATCAAAAGTTTTCATTGGCTTCCATTAGTCTCTTGCCTTCTATTTCCTGGGAAATGGTTCAAGATATTATTCCTCGAGCAAAATCATGGTCGATGAATCGCCAAAAAGGAATTTAAATTTCCATTTAGTTGTGTCGTTGATTTAAATTTAGTGTGAATGGAAAACTACATAGTGCATTGCAATGGAAAATTAAGAAAGAAAAGGTAGCATATGTTGGAAAGAAATTTCAAAGTTTGAACAGGTTTTAGGATGAAACTCAGGCTAAATATTTTTCCCTATTTTCGGTGGGGCTAAGCTCTGCCAGCATCGCGATGACATTTCCCAACAGTTTAGCTAAGGCCATTTAATCAGGAAAACTGGAACAGGAGTTGTGCTTGAGAGGCTCAATGATACTTTCAATAATATATATATAAATGTTAAGGTTTAAGAAAATTGCGATCTCTCTCGCTCGATAATCCATCAAGAATTTTTTTTTTTTTAATCAATGTATCTTCGTCTAATCAATGTTTTTTTGTCTAATCAATGTATTTTCATTCTTCACCAGAGTTTCGCTTCTCGTCACTTCCACACTTTCTTTAAGAACATATTTACATATATTTCTATCTCCTTGTGGCTATGCTTCCATCTGATATATATATATATATATATATATATATATATATATATATATATATATATATATAACGAATGAAATATAATGGAAGCATGTGCACTCGAAATTTGTGTGTTTTGTGAAGAATTAAATAGAGCAGTGAATTTAAGGTGAGTATAATTCTGAGGGTGATGGGAGAAGAAGGAAGGAGAGTCATAAAAATAGTAATGGTTAAAAGACATTTCGAGTTAGTTGCTAGCAAGTGCCATCGAGCAGAGACGAGCAGGTGCCATTGAATAGCTAATATAAGGTGCTTGTGACCAGGTGCAATTCTCCTGATTAATGTGCTATTCAGTATCGAAGGAAGGTTCGTTAAGGGCGAATGTGGAAGAGAACGCAACTCTCCTGATTAATGGGCCGTTCACCATTGAAGAGGCTTTTGGATTTGGAGAATAGCATTAATTTTATATCTTTGAGACAAATAGTGCATTGAATGTTTAGATATAAAATTACAAGCCATACTTCGTATTCTTTCTTACAGAAAGAACTTGGTTCCACAGGCACTCCTTTGGCGTGCGGCCTACGGCCTATTTGCTATTCTAAACCGCTTTTTTTAATCCCCTTTATAGACTCTTTATTTTAACACCCTGAACACCTTTTTCAACATAGACACCCTGAAACCTTTTTTTTAAGCTACTTCACCCGGTTTAGTATATAGAAAAACCTTCGTCAGATGTCCTTTTTTATCTAAATTTGTTTTATATACGAAATGATAGCAAAAAAGCGCCAAAGCCCAAATTTTAATACATTTTTTGAACTTCACGATTTGTGTTTTTTCATTCCAAATCATTCGATAATTATATTTATTATTTTCTGAACTCTTAGAAAGAACTTTGATAAAAGCTCGAAACATACAAAAAACAGCCCTGCGAATAAAAGTTTCAAATCAACCTAAACTCAAAAACATGAAAGGTTACTTGTCCACTAAGCAAAAAAACAATTTCACAAATTCACCAAGTTAAATTATAGAGTTAAGGATTATTATTATTTTTTAAGACAAACCAACGAAGACATCTTTACATAAATGTTTTTAACAGAGTTTCGTAAAGTAAATTGGAAAGTTAGGGGAAGTAATTGTGTGTGGATAGTACCTAACCTTTGACCCCAAAAGGTAAAAGTGAGAATTACAAAAGATGTCCCATTTCATAACTTAACTTCTTCTTGGTAGTTGAAATAGACTAAACAAACAATAATACCCATGGAAATTAGGTATACTAAAGTACCCCACTTACATTACGAGATCTAAATACTTGCAGCCCTTCCTCCCAAATAAAAAAAGGTTAAATAGAACAGCAGAGCTACTATAGAACAAATGAAAATGTGAACACGAAGAACACAAAAACACATATTCAGAAAACAATAACATTGAATTTTCTATTCATCAAAATAACCGCCTTTTGCTTTGATAGCTGCAGGAAATATTATTGACCTCCCTAATTACTAAAGAAAGCAAGTATTATGGCAGAATTACATCCCACCATCGAAGCTAACACTTTCATAACACTTGTGGCTTTGTTGGTCGCTTCTCTCTCACTCGTCTCTTCAGATAGCCCCCATAAAAGTTCGATAGAATTGCAATCAGGAAAATGGGTGGTCAGTGCATGATTGTAAGGTGTTTTATTTCTTTTCTTTCTTCTCCAAATAACTAAGATACAGGCTAGACGTAGAGTGAGGATCATTACCCCGTTGCAAAATAAAATCTTGACTAATCGAACGCGTTCCAGATATGATAGAAAATCTCAGCAAGATTAAATGATAGCTATGCTGGCCTAATATATTTGGCATTTTTTAGATATCTCTCAATAAAAGCGCTTGCCAAAGAATGCCAAATCACTACATCCCACAGTTTCACCGAAGGAACAAAATATACCAAGAAGTAATTCGCTCACCACCTTTAAAATTTATACGTTTGAAACTAATAATTTCAACTTGACTAAACTGTCCAATGAACCCTTTTCTAGTCATTATTCGCCCAGTTTTGATACTTTTAGCTCAAGCTAACGTCTTTGCAGTACAGCAATGTATAAATACAAGTTTCTTTGCTGTCACTCAACAGAAAAGGCTTGTTTTTTTTTTAAGCGTCCTCTTCACCATCGAAGCGGAAACATTTGGGCCGTCGGCGGTTTTTGAATGCTGAGTTATTTTTGAAGCAGTAAAGCGACGGTTTCGGAGAGATGTCGCTCTGATGAACTTCTTTGACTTTGAAGTCTTTCTGAGCAGTCCTGCTCGTTGTCTGTCGAGTACAGTCATATACAAAAGTTGTAAGACTAATATATTTTTTATTTTTTAATTCATTTTTTTTAAATTTTCGTGATTGGAATAAATATTATAATATTTAAATTATCGCAGGTTGATTAAGAAAGTCAGCATTTAAAAAATAATAAGAAAATTCACTTCATTCCTTCGCTGTATCCCTAATCGCGCTCTGATCCAGCTCATGAAACTTTTCTATTCGATTAAAAGCGTATGATGATGGCAATAGGGGTTAAATTAATGATGTTATGTAATTATAATCTATTTCGTAATATGTTTTTGTAAAAAATTAATGTTTGAATATTTTTTAATTTCCAAAATGGTTCCTTGCAAAGAAAAGCGTGTAACCATTGTTGGTCTACACCAAAGCAGCCTAAAATACAAAGTAGTAGTTGCTAAAGGTATTCCATCAAGGAGTACCATCTTTAAGATCATTAATGATTTTTAAAATACATACTGGTTATACTCCTGTGATGAATTCTTCTGGACAGCCAAGAGCTTCAAATGAACGCCAAGATCGCCTTTTGGTTGACCCCCAGTGTCAAGTTTGCCGACGGTTAGAAACAAGAAGGTACAAACGCTTCAGCGTGGACAGTGAGGCAGAGACTTATCTCAATAAAATAAACAGTAAAGATAGGCTCCACTTTTGTAGGAAATATTAGGATTGGACGATTGAAAAGTGGGGCAAATTAATATTCTCTGATGAAGCTTCCTTCCGCATGTTTGGAGCTTCTGGAAGAGCGCTTGTTAGGAAGAGAAAATGGGGTGTTTTCGCAGGTTCTTAGTCGTCCGCACGGCGAAGCATCCGGACACTCTCTAGCTTTAGGACTACTTACCATCTAAGGGAACTGGGGCACTAACAATTTTGAACAAGACCACTGCCATAGGCTCTAAAAGGTATCAAAACCTGCTTTATGTGGAAGAATGAGGGAGAGAAGGACCCCCCCCCCTTCCTTTCCTGACTTCCTCAGTTCACCATTGACCACTCTAAATTCGCCTGCCCTATATACTTCAAAAATTAGAACAATGGAAAGATCATTAAGTGGGTATCACGACTTCGTGCTATAGAACCTTATCGTTATCCAAGGCAATTAAGGAAGTCTGTTGGCGATAAATCTCTCACCCCGTCTAGATAATTTCAGAGTATATATTCGACAGTTCAGAATTCATATGCAGATTGTGTCTGAAGCCCCCGTCTACTACGTTAGTCTTAGCGTCTTCGTTAATCGAGAGAAAATCGACTATATTCTCATCCAGAGAAGAATTGAGTGATTTTCGAAGAGCCAAAGAAAAGCTAGTCGTCACTCAGTGTTGTTCGTGGAAATAGTTAGGCGCGCTTCAACCCTTCTCACCACGTCTTCGAATTTTAAGGATCGGAAAATCCATCCCCGAAGCACCCTCCGTTTGCCTCTTAAGGGTAAGAGCCCCCCTTCCCCGCCCTTCAATTTCCCGAAGTTGAATTGAGCGTCCTGTGAGACGCCCACAAGTCCAAGGTCGAACTTACCTACCTGGTCCTACTCGCCGCACATCAAGGTTAAAGGGTTTAACCTCCGCTCCGTCGCGCTTCTCACACCTTTACCTCGTTAACCCTCAAGGATTCTCTTTGCTCTAGAACTTGCAAAATTATAAAATCATTACTTAATTAATTATCCTTCGGTTCAAACTTAATTGATAGTGTTAATCATCTTAGCAGTGAACCGTCAATATTTAATTGCATTGCCATTTAACTTGCCCTATATGTATGTATTCTTTAGTCCTATTAAAGTATATTTTTGAAGCCGTGTTTGAATATTCCTTGGCCTAGCAACTGTGTATGTAAAGCAATCTTATAACCATCCCCAGGTGGAGCCTTAATTTCGGTCGGCCAGTAGGTCTGTGTGCGTATAACGGCGTACACCGGTCATACCACGACACTTCATCAGTACTTTTTGCCAAAAGTTCAGGACCAATTTGTTGAAGATAAATGTATTTTTCAGAATGATGACGAACATCGTTACGAAGCAAAAGCAATATCAAAGTTTCTGGTTGAAAATTACATCAAACTTTTGAGATTTTGCCTGCGAATTTGTAAGATTTTAAATAGAATGAAAAATTTATGTGAGATATTTAAACTGATGGTTGATAAAAGGAAGCCATCCGAATGTGAGCAGTTTCGGGTTCTTAGTGAACAAAAATGAACCAAGATTAATACAGAAAGCATAAAAAATTTGGTCTCCAAATGTCAAAACGAATTGAAGCAGTCCTGAACCTGGACTGCGCACATCAATTGACTTAATTTCTATAAAAAATAAATTTAGGCTCTAAATCTTTGTATATTTCATCTTCTAATTATGAAAAAAACATACTAAAACAGAATTTCACGCTTAATTACTTATATTACTTTTCTTACACATGAAAAAATATAGTAGTCGCAAAACATTTAGCCATCATTATAGTATGCGTGCCACTTCAAACATTTTGATAGCATTCCTCATTGTACCTCGCAGTATTTAAAGTTTTGGGGGATATTTTTTTAATATATCATCCCTTCCTTGACAAAATTTATGATAATTTTCTTTTTCAAAATAGATTTTGAACACTCGAAAGTCAAAATAATCAGAGATGAAGATGATTTTGAAGCTGGTCTAAGCATAAAAGCTTTTATAAAACTATGATGACATTTAAAGAAACAGGGGAAAACAGACGTTAATAAAGTTTGGCAAAATAAAATACCATACAATTAACTCTATCGATATTAATCATAGAATTATAGCTATAAATTATAGCAATTATTTTCATCGAATTAAATTACATAGTTTAAAAAATATCATTGCTATTTTAAGGAATGTTAAATATGAAGATCAAGCTGAAAACTTTTGCTTTTTCTGTCAAATTCTAACTGCATTATTTAAAGATCATTGAAAATGAATAAATTTTATAAGAATTTAATAGCCGGTAGTGTAAATATAAATTTAAAATGTACACTCCAAAATTTCTGCTCTCACGAGACAGGAGATATCTAGAATTTCACATTCCAAATCTCAAAATTCCAAGGAATCACCGTAAACGCCATTTCAAAAGAGATACTCGTTTATGGTGAACTCTTTTTGTCGTAGACAAATTTATGTTATCCATTCCATCATAACCGCCATTTAATAGCTACCAAAACAACTTTACTACAGCTTCAATGCCTACTAACTCCCCCACCCTCATATATTCTGATGGGAAAGTTAGGAAAAGTTGGAAAACTTTCCATGTACTCTGTCGTAAAATTAATCTTGGAGTAAGCTTTTATGATCCCCTACGCTCTAAAAATAACTTGAATAACTCAAATACTACTTAGGAAAATGTATTTAAATTGGTGTTAACAATTTAAATTCTGAGAACTTTACGAGCGCTACATTAAAACCAGACAGTTGCCACTTTGCGCTTGGCTCAAGAGAGTTATTTTAGCATTTAACCACATTTCTCAAGGATACTTTTCGCTCTACTATCGTGGAACTAAAATATTTAACTGGTTCAAATGTGAAGTTTCCTTTGGAGCTCAAACACATTTGAGTAACTTATCCCTTAAGTATATTATTGTTTCTGAATGGTATTAATGCCATACTCTCTCACATTTTAGCAATCTGTTTCTCACCTGAACTTTTTCTGTAATGCTTCTATCCCTGATCTTTTTTCTTCTTGGTTTGAGTGCATTTTCCATATTCGTTCTAACTCTTGGATGGAACCAATGACAGGAGCAAGAAAGAAGGTGTTAAAAACCTGAACATAACAAGAATAAAAAACACAGTACCATAAGTTGGGCATAGGCAATGATAGAACTAGAGCAATACCAAAATAATTCAAATAAATGCATACTAAAAAGAGTGTACTCGGGGTTAAATTACACATAAACTTCAAGTCTAAGATGGCATTGTGAATTATCTTCGGGTTTAGCCTTCACTTGCATAATGCAGGGATATTACATACACTTCTTACTCCATTGCGACTACATCTGAACATAATATCCTAAAATAAAGGCGGATAAAATAATGACCACGATTATTTTTTTCGCAAAATATAAATAATAGCAAATAAGAATTAATATCTGGTATGATCCCAAATAGAAATTAACATCTGGTATGATCCCAAATAGAAATTAATATCTGGTATGATCCCAAATAGAAATTAGTATCTGGTTTGATCCCAAATAGAAATTAATATCTGGTATGATCCCAAATAGAAATTAATATCTGGTATGATCCCAAATAGAAATTAATATCTGGTATGATCCCAAATAGAAATTAATATCTGGTATGATCCCAAATAGAAATTAATATCTGGTATGATCCCAAATAGAAATTAATATCTGGTATGATCCCAAATAGAAATTAGTATCTGGTTTGATCCCAAATAGAAATTAATATCTGGTATGATCCCAAATAGAAATTAGTATCTGGTTTGATCCCAAATAGAAATTAATATCTGGTATGATCCCAAATAGAAATTAATATCTGGTATGATCCCAAATAGAAATTAATATCTGGTATGATCCCAAATAGAAATTAATATCTGGTATGATCCCAAATAGAAATTAATATCTGGTATGATCCCAAATAGAAATTAATATCTGGTATGATCCCAAATAGAAATTAATATCTGGTATGATCCCCGTGAGGCGTTTCTTATAGGAATGTACGTTTCCTGAGGCTCTATTTTCACTCTGCTTCTGCAATCTTCTCATTTAACGATATTGCGACGGCCTCTCCTGTGCAGAGTATTTTTCACTTCCTTCCACAGCTCTTTGATAGGGTTCAAATATGGGCTTTGCAAAAGCGACTTGTGGAAACTAATGCGGTGTTGTTCTAGGTAGTTCTGAGTAGATTTGTTGGGATGTTTCAGAAAGTTGTTATACTGAAAGGTGAATTACCTTCCAAGTACCAGTTTCCCTGCCGTTTGCTTTGCCTTTATATCAACGATGCGCTGATAGTTTTTAGAATTCACAGCCACACTTATCAATTTAATAGCGCCATTGCCATCAGCAGCGAAACATTCCCACAACATAATCCAACCTCCAAGTTTGACAATAACGAAGGTGCTATTTTCTATGCGGGCTTCGCTAGATCTCCGCCAAACTTACCCTTCGTTGATATTACTAAAGAGATCGATTTATTCCTCATTTGATCATAATATTTTATCTAATTTAGTTTGGCAATCTCCTAGATGCTCTTTAGCGAGCACGAAACCGGCCTCTTTATGAGCTCTCTTCAAAAGAGGCTTTTTTTCTAGGGACACGTCCATAAAATCCTTGTTGGTGGAAATAACGTTGTATTGTTAAAGTGTGCATATCTACGCCGCATGTTCAAAATTCTATTTTAACTTATTTGATGAAGTGAAGGGATTGTTTCTAAGTGTCTTGATCATAGACTGAACATCTCTAGGGTTCATTTTATTTGATCGACCTTCACGCGGACGATTTGCTATGATGCCATAACATTTATACTTTACTATAGTTTGCCTTGCAGGAGAAATTTGAATGTTCACAATAGAGAAAATTATTCTAAATCGATGACCGGCCTTGTGTAGTTTAACAATATGTTTTTCGTCACATTCTGAATGCTCAGCAATCTTCACCATTAACCTTTTAGAAATGTTTCCTTGGAGAACTCGTATGAAAATTATCAGTTAGTCTATCCTTCTCGAACGTTCAAGTTTACTCGAGAATCGTGTAGAAAAAGTTCCAATAACTTTTGGAGTGTTGATTTATATGAAAAATGCCGATGTAATCATTAAAACACGAAAGCTACCCAATTTGCCTATACTATTGCACTCGCATAATATTGACTCATACCCCCAATTTTTTTTTAATATCTCATCTGGCAACTGTCTTCTAGGGCATAAGTCGCCGTACTCTCATACGAAAACAACGTTCATTTCGTATAGTTTTCTGTTCTAAATGATTTAATATACCATGTACGAAACAGAATATGCCTGGCACAATATAAACATCAAAAAATGTATTTAAACATATTGAATAAACAAATGAGGACCTACACCTTGTTTTAAGTTGCCTCTATTTATGTAAGCATCTATATATATATATATATATATATATATATATATATATATATATATATATATATATATATATATATATATAGAGAGAGAGAGAGAGAGAGAGAGAAAGAGAGAGATAGAGAGGTAGATAGATAGATAGATATGGTTTGTCAATATTTTGAGAACTTCACTTAGAATAGCTCTAACTTTCTTCTAATTTTTTTAAAAAAATATTTTTTAGATCAATAATTAGGAGTGAATGAATTTAAATCACCAAGCAAATGAAAAGTCACCATCTCGCATAAGGCTAGAACAACCCAAGCTTGGATGCGTGCCAATTGCCACGACCATGTTCTCTCAGTCAAATGGCCTCCTAGTTCACCCGACCTCAATCTACTGAACTATTGGGCGTTTTTGAGAGAGAGGTCAATCAACACCCTCATAACACCATTCAATCTCTCATGTCTGCTATAAAAAAAACACAATATCAAAAATTGATAAAACTCATCAGATATGGTCAATTCTTTTCTTCAGACCACGAAGTAAAGTACTGGTGGATTCATAGAATAGGCGTTTTATAAGGATGCTCAAGAATATTTGCACCGATTTTCATTTATATCCACTTTTTTTTTATGTGCTCTGCCTCTTCTCTTGCATAAGAATCCAAATTCAGGATCTCAGTTCGGTTGTGATGGGGCGTCATTAAATAAAATCGTATTTGGATTTCTAAAGAATTTTATAAAAATCTTTATTTTGCCCTTGACGTTTGGTAAGATGAATGAGTGGATTTGGTGAGATTAACTCCTTCGGTGGAAGGAGTGAATGTGAACGCGGACGGAAAGAAGATGTCTTTCCTTATGTGATATACGAGGGGCGGGCAATAAGTTTGGCAATTCAGATATAAGGAAACGAGATATGAGGAAAAGTGTTTTATTATTTTTCAATATAACTACCCTCGACTTCAATGCACTTGCGCCACTTGTCCCTGAGGCTTCGAATTCCCGACAACCAGAAATCTCCCGACTCCTGTTCAATCCACTCCTGGACGGCGAGCTGGACATCTTCATCGTCCCCAAACCGGCGTCCACGCAGTGCAGCCTTGAGCTGGCGGAATAAAAAGTAGTCGCTAGGGGCCAGATATGGACTGCTGAGCTCCTTGAATCCGCACTCGCGCAGGGCAGCTTGTGCAACTCTGGGCTTGTAGACTTTGACGATGTTGAAGTCGATCATGGGGCGTGAGGTTTCGTGAGGTTTCTAGGCACCCAACGGACAGAGACCTTGGTCATGGCCAAATTGTCGTGGATGATGTTGATAACACTTCCATGTGCTATTCATAGTTCTCGCTCAATTTTTTCGACCTTCACCTGTCAATTTTCGAGGATCATCCTCTCCACACGGGCCACACTGTCCTCGTTGGTCACATCTGACGGGCGTCCTTGACGGGGGTCATCTTCAAGGGACTCACAACCATGGCGGAACTCTCTATTCCAGCGAGCAATGGTTGCATAGGAAGGGGCGGTATCGGTGTACACTGAAACCATGCGTTCATGGGTCTCTTTTGCATTCTTGCCTTCCTTGGTCAAAAATTTGATCACTGCGTGGTGCTCAACCTTCTCCATTGTTGAAAAATTTGTGACTGACGATCTGCGATCAACTGCTGCTTCTTAAATAGACGAGGCAGGAGCGTGCGGTTGCAGGTCCTGACTTGTCATAACTTGTCCTAACACCCCCACAAACAGTCATCCCCCTTCCTCTGTTTTGCCCTACCGATTCGCAAAACTTATTGACAGCTCCTCGTAAGTCGTGAACCTTTGAATCCTATCCACCGAGAACTGCTTAAGAGAGTCAATGTGTGGATGTTAGCTGAGTTCAAATAGCTGATAAATAGACAAATTATTTGGTTTGTTAGAGAAAGGCTGAGTTATGCGTTACCTTATCGTGACTGTGAGAAGACCTCCTTCCGAAAGCATGATGAAGAGCTTAGTTAGCTATAACATTGCCTTCTTAACCGCATATATATATATATATATATATATATATATATATATATATATATATATATATATATATATATATATATATATATATATATATATATATATATATATATATATATATGATAAATAACACCCACAAGGAAAATGGAAAAACGATTCCGAGTGCTTTCGTCTTTATTCTAAAAGACCTCTTCATGGAATAACGTGGGTCAGGACAGTCCATGTCCTAAATAGTAAGGAGTTGGGGGTTAAAACAGCTACCTCATCAAAACCCTAACTAGGGGGTACAAATTCTTTAAACACTTTAATTTCTGATTTAATATAATTAGATATGATAGGATCTAGGCTAAACAATCCAGGGCTAATATTAAAATTTAGGAAAGTATTAATAGAGATACACTCGAAAATATATTTTGAAATGTAGTTTGTACATTTAATAATAGGTTTAGCACTATTCTAATAGACAGGATCATACTATTAATTTGAATAGTGACTATTAGAATAGTGATAACCTGTTATTAAATGTACAAACTACATTTCAAAAAATATTTTCGAGTGTATCTCTATTAATACTTTCCCAAATTTTAATATTAGCCCTGGATTGTTTAGCCTAGATCCTATCATATCTAATTATATTAAATCAGAAATTAAAGTGTTTAAAGAATTTGTATCCCTTAGTTAGGGTTTTGATGCAGGTAGCCGTTTTAACCCACCATCTACAAGATGAAATAAAAAAGATAGTTAGAAGAAGAAAAAGTTGCCAAAAGAGATTAATTAAGGCGAAATACAAAATGAGCTTCAACAAAATTTGCATTCAGGAAAGACTGCTACCCAACTCCCCTTATATATATATATATATATATATATATATATATATATATATATATATATATATATATATATATATATATATATATATATATATATCACTACCTTCAATTGCAGTCGGGGCTAACAAGCTGGAGGAAAGAAAAAGAATGAAAGACGGAAAAGATGGAATGAGTAGAAAAAACAATAATAGTAAAGACCAAATATTTTATTTCATTTATTTAAAAAGAGTAATCGGCGAAACTCGAGTAACATCTTTTCGCCATTAATTCGCTCGCAATAACTCTAGAATGTGCCTTTATTACAATCTCATAATTGGATGGTTAGTATTATTGCTAACCTAAAAATTCTTTTCATTCGCAATTTTTACTAATGCTCTTTGTTTCATAATGTAAATTTTTAGTTATTTATTACCCCTTCTCTTCACATCACCTGTCGCTACCAGATGTCGTCTGTCTCTTATACTGGTCAAAAAGTTTGCTTTTTAACTCATATTTTTGAAGTATGTAAAAAAGCCCGAAATCTTCGTGAATTCTATATTTGAATTTTATGGAAATTGGGCCTAAAATGCTTTGGACAGAGTTGGTCGGTTGTCACAATTTAGAAAACATATAATTTATTATAAGGATCTGTTTCATTTCAGACCTGTTTCTCGTAAATCTATGTTTTCTGAGTTATTTGATCTTATTTGTTATCTTTTAAGTTTTGAAAAAGAATTGGGTAAAAGTTATACCGCCTAAACTCATATTAGAAGGAAAAAAGAGGACCATGATAAAAACTAGGGTCAGGTCATAATTTATGTAACTAAGCAAAAACAACTAACTTTATGAAAGATATTCCAAATTCTCAGGAATTTACCAGTAAATCAGACGAGATAAAAATTGCATTTTCGTTTTTCCACATTTCAAGTTGTCGTAGGTTAACCCCGCACACCCTTACACCAGATTAATATATATGTCGTAGGTTAAACCCTACACACCCTACACCAGTTTAAGATAGATGTAGTAGAATAGGGTCAAGTTCACCCTTTCTGTTTTACGAGTGCGTCGGAAGTTTACAATAAAATCAAAGTGCAAATTAACTGAAAGTAGGTTGGCCGATAGTCGACTATCTCGGAGGTCCGGGATAACAGAAAGACAGGAACAAAAATAACTTTACTAATATGCAAATGAATATTATGTTACAAGATTTAAAGGAGTTTTAGATTGAGTTATACATATACTAGATTTACACGGGTCTCCGCAACTAAGGGGTGGGGAGAGACGTGGTGAGGATGTTCACCGTACAAACAATTGGAAAATATTGGTCGAGGGACGCTCGGACAACCTTGGGCGTAAACTAAGCTGATTATGAAGTTTACACTGGTAGAGGGGGCAGAGAGAACACTTGCACAGGAGAGTTGCGCGTTGCTGTTACCTCGAAGATTTGGTTCGAGAGAGTAATCCTTGCCTTGGCACAAATTTCAAACAATATTTTCTGGATAATAACTATTACGGGGGTGAACTTAAATCTTGCTATCGAGTAACACGAATCGAGATTGAGCGCGCTTCGTTCGAGGAGCGGGGAAAGCGGGTCGAGGTCGACTCACGTGAATTAACGAGAATACCGAGAGCTTGAGGGATTCTGCGTGAATTGTGAAGATTCCAACGGGACGCTAATAGCGGGTACCGACGGGGGCGGGCATAGGTAACTAATGAGGTAGGGAGGACGGCAGATACTGCCTTCCAACTTTGGCGCCGGAAGATTTATAGGGGTCGAATTGGGGTTTTCCCCCTCCGTCCGAAGGGGAGTGTTTTATGGTCAGACGCATCGGCAGGCAAGAATAGACTTAGCCTTTTAGCGTGAGGGCAAGAAGGTTCTCAAACCGGCGAAGCGAACTTTGTCCAACATCAGATAGGACCTTCTGGGCTCTCACACTTGTCGCAGCTTTCTGTGATTGCGGCATTTCAGGTCATCGCGGCGTCTCACGGCGGCTCATTATTTCGTACCTCCATTAACACAGACAAAAAGGGTCGCCCAGGTGTCTGTTGTCTCTCTCTCTCTATTGAAGGGCGAGGCGGCTCGTATCTTCCTTTCTCTCTCTCTCTCTCTCTCTCTCTCTCTCTCTCTCTCTCTCTGTGATCTCTGACACGAGCCTTCTAAAATTTAGAGTTATCAAACCATTTTTTACACCGTAATCTTCATTTATTAATTGATTTTGCTATGTATTCCAGTAGATTAATTTTGGTGGTATTATGTAAGGTTAATAATTCATGCAATCCAATTTCTAATAGGACTCAAATGACCTTTAATAACCGTCAATTCTTTTTTTAATCCTAGCCAAGGTGAATAAAGGTTTGACTTTATTAAATGAGAAAATTTTATTGTTTCAAAATGGCCGCAACTTAAGAAATGTTGATAACAATGGTCAACCGCCAAAATGCTCACACAACTAATTTCCTATTGCTGAATTTGAATTTGATATTTGCTTTGTTCTATCAGACTATGTTTTATAAAAAAAAAATCAATAGGTACAAATATTCAATATTTGGTCACTTGTGTTGTTCCACAGATATTTAACCCAAAACAGATCAGCTTGTCTCTTATGTCACTGTGCTTACATGACTAATTGTTGAGTTGATTTAGGTGTTTTATTCTACTATCAGATCTATTTTCTTAAAAATAGAAAATATGATGACTGTCTCACGCAAGATAACGATATTAAACACGTCACAGATAAGCTCATAAGAAATTGTACCAGAAAGCATAAGTTCAAATCCTTTAGAATTGACAAAATATGAAGTTGTAAATGTGCTTTTGAACTTTGCTCTTTCGTCCATCATGTTAGGACTGAACTGTCCCTGATATCTGCTTCCCATTATGGTAATGTCTTGATGAAATCTTTCACCGTGTTCATCACTAATGTCTCAAAGATTATCTGGGAAAAATCAATATGAGAGTGGAAAAAGGCAATTTCAAGGACATCCTTGCTCCCAATGCATGATCATTCTGCAGCATAGTTGTAACGATTTCTTTGTAGTTTTCAGCGCGATAGTTTCCAATAAAAAGCTTTGAGACATTGAAAAATGATTTCCATGAGTTTTGCTCCAGTGAGTTCAAGGCCTTGGTGAGGTCCCTATCATCAACTAGTATTTGAATCTGTGATCAATTCAAGACACCTGCTTTCAACTTAGCTTCGGAAATCACACCACCTAGTTTCTGACATAAGTATCGAAACCCAGCACCAGGTTGATCCATAACTTTGATTAAATTTTTAGCCAAACCGAGCTTTAGATGCAGTGGAGGCAAAAATATATTTTCTGGATCTACAAGAGGATTGTGAACACAATTAAACCTTCGAGGCGCATCTCTTGGTCTTGTTGGCCATTCCTTTTTCACATAGTGCTCTGTAGACACTATGAAGGCCCAGTAGTAAACAGATTACTATGAGATCCCCACATATCTTTCACTGGCGTTTCTCGTACTCTATGGCGGCTAACAAAATCTTCATTGTTTCATAGCTCTCAGCAATCTTTGCTACATGTGCTATTCGGACAGATGGGAACCGATTGTACTTGCGTAAAAGAACAGCTTTCAAAGAGTCTTTTCCAGAGTCTATAAACAGCCTTCAATCATCTGACTTGTATGGTTTAGACTTGCAGAATTGTTGTATGGGAGATACTGCGTCCTCACAGTAACAAAGGCTGTTTGCTATCTTGAAAAATGCAAACAACTCTCTATGTCGGTAAGAAGTTGTAGTGATACGCACTCCAGCTTCCAGCAGGTTACGCTGCTTAACTCTGAATCCCAGAAGTTCGGCCTTTTCTTTGGACAAGTCTAGGTTCCTGATGAGATCATGAAGCGCTTCTTGAGTAAAGAGTTTAGGCCTGATATTTTCAGAGTCATCCTGGTAGTAGTCTTCATTTGAGGTAGAATTATAATCGAAATCACTCATCAATTCTTGTTCACTCGGTGGATTTGGGACTGGGAGTTCAGCACTGTGTGGAACTGGTCAGATTGCAGAAGCAATACTTGGATACTGCACCTTGCCTTGTGTTTTGATAGTTATTCCCTTGATGTTTATGATACAGAAATAGCAGTCACTGATGTGGTATTTGGGCTCACACCATATCATTGGTACACAAACGGCATTCCTGAGCTTCGCTTACGAAACATCCACTCACTCAGGTGTTTGACACAAGACTTACAAGCTATATGAGGTGCCCATTTCTTGTCTCGGTCACCCAAAGGACATTTGAAGTAACTTTTGTAGTTCAGTTGAACAGCTTTTGTGATTGGTTTCTTGAGGCTACCGGGAGTGAACGTGCCACAATATGTAACAAAAACGATTAGCATCGTTCACGCACTTGCCACATTGCATGTTTTGTTGAGCTCAGAGTGATTAGAAATTAGGCAGTTGTAGATATGCATTATCATGAACCAGCAATCTGAAACAAACAAAAAGTGCAAATTAGGAAAAATTATTGCATAAGCGGAACTAATGAACATATAAATTAGTGTATGAATAACATGGTGCACCAAATATATACATATGCTGGTTCAGGAAAACAGCTCGATACAGTAAAACGAATGCCATTATTGAATTCAGCACATACAATTAGCCTAGAATCAGACTATTTTGATTCAGAACCATGAGAATTTTTTTTTGTTGACCACTGATAATCGAAATTTACTCATTGGTAGAACCAAATCACTACACATCTTCGACCGATGTTTAAGTAATTTTTTAGTGGATACCTTAACAAATATCCGTAACCTATGACCTATTTAATATGCCATGAATAAACGTATAGGGTGGAATCGACTTGCAGTTAGTTTGGTCTGCAAAGACTTTTCTTACCTCATGCACTTCCTGACATCATTCTTGGAAGACGACGACACATAGGATGCCTTTCATGACGTCATTCATGGAAAAAAAGGACACGCCGGATGCGCTTTATGACGTCATTCTTGTTAGACGACGAAACATCGGATGCCTTTCATGACGTCATTCATAGAAAAGAAGGACACGCTGGATGCGCTTTATGGCGTCATTCTTGGAAGACGACGACACATCGGATGCCTTTCATGACGTCATTCATGAAAAACAATGACCCGCCGGATGCTTTTCCTAGCTTCATTCGTAGCAAACAACACACTTGGTTCCCTTTCTGACGTCAGTCATGATAAACCAAGACACACCGGTTGACCTCCCTAACATCATTCATGGAGAACCACGAGATACTTGTCTTCTTTGTGATGTCTTTCGTTAAAACCTGACATACCGGATGCCGTTCTTGATACCAGTCATCGAAAACAACAAGTCATCTGATGCCCTTCCTGACGTCATTCGTGGAAAACTATTCCATACCTCATGTTCTTGCTGACATCATTCGTATAAACTGACATGTTTACTTTTTTGTGACGTATCCCATGGAAAACCACGAAACAAAGGCCCTTTCTAACGTCATGTGTGGAAAGACATGACACAACCTATTTTTTTATTAATTTATTCTTAGAAACCGCGACATACCGGATGCCCTTCCGGACGTCACCTGTGGAAACGCATGACATATTACGATGACTCATACATGTGGTACTCACATATTTAATTGGATCTCCCCTCACCCCCTAATGAAGATGACATCTATTTACCGACATTTGTAACGATATAAAATCGGGTTAGCTTCGTGCCAGTTGGGCTCCAGTGGATTTCTAACAAACCATTGGAATAGATGTCAGCGATGCTAACCACTTAACAAAACGGCACCAATTTATCAATCCCCCGTCGCGTATTTATCTGCACCTACCCTACAAACGGTTGCGAGGGATAACGCGAGTAACCGTGCTGCAGCTAACATCTGGGAGGATTGTGTGCAATCCCGTCTCAAGCTCCGCAGGTGAATGTGGGGTTGTATATCTTCTATACAGTTTAATTCCCTGATTCATCCCTTCTTTTTATACAGATTTTTTATTACACTCCGGCGGAGTAGCTCTCGTTGGTTTTCGATTCTTAGTTTTAAGTAACTAACAAGTCTCCGTGACTAAACGCCCTTCTCTAACGCCATTTTGAGACAATGCACATACATGCATACACACAAAAGTATGTGCGACAAAAAATAAGTGGAAATAAGAGGCCCAGGGTGTGTTAGGAACAGGGACGTCTCTCACCAACGACGAGAGGCCTACAGGGCCTACCAGTGCCATTTACCAACGACGAGAAGCCTACCAGTCCTACTAGCGCCATTCACTAACGACGAGAGGCCTACTCATCTGATTCATCGTTGGATTGATTACAGCGTTTTATATTGGAAGCCTCATCTTTTATGTTCTTGTATACCCTCTCTCCTCCTTAGTCCTTTTTGGAGATGATCTTCGTGATTTTCGTCACGTAAAGATCATTATTATTAGTTTTATTTAGTAGAAAATAAAATTGAGAACAATGTGGAGGGTTCTAAGTACAAGATCAGTTTTGAGACTTCTCGCTGATCGTTCAGCTGTTCAATGAAAGAAGTCACGAAACTTGTTCTTAGTATCTGAAAAGAAATCTCATATTGCTTTGTTTTCCTCTTAATTCATCAGCGTGACATGTAGGCTTTGCAGACTAGTTTTAAGTTAATCTGTCTGTCTTACTCCCCCATCTTATGCCCTTGGTGAGTTCGATAAGATTATATTTATAAGTAAATTATTAACGAGTCCAGTATATTATTTTTTATTATTGTCATCTATTAATTGTTTTTCAAGAAAGTGGTTGTTTTGGTAGCAAATACATGTATGTCAGACGCTTCCAAACATAATAAGCACCAGTAAAGATACCAATTAAACGTTCAATTGATTTTATTCAAGTTGGAGATATTCCAATAATTATATTAACGTATGATCAAATGCAGTGGTTATAATATTTTAGTCTAGTAAATAATATAAATACTGGATGTGAAGCCATGAGAAAAATAAAACCCTTGTTTTTCAAATATCAAGTAATAAATCCCTAACAAACTATTCGAGAATTTATAGAGTGATCTTAGCATTCTCCAGGGTATGATTTAAAGGTGAATCTCCTTAATTGGGTTATTTGCTTTAAATACAAGAGTTGAATTCATGGTAGTAATAAAAGAACTATAAAGCAGAAGCAGTAGGCTGTGAAAACCTACTTTAGTAAGAAGTTACGATGTATACGAATCTCCTTGCTCTGTTTTATGCCTAATCTTTAATTAAAATGATAAAAATTGGTTGTAAGCGAGTTCTAATTTTACTCTTTGCCTTGCTAATTTCGGAAATAAAGAGGCATTGTTTATTTAACTTCATTAAGGGATGTAGATGCTCTCCAGACATCGATTAAGTAATGCGAGGGATTCGTATTTATATGTAGTACGTGGCCAAACGTACAACATTTTAATCAGATTCATCGATATAGCAACTACAGAGCATCGAGATGATATTTCTTAGCACAATTGTCAGATCTGCGCAACAACAACAACCCTTCTCACCTCACGCATTCCTGTTTTGACAGCTCCACTTCGGACAGCTCCATCTTCAAATTGATCTATTTGGTTCTCCACATTGAGACTACTTGACATTCATTCCCTGATCTTGTAAGGTCATTGTTGCCAACAGACACTACAAATTACTCCTACTTTACCTTAAGCTTCTAAATCTATTAGAGTTATCCTGTCACTGCTCGAAATAACTCTCTTCTACGTAGCAGATAACGAAATCAATGACCAAGTTAGCCTCTTGCTCAGTCGTTTCTAGATGCTTCACACAATCTCAAACATAGAGTCGTCTTCCACTCTCCGTTCTCGCGCGTCCTTACTTCACTTGGCATAGTTAAAAACTTCGGAA
Source organism: Ceratothoa steindachneri (assembly GCA_963969495.1). Classification (NCBI taxonomy): domain Eukaryota; kingdom Metazoa; phylum Arthropoda; class Malacostraca; order Isopoda; family Cymothoidae; genus Ceratothoa; species Ceratothoa steindachneri. Next base: position 6,596,640 of record OZ018318.1, read on the forward strand.
AAATTAAAACCCTCATCATTGATATCAACAATTGTACGCTGCTACAGCAGTCGTTAAAGGGAGTGTACCTAATATACGAGAGAGAAATTTGTTTACTGACTAGGCATACTGTTTTAAACACTCATGTCACACCTATATTCATCCGGCTTCATATCTATTCCACACTACATTTTGTATCTGTTAATCCCACTCACATGGCTCATCTCAGAATCTTCTCTATCTTACTTCTAGCTCTTATATACTAGTTTTGTTAATAGTTTTCGAAAGATATTAGGAGGTCAGGGTTTGTTATTCACTAATTAACCAGTGGGTGAGTCGACTAAAGTGTATTGTTTGAGTTCTTGCTTAAGGTTTTCAAGTGGGTAAAAGGATAAAGAAGACAGGTCAGTTTTCTATTTTTAGTGAATAGGATAGGACACGTAACAATTGGTTTAAGATGGATAAGTTTAGGTTTAGGAACGAAATGGGAGGAATTGGTTTACAAATCGAATGGTAGATAAATGGAAAAGGCTCACTAGTCGTGATAGAAGCGTCCTCCCTGCGGAGTTTTAAGAATAGACTGGATAGATTTATGGATCAGGATGATAGGTGAGACTGAACTTGGTGATGGAAAGAGGAGCTTTCTTGTATTGGCTATTGATTAGCCTTTGGTAGACATCTTATTTGCTTATGTTTCTTTATTTAATGACGAATAGCCAGATTAGCTCCTAAAATAAAAGGGGTGACTTAAATATACGTTCAAGAGAAAGCGCAAAAGCGAGAAAGAAAGATTATCATTATATTACACCTTGAACTTTTCATTACTAAATATCTTCTACTTCTGGTATAATTCAGTCTATTTATGAACAAAGAATAAAATAAATTTTAATTCTATTCGGTTGCCCATTTCCCAATTTCTATTATCATTCTTTATATCCATTTGTCTTTGTTTACTCGCCGGAGTCCGTTGCTCAGTAACGGTAATTTATATAAATCTGAATCATGAGTTTTTATGTGCAAGTGCCTGAGTTTGTGGTCATGTGAGCACAATAATACGTGCCTTAGTTCTTGAAGATTGTACATGGAAGAAAGAAAAGAAATGCGTCATATGATTAAGATTTATTTGAACAGTCTCGTACATTTTCGCTCGCTGGACCACGGAGTTGACCAACGCATCGTCCGAGAACTTTAGATTGAAACTATTTCCATACCTATTGATTAAAATACCTTCGTCCTTCTTCCCCAATTATTAGTGTTATAACCCTTTAAAATAAGGCGTATTTATTCGTCGATAAAGGATAAATATTCGGTAATCACGTCAAAATATCATCTCCTTCACTTGTTGCTCACACCCAATAAAAAACAGGTCCCACAGCTACACTATTTCACCGATCATTTTCAACGAGAGGCTACAATGAAGTTTTGGCAAATCAGGAAAAAATACGGCCGGAATCAAAATAACAGCACGTACGAAATATATAGAATTCAGATGATTTTTATCACTGTATTATAAATAACTGTAGCGGAGCTCTGATTATTGAGACGAAGCTTGTATCAGTATCTCGTTAGTTATGTTTTGCTGGAAGAGAGTTTGTGCTTGTATTACAGGGTTCATTTATTCTTAATTACGAACGTTTTCTAGGAGATTAAAAATGCACCTTCAAGTCCCATCATCTGAGAGTGGTGAATGGTATCATAGACCGCTCAGTAACCAACACGTGTATTGATTAAACTTTTAATAGACTTATTTTGGCAGTTCACTCTTCGTCGTCTCTACGCTAAATAAATTTGACTCGGTTGTATTACACGAGTCTCCATCTGTTAAATATGATCAAAGGACGACAGAATTCGTTTGATGGTCTCCAGTCATAAGATAAGACAGTTTTGCATGGCTGTATATATATATATATATATATATATATATATATATATATATATATATATATATATTAGTGTAGTCAGGTAGCAGTCTTTCTTGAATGGAAATTTTGTTGAAGACCATTGTGTATTTCGCCTTAATTAATTTCCTTTAGCAACTTTCTCTTCTTCTAACTATCATTTTATTCCATCTTGTAGATGGTGGATTACTTGTCCAGTAAAAAACAAACTAAATTGCTTAACTTTCGATCTTATTCGATCATCTTCGGAGCATTTTGATATGTTCTTGCCTCCTTTACCGATATTATAAATATATATATATATATATATATATATATATATATATATATATATATATATATATATAAATCTGTCATGAACGCGAAAGAATCATGAAATTAATCCAGCGAACCGCTAGAAACAGAAAAACAGGATAATTTTTCTTCCTAAATGTTATTTTCTAATTCGAAAAAATTCCGTGCACACTGAAGCAGCAAGAAACCGCTTTGATCTTAATTAAAAGATTTAACAAGGTTAACAGAGTTACTGAATGAAAAACCAATACCAAATCCTAGAGCCTTTTTTCATTCAGTAACAAGGTAAACTATGTTAAACTTGCCAGATCTTTTGTTCATCTTGAAAAGCATGGGGATATTAGCGTCAATGATGTAAATTTTTGTAAAGGGGTTGTCTATTGTTCCCTACACCGTATAACGGATCCATATATTCTTCCGCCCCGGTTTGTTTCGTCTGTTCAAAATCTGAAGAAGGACACTTACCTGTTTTTTCCTAAAGCCGATAAATCTAATTCTGTTGTAATTTGGGATAGGCAAAATTATATAAATAAGATGGATAATCTGCTAATAATCTGCTAAATGATGAATTTACTTACTGTAAATTAAAAAAAAAGATCCCTTAGCCTCTATTATAGCAGTTTTTAACAAGAAACTAAAAGGTTGCATTAAAGATGAGGATATATTAATTAGTTTAGCTGTGTCTGCCCCTACATTACCTAATTTATATGGGTTAGCCAAGACTCACAAAGAAAATATCCCCATGCGTCCGATCATCAGTTCTGTAGGTTCTGCTGGTTATAAATTATCAAAATGGTTAGTTTCTTTACTGAACCCTCTCTTAGGCAGCCTCTCCTCCGCTCATATTAAAAACCATTGTGATTTCATTGATAAACTCAAAGTCGCAGACGCTTAACTTTAAATTTTAAATGATTAGCTTTGATGTTGTCTCCTTATTTAAGAAAGTCCCCGTGAATGATTTGCTCATGTGGCTACCGTAAGCACTTGAACAAATTTCTTTGCCATTCCTACAAATGTTTGCTTAGATTTAATCAAACTTTGCATCTTAAACTCTTCGTTTGGCTTTAATGATAAATGGTATCTCCAACGTTTCGCCATGGCTATGGGAAACCCTCTCTCCCCGTTGTTGAGTTGTTTGTATATGGAATTTTTTGAGTCTAAGTTACTAGCCTGAAACCTTCCCAAAAATGCTATTTAGTACCGTTATGTAGATGATGTATTTTGTATTTGGCCTATTGAGTGTAACGTAACTACTTTCCTTGGTTACCTAAATAACCTCGTTCCCTCAATTAATTTAACTCATGAATTAGAAGCCGGAGAATTATCTTTTTTAGACACGATGGTACAACGTACGCTGCAAGGGTTTAAAAATCTCTGATTTCCTAAAGCCAACTCATGTTCCGCCCTACATCAATTATTATTCGAATCATCCGCAAAAAACTAAAAACCGGCCTTTATTTCTTTGTATTTGCGTGCCTTTAGAGTATGTGACCCAGAATTTATCGATGAAGAGTTAGAATCAGTCAAAATCATTAGCGAAAAGTTAAATTATCCATCTTATTCTCTAAATGATTCCCTGCGCAGAGCTAAGCAGTCCTTTATGGAAATAAAATTAAACACTCATTTAACCGAAATAATATTTTAACGCTCCCTTTTAATAAACACTTGTCACATGCTGTGAAATTATTAAAATATTTTAATGTTAATGTTATATTCTCTAATAATTCCACGTTAAAATACTTAGTAATTATATATTCTCACCTAATAAAATAGCCTGCATTTATAAAATTCCGTGCAAATCTTGTCTTGGTTTTTACATAGGCCAGACAACAAAAATCCTCGATGCGAGAATTAAACAACATAAGTACTGTTGTCGAACGGGGCAAACTTCAAATGCACTGTTTATCCATCAATCTACTTTGAACCAACAAATAGATTGGTCTAATGCGAAATCAATTAGTTTTGTGCCCAATTTTATTGAGAGAAATTTAATGGAATAAGCCATAGTCAAATTCTCCCATAAAATTAATTTCAATTTAAGTGAGGGTCTATTTAAATTAAATAATTGTATCACGAATAATATTTGTTTGCAATATAAATTTAATTTGTTGAATTGATTTATATATTGTAATTTCGCAGGTGGGCTATTCATTTTTCGCTAGTTGTTTTTATTTCCCCCTAAACGACTGTTTTTGTTCATCGGTAGGTTTGAATGACATCACATTTCTCTGTTTATTAACTAGTTCTTTATTTCATTGTACTTCTGCCCCTGATGATGTAAAGACGAAAGCGCTTGAACTTACGAGGGGTGGTCAATAAGTTTTGCGAATCGGTAGGACAAGTTACGACACGTCAGGACCTGCAGCCGCACGCTCCTGCCTCGTCTATTTAAGAAGCAGTAGCTGATCGCAGATCGTTAGTCACAAATTTTTGAACAATGGAGAAGGTTGAGCACCGCCCAGTGATCAAACTTTTGACCAAGGAAGGCAAGAATGCAAAAGAGATCCACGAACGCATGGTTGCAGTATACACCGACAACGCCCCTTCCTATGCAACCATTGCTCGCTGAAATAGGGAGTTCCGCCATGGTCGTGAGTCTCTTGAAGATGACCCCCGTCCAGGACGCCCGTCAGACGTGACCAACGAGGACAATATGGCCCGTGTATAGAGGAGGATCCTCAAAAATCGACGGGTGAAGGTCGAAGAAATCGAGCGAGAACTTAGAATATCACATGGAAATGTTATCAACATCATCCACGACAATTTGGCCATGACCAAGGTCTCTGCCCGTTGGGTCCATAGAAACCTCATGAAACCTCATGCCTCATGATCCACTTCAACGTCGTCAAAGTTCGGAGGAGCTGCTGCTCCTGTAAAACCAAGACCCGGCGGGATTCGAGTCACGCATAGTGACAGGTGATGAAACATGGGCCTATTACTGGGATCCCGAGACCAAGCTTGAAAGCATGGCCTGGAAGCACAGGGGCTCTCCGACCCCCATCAGGTTCCGGACCCAACCCTCAGCCGGGAAGATCATGGCCACCATCTTCTGGGATTCTGAGTGAGTGTTGATGGTGGACTATGCACCTCGTGGAAGGACCATCACAGGCCAATATTACGCCGAGGAACTGGCTGGGTTGAAGAAATGCATCCGTCAGAAGTGGCGCGGCAAGTTGACGCGCAGAGTCCTGCTCCTCCACGACAATTCCCCTGTCCACAAGGCCAGAGTTGCACAAGCTGCTCTGCGCGAGTGCGGATTTGAGGAGCTCAACCATCCCTTCTACAGTCGAGATCTGGCCCCTAGCGACTACTTTCTATTCCACCAGCTCATGGCTGTATTGTGTGAACGCCGGTTTGGGGACATGAAGATGTCCAGCTCGCCGTCCAGGAGTGGATTGAACAGCAGTCGGTAGATTTCTGGTTGTCGGGAATTCGAAGCCTCAGGAACAAGTGGCGCAAATGCATTGAAGTCGAGGGTAGTTATATTGTTGAAAAATAATAAAACACTTTTCTTCATATCTAGTTTCCTTATATCCGAATTGCAAAACTTATTGACCGCTCCTCGTATTCTGTGTATTATTTTCCTTTGGGATATTTCAAAGTTAGTTAAGGGCAACAGTAAGAACTCTTTAATCCTCTAGAAAAGTCTCCTGGAGTTCTTCTCCCGTCTTCAGGAGCGCCACGCATACGACTAGGCAACCATCTATTTCTCTAAAAAGAGAAATTTTAAAAAGCTTTTTGTAGGAGTTGAGGTTTACTTTAACAGAAAACGAGGATTGCGGGGATTCTCGCAACTCTTCTTTCCGCTAAATTCTGCCACTATAACTTTGTGATAAAGTGTGATAGGGGTAAAACCGCTGCTACATCTTTAACCTGGATGAATGGCATGCCCCATGGGCCCCACTGTGTACCCTGAAGGGGTGTTAGGTATAGCATGCTGCTGCTAATATCTAGAGAATTGCGTGTCCTACCATCCCAATTTGCCTTAGACGATCTCCGGCTAGACATCTTCCACACATTTCCACTTACCTTATCTTCACTACTTTACAGTTCTCTCCATACATATTTTCAGGATATGCCGTCTTTGGTTTTCGCTTTCTAAAAACAGTATGCGACAAAAACGGTAATTAGATTTTCAACAAAGTGGAAATTTCAGGCGAGAAAGAATTATAGGAATCTACCCAGCCACCCCAGAGTACCTTGTCCTTAAGGAAAACTTGTGCTATGTTCTGTAAACATTTGACTTACTCTAACCCAATGGTTTCAACATTTTATGATAGTGGCTACCTAGTTGATATCTAGAAGCAGCTGCGGCACCTAAATAAAAAATGATTTACGTATAAATACCATCTTCCGGCTAGTATAGTGGTTAGTGCGCTTGCCCGGCAATCGATGGGTTGGCTGTTCGAATCTCTGTCCGGATTCTTTTTAAGCTGACACAATTTACTATGGGAAGTTACCGCCGTGAGTGGGCACCACGGTGGGGAGTTGGTACTTGCCTTGGCTGACGTCCGCTTAAGAAGCTATGTAGTTTGATATGAGGACTAAAACCAGCAAACTTTTAACTTTAACTTTAAAGCACTTAAAAATTAACCTCGATTAACATTTAACCTAATTTAATCAAAATAAGAATAAAAAATTGAAAGTAAATCAATTTTACCTTTAAAAGTTAAATGGGAAATTATTGCTTGATGAATATACTTGACAAAGCAGCTCTCATTTCTTCATTCACTGTCTGCAATCTTTCTCTCTCCCTTGTTTTTATGTTGCACGATGCAGAGAAGCCAGTTCCAAAATACTTTCAAGCGTCATTAGATTTTTATTTAGAAATGTTTGAAATATATATATATTTTTTGTAATTTAGGCTTTTTACAAATGATTTCTTGGTCAACCTTAGTTACCTCTTGCTGGACCCAAAGGTGCCACGGCACAAAGGTTGAAAACCACTGCTCTAACCTAGCCCCTTTCTTCAGTAACTTGTTCAAAGCTTTCGAATGGAAATTGTCACGTTGGTAGTTTTTATTTATTTCAGGGACAAAAATACTATTCAAATAATCATACTCATTTACATACAAATATAGATCGAATAATGATATGCACATAATCACACACACAGTACACTGATAATAATAAGATGAGTTGAATTGCGCAAATGAATCTTTCTAAACATCCTCTAGTGCCGAGAAAGGGCCAGTAATCCCCTCCCCTGCAGAGTTAAATTGGTAAATGTAGGCCCCTGATGCAATGCGCACACTGTTTTTATCGGGTCAGGGTCAATGTCCTTCAGGGGGATGCGCCCCCAACATTAACTAAAGGATCAAGGCAGAGGGGAAAGAGAAGTGGTAGTGAAGAAGAAGTGAGAAAGTAGAAACTAATGAAAAAGATGGTAGTGAAGAAGCAAGTGAAAAAGTAGAAACTAATGAAAAAGATGGTAGTGAAGAAGCAAGTGAAAAAGTAGAAACTAATGAAAAAGATGGTAGTGAAGAAGGAAGTGAGAAAGTAAAAACTAATGAAAAAGATGGTATTGAAGAAGAAAGTGAAAAAGTAGAAACTAATGAAGAAGATGGTAGTGAAGAAGGAAGTGAGAAAGTACAAACTAATGAAAAAAATGGTAGTGAAGAAGCAAGTGAAAAAGTAGAAACTAATGAAAAAGATGGTAGTGAAGAAGGAAGTGAGAAAGTAAAAACTAATGAAAAAGATGGTATTGAAGAAGCAAGTGAAAAAGTAGAAACTAATGAAAAAGATGGTAGTGAAGAAGCAAGTGAGAAAGTAGAAACTAATGAAGAAGATAGTAGTGAAGAAGAAGCAACTAAAAAAATATTAACTAGTAAAGAAGCTAAGGAAGCAGGAATTAAGGAAGAAAAAGAATCCAGTGAAGAAGAAGCTAGTGAAGCAGAAGAAAGAAGTTTAGAAGAAGCTAGCAAAGAAGAAGATAATAAAGAAGAAGATAACGAAGAAAGAGGTAGTAAAGAAGAAGAAGAAGAAGCCAGTGAAAATATACTAGTGAAGTAGAATAAAACAGTGAAGAAGAAGCCAATAAAAAAATGTGAAGAAGCTATTGAAGAAGCCAAGGAAGAAAAATAAGCCAGTGAAGAAGGTAGTGAAGAAGATACTAACCTAATTCCAGTGAAGAAATTATCAAGAACAAGGCAGAGAAGAAAAAGACACCAGTGAAGAAGAATCTCGTAAAAAAGAAGTTAATGGAATAGAAGAAGCTAGTGAAGAATAAGAAGTCAATGGAGAAGAAGTCAGTAAATAATAAGCTAGTGAAGAATAATAAACCAGTGAAGAAAAATAACCAAGTGAAGAAGAAGCTAGTGAAAAGAATAAGCCAGTAAAGGGGAAAAACATTGAAGAAGATAGTGAAGAGGAAGCCAGTAAAAAATAAAGCAGCAAAGAAGAATTTAGTGAAGAGTGAAGAAGAAGAAGCCGGCAAAGAATAAATAAATGAAGTACGAGTAAAGAAGAAGAAGTCAGTGTAGAAAAGGAATCAGTGAATAAGAAGCTAGTGAAGAAGAAGAAGAAACCACCAAGGAAAAGTCACTGAAGAAGTAGAAAACAGGGAAACAGCCAGTGAAGAAGAAGCCACTGAAGAAATTGTAGCAAATAAGAAGCCACTGAAGAAGAAACCAGTGAATAAGAAGAAAAGCGAAAATAATAAGTTAGTAAAGAAGGCCTAAAGAAGAAACTTAGTAAAGATGTTAGTCAAGAAGGAACCAGCGAAGAAGAATGTACAGGGGCTAGTGAAGTAAAAGAAGCCAGTGAAGAATAAGCGAAGAAGATGAGGCCAGTGAGAAAATAAAACAATTGAAGAAGAGGCTAATGAAGAAGAAGCCAATGAAGAAGAATCCAATGAAGAAAAAGCTAGTGAAAAAAGAGAAGCCAATGAAGAAGAATCCAATGAAGAAAAAGCTAGTGAAAAAAGAGAAGCCAATGAAGAAGAAGAAACCAGTTAAAAAGTAACTAGTGAAGCAGAAGGGACAACGAAGTGGCTCGGAAACCAACCTATAGAAATATTGCCCCTGTGAAATATATCTCCAGCCACACATCTTAACCTAATCGAGAAGTTCTCGATTGTCTTTAAAACAGAAGGGTGACGATTCTTCTTTATATCTTCCCTACAAAAAGTAACGGCCCCTGGTGTTTGCGGAGATCCCAGCGACTGTCATTTAGATTTTTATGTGAATTTCATTATCGTCCGCAATTGGGCGGAAGGCAAAGTCAACTAATTAAACTAGCGAGATTTACTCGGGTAAGAATCTTCTGTTACCCTAATAAAAGTCGAGGTAGATTTTTAGAAGTATCTGAGAATATGGAAGGTTATGAGCGTGGTATAGTCGTATTATGGTTGTCGTTTTTGAGAAATGCCTGCACTTTAAGCTAAAATTTTCGTTCTTAAATACGAAAGTGACAACCAAGTGTTAACAATAAGATGGGTTTCTTGTTTGCCGTCATATATTAAACAAAAAGCTGAATATCGTACTAGAAACTTATTTATAGCGCTCGAAAAAACGTGAAGCGCACTCAGCCGCAACTGTGGCCAAGGATGTGTCTCTCAACCTTAAATAAATGACTGAAATCCACTGTTGCCCATGAGCGATTTATAGTAGACTGACACCACAATCACAGCACGACCCTACACAACAAAATCTGCCATAAAATCTGCTAACACGGCATTTATATCTTATTAGGGTACCATAGAAAGAAAGATATAAATAGTATAGTTAAATAAATAAAACAGAAAGTTAGGAATCATGTATTTCTCTTTCCTGTGCCCACGATTATTTGCCATTTGACTGACAAAATATGCGTAAGTTCGTACATGCATTTGCTAATAGAGGTGTGATCGACATTTGTGAGACGCCAGCGTTATCAAAACAGAGTAGAAATTGAAGCGCGTGAAGTTTTGAAGTTTGAAAGACAAGAGTTTTAGATTTGAATAGTTTATTGACGAGCCTTTCACACAGACGTGGTGTTACTTCGATTGGAGATCGCTTTTATCTTCCAAAATTCCTACAGCTGGTGTGGTGTGGGGGAGGGGGGGAGGGGTCCAGGAGAACGAGTCCATTTCTGTGTTTCTCAAAATGGCTCTCAAAATCCCTGCGGAAAACAAAAACATCGACAGGTGATTGCGAGGATGCCACAACTAACTTATTTAGATCCATTGCAACGCGAATGAATACCATCCATTGATAAGATTGCAAAAGTTAATGGTACTATTAACGAACCGCTGTTACTTCGATTGGAGATCGCTTTTATCTTCCAAAATTCCTACAGCTGGTGTGGTGTGGGGGAGGGGGGGAGGGGTCCAGGAGAACGAGTCCATTTCTGTGTTTCTCAAAATGGCTCTCAAAATCCCTGCGGAAAACAAAAACATCGACAGGTGATTGCGAGGATGCCACAACTAACTTATTTAGATCCATTGCAACGCGAATGAATACCATCCATTGATAAGATTGCAAAAGTTAATGGTACTATTAACGAACCGCTTGTTCATCGTAGTCTTTACTACTCGCATGTAGAGTATTGGTAGGTCCCATTGTCATAGTAAAGTAAATAAGAAAGAAGATGGAATTGTTATGGTAGATGAGGGAACGTCTTCCTCGATCCGGGGTCATTAAAAATGTTCCTAAGATTGTTATTTGTAAAAACATGTTTCCATCTCTTCTAGTTCTCTTCATTTCTTCTAATTATCTCCCTCTTTGTCTCTCTCTCGCTCTATTTCTCAACATATTAGCTCATTCCGGATCTACCTTTGCCTCTTTTGCGGCCAATATTCATCTTGGGTCTTGTCGCAGTGGCTCGAATCTTGACCAATTAATTGCCTTATTAAGGATTTCCAAATCCGTTATAGAATAAAAGGTCATAATTTGGAATCCAATTTTCGACCCTATCAACTGAGTTCACTGACTCAGAAATTGCTGTATAAAATCTTCTCCCTCGAAATTAATTGACTCATTCTGATTAGAAATCGATCGTATGAATCTGGGTAAACAACTTTCGTACCCGGAGAACCCCACCCCAACAAAGTGGTCCTCCTAAAGGGTAGAAAATAGAGCAGAAAATGCTTTTATTCTCCCGACAAAGAGCGAAATCGAGTAATGGTCTTAAATTTAATCGCAACCCGTCGAATATGGCAGCACTGTAATGGTCGTCGAAAAGAGGCGCCAATTGACGGGAAGAAAAGGAATCGGTCGTGGGAGAGAAAGGCAGGGGAGAGGAACTAACGCATCCATTAGAGGTAGGACAGACTGAAGAAATATATATAAAAGTTACCTTAGGATGGTCTGGTATCACTAATATATATATATATATATATATATATATATACCATTTAAAAAGGTAAAATACATTAGCACAAAAAAAAGAACTGGCACCACCTACTGAAGCGGTGTTTATGCAAACAAACTCACGATTAATATATTCTTTATTATTAAGAAGATTAGGAAGGAAATCTTTTTGGTTGCCTCAAGTTAGGTGGCGCGTGGCTCTCGAGTATGGAGAGCGTTTTGAAGGTTGATGTGAAGGCTAGCACTTGGCGTAGAGCAAGGGTGGCAGCGGGATAGGTGTTTGTATAACACATGATTCGGCTTCTCCGTGCCTACCAGCTTAATAGGCCTCTAACAGTGTGAGGTTGCCAGGTGTCGCTATTCTTAGGCATGGTTTGCTGGCTGCGCCACTACCTTTACATTGAGAAACTAAAATCACTCACTCGAAACCACCACTATTTTTATTTAAGGCAAATTTGTTACGCCTTAACACTCTTTTTTACACTTGATGCGATTTATTCAGGCGTGCCGTCAGTGTGAAGAAAGTGGCTTATAAGTTCGGTTTGAACTGAGTGCTAATGAGCTCAAAGATATCCGAGTGAGTCGATTGATCTCAACGACAGTCAAGGGTTAAGAATTTTGTTCCCTTCCAGAGATTTTTAAAAATTTTCTTACGAGTCATTTTTCTTGGGACATTTTCTTAGTGTATGCGGATAAAGAGGAAACAGATAAAACACGAAAAACAAAAATGCATGTAATTAGTAAAAAACAAATCAAACGTAGGAAGTAACTTTTCCAAGCGACTACACCTAAGAACCTTAGTAGTGTTGTGGTAGTGATTTCTATCTCTTTGGATATCTTTAGACATTCAGTGAGGGCAGTGAATGGAACACTGATCAATGATATATATATATATATATATATATATATATATATATATATATATATATGGATATGAGAAACTCACAAAGTAGCGCGTGAGTAAAGCAATAGCTGATCTGCGATCAGCTACTGCTTCTTAAATAGACGAGGCAGGAGCGTGCAGCTGCAGGTCCTGACTTGTCATAACTTGTCCTAACACCCCCACAAACAGCCATCCCCCTTCCTCTGTTTTGCCCTACCGATTCGCAAAACTTATTGACCGCCCCTCGTACATACCCGATTGTGAATATATAAAAATAAACAAGAGAGACATAACTAAATTAATAAATCAAAGGGCTAAGATTTTAAATGGACAATTTCGTTATAAATAAGTCTTTTAATAGCAGGATCTAATTTAAAAAGACCAGGGGATATATTAATATAGAGTGACTGTTTTCCGATAAATGGACAAAGAAAGCGCTGCTGCATTACCCCCTCATAATATTGTATTTATGTTGCGTCAAGCGTACACTTAATGATTTACCGCTTTGCCTAAAGTATTGCTTAGAGCAAACTAAACAATAAGTAGAATAACCCCCTCCCCCTATACTATTGTTTTTATTATGAATCAACATTTTATACATGGTAGACTGATACTTGAATATGACAGAAATATTTAACTTATTCCAAAGGCGGGGAAGCAAGAAAAGGACTCAGAAAACGGTAAAACAAGGGAGTTTTTAAAATTGTATGTGGGAGGGATTTCCGCTCTATTAAAGGATTTATGTGCCAAATCTAGACATACTGCAAGAGATTCATGACAGTAGCAAAGATTGGTACCAATTTTAAAAATCCTAGATATCTCACGATTGAAGGCTTCCGGGCTTGCGACTCACAACCCCCGGAGAAACATTGAAATAAATACAGACCGTTTGACTTTATCATTATGACCTGAGTACAAATGAATATAAGAACAGGCGTTGTACTTAGTTTAGTCACATAAATATCTACATTATTTGTGCCCAGGAAGGAATTTTTTGGAAGTAGACTTTATCTATTTGGTTTTATACTTCACATCCGTCTTTGATATTATTTTTCTATTTTGGATCTTTTTGTTGTACATGGGCGTAGCTTTGCTCTTCTGTTTCACACACAAATATATATATATATATATATATATATATATATATATATATATATATATATATATATATATATATATATATATATATATTCAAAGGAAGCAACTACAGGATCTGCGGGTGATAATACAATCACCACACAACACAGGGCTATGCCATTTTTATTTTCTGTCATTCAAATAAAATTTGAAAACAGAAAGAAAGATGCAGAAACCTGGTGTAGCTGACTATAAATACATATAGTTTAAGAGAAAATATGAATTGGACGCGAATGAACACATATGAAAAGCTACAAAGTGATCCGCTCAATAACAAAACAAGCAATTTCAACAACAAATTAAAGAGAATACTGAAAAGCGCAGATTTAATTAAACAATTCAGGAGTACGAATCCTTCACTTCCCTATATGTATGGGTTCCCAAAGACCCACAAAGAGGGATGTCCCTTAAGCCCAATCATTTTCAATATTAATTCTCCCACTTATAAGCTCTCCAAATGGCTCGCCAAGCATTTATCTCAAGCAGTTGGAAGAATCTCATCTGCACACATTATGAACACTCAAGATTTCGTTGACCGCCTCAACCACTTGCAATTACCGGATGGAAAACTTGTGAGCTTTGATGTAAACTCTTTGTTTACCAAAGTTCCGGTTGACCAAACCATGGGCCTTCTGCAGGAAATCATGCCTAGACTTACTTTGGATCTTCCCATTTCTACGAGTAAATTTATCGATTCAGTTGAATTATGTCTCTCTGACAATGTGTTTCGAGTAAATAATGAGTTTTATAGACAAATATTTGGCCTTAGCATGGGAAATAGTTTATCTCCGATATTGGCATGTCTCTTCATGGAATATTTTGAGACTGAACTCCTGCCCACAATTTCTCCCCCTAACTTTATATGGTTAAGGTACATTAACGATGTATTTTCTGTTTGGCCTAATGGCCATGATTTTGATAACTTTTTTGATAATTTGAATAATTTGCATGTTTACATCAAATTTAAATATGAATAGAAATATGATAATAGATTACCCTTTTTAGATGTCCTCATTAATAAAGATCACCATGAATTAAAACCTGACGTGTATAGGAAACCAACCCACTCGAATGCCTATATACATTATTTTTCGTTTCACGATAATACTGTTAAAAAATCAGTAATTTCTAACCCTTTTCTTAGAGCATACGAAATATGTCATCCTTCCTATTTAGATGAAGAAATTGTTATTATCAGGACCATTTTTTCTAATTTGTATTACCCCGATTGGTTCATATCGTCTGCCCATTTTGCAGCTAGGAAAACATTCTATGGTAATTTGCCTTCCCGCACTAATGACTTCAACAAATGTATGACATTGTCATTTAATAATAAATTAAATATTTTAAAGGACATATTTGGAAAAGCGGGTATTAATCTAGCCTTTAAATATAATAATTCCTCAAACCAATTGATGATTGCCAGGAAACCCAAAGAACATCATAACATAGGAGTATATGCAATACCATGCAACGATTGCCATAAAGTTTATATAGGGATAACGGGGAAAAATCTAGACAAGAGATTGTACGAACACAAAAGAGACATTAGAGTGGGCAGAGAAAGTAGTGGAATATTTTGCCATGTTAGAGACTTGAAACATACGATTGATTTCAATGGAAGTAAAATGGTATTTAAATCGGCTAACTATGTTAAGAGAAGAATCGTAGAATCGAGCTTGATATCGCCAGTTCCTAATTTAAATCTATCTAAGGGTCAATTTTCTTTTAATCCTGTAATAAGAAAGCAAATAAACAAAATAGTAAAATGTCAGCCCTTCAATATGTTTAGGCCTAACCCACCTTCCCGATTAGCCACAAGTAGGGGATTGGAAAAAAAAGAGGGGATCTTTCACGACCTGACCCTGTGTTATTATGTTTGTATGCACTTCTCTTATATTTTCTATCCAGTGTCAGTTGAAAAAGGGTGTGAGATACACCGAAACTGTTATGAATTAAATTGTCTTCGGAGAATTTGGTTTAATTCCTCATCTTTTCTTGCGATATTGCATTAATTTTCATCATATATATATATATATATATTTGTTTATATATATATACCACCTTTGTACAAAATTTACGTTATTCCTTGATAATGAACTAAACAAGTTCGAAAGTACGTGGAATCCGCCTTAAATTTTCCTGTTGGGTTTTTTGAAAGAAGTTTATTTAATTCTTCTGCTAATTAATGAACTCTGATGAGCACTATTTTGCCTTTGTTCTCTGAGAGTGTGTTAAGTTAAATGCTAGCTACAAAGGGCTCATACAAAACAAGCACGTCCTTTTTTTCGAAACAGCATTGGAACAAACAGTTTGCCCTTTCTCGGGATAACTTCTAAAAGAATAGTTAATGGTTTCAAAATTTGGTTATGAAGTAACAATATTTTCGGCTTTGAGAATTTCCGATGATTGATATTATTTACGGCAAAACAAATCTTCCTGTTTCAAAAGTTAGTTCACCCTGTTCCAATTTGCTGTTACTTCTGCACTTTCGGAACTGAAAGTAAAGTCAGGATTCATTCGTAACTTTGTCCTACTCTCTCAGGTTGTTAAGAACTTTTTGAGTTCGCTTCAAATCAGGATTACTTTCAGCGATTGGAATTTGATTGTTTTTCTTTATAAGATTTATAGCATTGGATATGGCAAAATATAAATCAATCTATATGAGAAAGTATATGAAAAATATATGACAATGATATATTGCAAGCTACAAGGTGTTCGAGCTCAATTTGACGGTTTGTATAAAATAACCTCTCCTCTTACCGCGGTATATCTAAGCCATAAATGAATGTGCTTTAACAGTTTACTCAAAACCCGCCTCCAGGCTTACAACAGCCTCAAGACGGCTTTGGAATCTGCCGCATGCGTTCGTCAGTGTCCCTGAGAAGATCTTTAAACACCTCCTTGATCTTGGCCGCTAGTTCAGCCTAAAAGTTCCAGGTCGAGCGGTTGATTTTTTTTTCTCAACCGTGACCCCACACATAATTCATTGGATTAAAATAGAAGGATTTCGTCTAACACTCTATTTGGAGGTATGGCCTTGCAGCTATAACACTCGCCAGCCAAGGCTTGGCTCTGCTAAATTATGTGAAATGGTATGGCGTCACCCTCAGTGGAAATACACACATAGACCATCACAGCAATTGTTTTCAAGATATGTGGAAAGTCGCATGGGTTCTAGGTAAGCCACCTGTTGTTTTTTGTGTTGTGAAACTGGTCCTGGCTGCAGTTCTTTTCGTCTGAGAAGAACCAGGTCCTCCGAGCTCAATTATGTGCTAAATCATGTGGGGTGGTATGGCGTCATCCTCAGTGGAAATACACCAACAGACCATCACAGCAGTTGGTTTTCATGATGTGGGGAAAATCGCATGGGCTCTAGGTAAGCCACTTGTGGTTCTTTGTACTGTGAAACTGGTCCGGGCTCAAGTTCTTTTCGTCTGAGAAGAATCAGATCCTCCTAGCTCAACAGGATGCTTTAGTTTATTCAGGAGTTTCTTTGCCTTCGTTAAACGGTTTCATTATCCAATGCTGTCAGAGTTTGCCCATCTTATGCAAGTGTTCGCGAAGGTCTTCTATCACCATATCATGCAGTTGTTTAATGAATTCCGGCATCCAGACGCTGAAAGCACGCTTATTGTGCTCCTCTCTACTAGCCACGGCTTCCTAGTTTCCGTTGCAACTGCCCATGTCCAGTCTTACAGCATTTACAGTGTTAATAGGACATTGAACCCTGTTCATGATGTCGGCATTTTGATGCTCAGCGTGAATCATCAATATTTAGATGCTTTCAGTCTTCTATGTCACCTAACTTTTTCTCAACTAAAACTTTACTCTGTATACTTTCCAATACAGTTGATTGTACACCGATACTTTAATATTTTCCTGAATAAAGTAGACATTAAATTTCGTCAAGTTTAGCCCCAACACTCTATATATGACACGGTATATGGCAACATATATGGCAAATCCTTAATTAATTCACTGGCAAAACACTTTCTACCTGTTATGAGTGAAACCCAGCCGGTTTGCGTAGTTAAAATTATACTTCTTAGTTAAGTTTATAATTTCATTTCATTTTTTGAAACATAAAGAATACAAATGTAATTTTACAGTCATTATTCTACACCTGTTCTTTTTCAAAACCTCTTCTAAGATAGAGAATTTTGAATTCTTTATTTTTTTACCTGATGGAAGATATATTTTGGGATTTTTAATGTTCAATTTAATGTAATTGCCTATGTGTGAGGCAGAAAACCTACCCATGTCGGTAATAGGTGGATCAGTTGCAGCCCCCGTTCAATCATGCCAATAGTGTCGTTGATACATCATTCACCACCCTATTAAAATCTATTGATAGCGATGCTGATGAATTTTAGATCCCTAGAAATGCAACACGGGTACGGTTTACTATAACAACAGCTTACTTTTCCGACAATAAATCCAGACTGTGTGACGCTACTCTCTGACGCCAAGCAAACGGCTCTATCTATAGCTGCCGTAAATAGATGTCTAATCTTTTAAAAGTTACATAATCTAGCCTGCCTCCACGGGTGGGTAAAGACACCCTGCGTCTTGTCACTGAATGAATGGAGGATAAAATGGCCAATTAAAACACTTCTTATTAAAGCAGTTAGATTGATTTATTAGATACAGCCACTGGCTTCACATGGATGGAGAGTGTCGCCCCAGTCATGCCCGACATATTCCATAGTGTAACGCAATTTATAACAAACACTCAAGGCATTGTTTCGTTAGTTGGTTGTTTTTTTTTCCCGTTTCTTATGCTCGTGACGTGTAATCATTCGAATGTGACGTCATTAAGTTTGGATGACGATCGTTAACTAATCTTTAGAACAAATTTTTTAACAGACTATCATTAAGTAGTTCAAAACTCAAATTAGCACATTTCTAGCTTCTAAGCAGGCTGCAGGAATCGATTTGTTACCATAGAAAAATCCTTCGTCTAACACGATCAGATTAAGGCTACAATGAATGTTATTTTTATCTGTTATTTAATTGAGGTGTCCATCCCTTTAATTTGTGGGTGAGGTCATCCGACCAGATAATGAAATTAACACAAAGATTAAAATGATAATCGCTGGTAAATACGAGGGCATCAGGGGCCGTCATCGTTGGAGAAGATCCAAGAAGAGTTGTAATACATTGTTTTACCACAACTCAGCGAAGAGTGGATCTTTCATGGTCCAAGGGAGATCCAAGCGTTCCACACCAAGGGAGTGTGGATATAGAAACCATTTTGACTTGTTTCTTAAAAGTAAGAGTGATTTGTTGCGTGTGCGAAGGGGGAGGAATAGTAGGGAGAGCATAGTTGGGACCTCCTATGAGTCTCATCACTTATGTGAAGTGATGAGTCTTCGCAAATGAGCAGATTCGGTCAACCTTTGAGCAATCGTTCGTGCATCTGGATGGAAGAATGAATGAAGACGAAAGAAAACACATCTATGAAGAAAGAACGACAGAATATTATTCCAAAACAAGGGAAGAAAAGGAAATTAAAAATAAGAGGCTTCAAGCATCTCAGTTTTGAAAACACAACCTCCTTAAAATAGCAACCATTAAAAAAAATAGTTTAACATCAATTAGCAGTTTTATGATCAGCAAAAGCTTCGCTTGAGTTTATTTTCACCGCAATCTCTCGATTTAAAGGGATTTTATGAAACAGTATTAATTTCGAAACAGTTCGACATGTTTTTTTTTTAAACAAGCCTACCAAATTTCCCGAATTTTTGCTCTTTGTTTGCGTAATTAGCGTTATATATTTATGTTTATATTTATTCAAATTTTAATCATGGATATCATGAAAATATTAAAATTAACAATTGGTTCTTTAAGAAAAATAGTAAGAGGAAAAATATTATTACTAGGCAACAAGTACAACAGTACTGAAGCCTATTTGGGGATTTATAAAACATATTTAAATAAGTATAATATCGTTAGCTTATTTTTGTCCAAACATTTTGAAAAAAGTGACATGATACATGGTGGCAAGTCTACCTAAGCCTCCAACATCCCTTTATACACTGAATTCATAGAATTGCGTCCATGAGGTGCCAGCTAGTGTTTTAAGAGGGAAAAAAATCGCCAAGTGAGGATTTGTGTGTTTTAGAATCAAAGACTCCGTCTTCAAAAACTTCTTCCATTTTGGAACAAATAAGATCAAATGGGGGGAAAAATACAGCGACTTCATTTTATTTGGGGATATTTTCTTCTTTAAGAATTTTATCATATCTTTAAAACAGAGAAAACTGGGCATATTTAACTAAACTCTCTCTTTCTCCCATTCAATTAAATCTTCCATAAAAGCCGAGATTAAACTATAAATCCCACTGAACAAATTTACCGGCGACTGATATTTATTTAATTTCAAATCTCGATTGATGAGATTCGTTGACAGCTGTTTAAATAATGAATCATAGTCAGTTTTTACCACTAAAGTTTCATCCCCATAAAATAAAAAGGTAATTAGGGGTTAGTTGACTGTACATAAAATGTCAATAAAACATATCATAAAAGTTTAAAATAAGCAAAGTAAGTGGAGAAAGTTTTTGCTTAAAGACGTAGTGTTTATTATAATGAAAAATAACTGCGTAATGAATTAGATAATCGACATCGATGATAAATCATACCATTGTATAACTAATATTAAAAACTTATGAGTATGCGTCAGTATGAATTTTAACATACTTCACTCAAAACATCAATATATAAAAACATTGTTAAGCAAAAAGTCATTTGCTCTCAGTTATTCTGATTTATGACCATACGATCTCCAAAACTTTTAATAATTCAAAAACTAACCTTAGGAGGACCCTGGAAGTTATATAATACGAAATAGAATGTAAAAAAACATACGAGTTTCAATTTCTTTAAAATCGGCTGAATAGTTAGGATGTTATTACCAAAACAAAATAATTCATGGGCTAACCTAGGGAGGACCATGGAAGGTTTACTATTCGAAAGAGAATGTAATACAACATAAGGATTTCGAATTTCGTTAGAATCGGCGGATTAGTTCAATGTTATTACAAAAAGTGCAAAACGGGACCGACCGACCGATACCGACATAGTGAGATATAGAGTCACCCGCGACTAGACTCACACTCGACTAAGAATATTGTCCAGTTTTAAACTAAGATTTGTAATTTTTTTTTAGTTTTACAGGTGCATCCATTGAAGTCACCGACAGCCTAAAGAGGAGAGTTGAATACGATGAAGGATAAATGTACTAAATTGATGTCATCCATTATAGTAAACGTTAAAAAAAATTGTGTATATCGAAACATTTAGAAGACATTCATTTTTAATAAATAATAGCTGCGTTGGAAAATTACATAGATCCACTTGTTTCCGTTTGTCTATTTTTCTTATCACGAAATCTGTCTTTGGGAATAAAAGTTTCAGCTAGGTGGAAAAATGATTTCTAGGGAGACCTCCAAAGTTTGAAGCTTTCGTGAACAGAATACGTCCATGTACGCATAACACAGCTGCGTGCAGTCAATATAAAAATGTGACGAGAGGATTGCGCTACACATGTAATAACAGAGGTACGGAGAAGAGTGGCTGAGATGAAGAAATAAGTGGTAAAAGAGTTAATTGTTAGTTGAAGTAGAGTAGTAGTCCTTAGATTATTTACGTATCCGTCCCTATCCATTAGTGGATAGAGAAGAACTGGTATCGCCGATAACTGACTAGATCACTGCGGTTGTGATAAGGGTAAGTTTTATTTCCTTTTGTTTTGTTTCAAAAACCTAATATTTGAATAGCCTTTTGAATGAATGAAATCTTGTGTGAACGATTTCTATAAACAGGATAAATGCGAGTAATCGGAATAAGAAAAATGGAGTGTTTGAGAGACGCATGCAGTGTTTGTTCGGACAACTTAGGGGCCAGTGATGTAAACGAAAAAGAGACTAAAATCCTTAAAGGAATGAAATATCTAAAACAAAGCTGTAGGAGAAGAAAAGGAAGCTCATAGACAAGACCACTAATTTTATTGACAAAAAGAGATTGGTGTAAGCAACGTGAGCATTTTAAATCAATGTGGGAAGAATGAAGGCGCTAGGAAAAAGGAGAGGGTGAGATGAATAGATAAAACGAGGAAGGATAAGAGGATTATAAGATCATGACAGATCAATTAAATAGTAAAATGATAATGAGGAACTAATATATCATCTTACTTAAAAGATAACGAAAACTGAAACCATGACACATTCTTAACTTCTCATTCACAAAACTTTGCTCATTTCCTATTTGTGCTCGAGAAAATAACCCCAATTTGATGCTCTACTAAAATGGATATACCTGTATATCTTAACACATGCAATTCAGAAGGTTTAACGCCCCTTTTCAACCCTTGGTTAGGTCTATAAATGCGCGGAAAAGATAGTGGGAGATTTCAAGGAGATGATCCGAGAGAGCCCTATTTCCTCTTGGTCTGGCTATCTTTCAGTTTCTTGAGTAATGCCTAAAGGAGTTTATTGTGCGTCCCATTAAAATCAACGTTTTAAATTTGAGGGGAAAATGCTTCATTGTTTAATCCTGCGAGGAAACATATACGAATCGTTTATTTCATATGGCTGCCATCGAATTTCACCTTTAAAATAAGTGTATTACAAAAATTGAGAAAAGAAAGCATTAAAATGGATTAAACTGAGAATGAGATCCCATAACATTAAATAAGGGAAAAATGAACTGAGTCTTAGTGAGAAGAACGAGATTAAAACTTCAGAATAAAAATATAAGATTTGGGGGTTTTAATTTCGACTGTTTCCTAATATAGTTCAGAGGACAGGTCGCTTTTGCATTATTTATTTGCCCCTAAAGGATAATTAAAGTTATTTTTCATTACTCCAGCGATTGACTTTTATATCTTCAAGTTTGTACCATAGCGTTACTACAAAAAGAATTTCCTCTTAAATGGAGTCAATTTCCATCGTGCTTCAGGATCGGAAAAGTTTTTGAATAAACTTTACCAGAAAATTGGCTAAAAAAGCATCATTTTTGTTTCATCCATCGACTTTCGGTGGTGGTGTTGTTATTTTATTCCACTGAGACTTTCTGGAGGAAATATTTATGTTATTCCGAAAAATGGATTCACGACCTTTCTTTATTATTTAAATAAAAACAACAAAAAAGTTTATTTCTACTTCGTTGAAATATTTAACAGCCATTATTTAGACCATAAATTTAAAATACCAACCATAGAGCATGGCACGGAAAACACATATTTTATAAAGTTACTCAAAAAAATAGAAAAATTGTACACATTTGCTAAAAGAAAATATTTTGGCTTTTAAAGGACATAGGAAAAGTGAAGTTGAAATTAAATGTTACCTTGAATTAATATGTATTTGGAGGTGGCTAAACATTGCTCTAGTAACAGGATGTTAGAGAGAATAAATCAAAATACAAGTTGGCTCATTTTTACCATGAAAAACATTCCGGACAAAACCCACCTTGTTTATTAACTTTAAAGTTTGCCCTAGAGAGAAAAGGCCTTAAGTTAGTCTTATATCTTTAATATAATTTAAATTCTCCTTTATAACAATCCCTTTATAGAATCCTTTCGAGATATCTATCACACTTTTTTCATACATGCTTTTTATCGTTGAAATTCACTGCTAATATGTTTTTCCATAAAGATTCTCAAAATCTCTCAACTAACTGATAAACTCTTATATTAACATGCATGTCAAATATTCGTACTAAAATAAAGTTAGAGAATTTAAAGACAGATCTTTATATTAATTTGCGCTGAAGTAAATTTCTCATTTATTTCAAACAATTACATTGGATTGGTTTTTATGGTCGTTATTAGGTTAACCTTTCTAACAAGGTTTTATAAGAAATCTCCTGCCATTCTTTCCCATGTCTCTTTCTTACATTCTTCATCTTCGATTACACTTCTCGGTTATCTTAAAAGCTCTAAATAAGCCTGAGTCTATGATGCCTAAATTTTTCTAAATACCCAATGCATCCATTTATATTTTCTAAAGAATCTCTCTGAAGCTAAAAGTTACAATAAATTCTCCCGACCAGATCACATTACTTCATTGGTACTATTCTTCTAACACTAGTTTGCTATATATATGAACCAAAAATTGTAGAATATTTACGGAAACCAATCTTGCAATCACCAGCAAGTGGCATTCCAAGCTTGCTTAGATGTCACTCGCAAACCCCCTATCCAAGGCTCCGATCCATCGATGCGGAATTTGACTATTTTAGCGGGCGTCTTTTCGTATGCCGAATCCGAGTATCCATAAATTTACGATACAAAGGCGAAATGGCCGCTCGAGGGCAAATTATATAAATCGGAGAATGATTGCAGGACAAATGCGATCGCATTTATGACAATGCAGATTTTTTTCCTATTTTTGGCCGGACTATTGATATATATTTATTTTATTTTCTCTCTCTGTCTATTTCTCTACTATCATAGAAGACTCGTGCTCAACTTATTTCCCAATTGTTTATAGCTCAAGATCTGATCCAGTTAAATAGAATTGAAAAAAAATAATGTTGAAGAATCAACGGTATAGGGTTTTTATCTTGAGGTGGCTGAAAAATTAGAACTCCAAACGAAGTATATTCGGGGTGAATGAGATAAATTACGAATAATTTGGTTATCCGCTTTGGAAAAGGTAAATAGATTTTTAAAACTTCATCGAATATAAAGATATAATTTTGTCCTACAACATTTTCCTATTTTATTGGTTTGGAAGCAACGAAATTAAATATATTGGCAAATTAAGAATTGCTATGGCTAAAACTTTGAACTAGCAACGCGCCTCTATATAATGAGAACAAATAAAGGCTAGGCTCGCCTAGTTAGACTATTTCCTAGGACTAGGTTAGCCTTTGGGCGTAAATAAAAACGAACAAATTTGATCTTTGTAAACAAAGTAGTGAAGGCCTATTTAAGTTAGGTAGTCAAATCTGCGGCTAATTATGGTGCGAGATACGTTGTTACCTCCAAATTATTTGCATAGCAATTATTATTTTTACAAAGAACTTAATTTCTTTACCCCAAACCAATTAAAAAGACAAAAAGATTGTAAAACAAAATAATATATATTTACTCGATTAAAATTACTTAAAAAATAATTAAGATCTAAGCTAATAAGAAGATAATTTCCAGATTAGAAAGAGGATTAAATACAAAGAGTAAACAGGTTCCTAAAAGGTAAAATTAAAACTCAAGCATAATCAGTGTTCGGTTGCAAAAATAAACTGCAATGCTTTCAGTACTTACGACAAATAGTAGAATTCAAGTTGTGTCCATTAACGGAAGAGACCAAATTACGTACCTGAAAAGATAGAATAATAAATTTCCCTTTATTTTTTACTTTAAATTGATCAAATAAACTGATCTAAGCAATGTATACTTATATACCCCAAATATACTACATAGTAGTACTTATAAAAATGATTTCTTAATCACTACTATTAATCGAATTATATTCGATGCATATATCAGATGTCTAAGAACGTCGGTTTCTTTTAATCGACGTATATTAATTAAAACAGAGTTCAAACAGTGGAATCCATTAAAAACAATAGTTTCCATCCTTTTCTGAGTTCCTTCCTCACCCATTTTTTTAGTTATGCCTCTTGAATAAAATCCCTTAGGCTTTGAACCAAAACACTGTTAAATTTTCTCTTCGATTGTTTTCTTATCAAAGAACATTTCAATGCCAAAAATGATTATCTGAAGAAATAAAAGTGAAGTATACGCTGTACAACTGTGAAGAGTTTAATGTAAGCCTATTTTATTCAAAAGGCATAAATCTATTCGAAACCACCCAACGCTTGTAAATGGCCGAGTTATCTTTCGGCATGGAGGGCTTCATATCAACAACGTATTGTGAGATAAACTGAATAATAAATGTTAGAAACTAGCGACCCATTTGCCATAATCGCCTGACATGTTTACTTCAGATTACCACTTTTTTTTTGTCTTTAGACAATCGGATGAACATTTATATATTTTTATACCAGACAATGGCTTCGCCACTCTCCGGGCGGAGCTTGCGCTTCACTACTATAGTTAAAATTTAAAATCTAAAAAAAGCAGCCATGGTTAAATTTTTCTCAATTTTCTGAACTTCACTAATTATAATAATTTTAAAAGGGAACTCTAAGCTAAATTTCCCCACTTTCAAAATATCACGTTGCTAAAATATAGTTATAGAAGAAGATATATAAAAATAAATTTTCTGAACTTCACCATTTGTAATTCTTGGGGTTTTAAAAAAATTAACAAAAGTTCGATACTTATATTTATTTCTGAACTTCATCATTTTATTTTTTGATATTATAAAAGAATTATTAGAAATAACTTTGATAAAAAAATAAGTCATATCCAAACTAAGATGAAGTTATTATTCAAATACTCAAAAAAATCCCCTTCTTAAATTATAGAGTTAGTGATGATGATGATGATGATGATGATAAGGACGCATTCAACGAGAGACTTAATTTGTTATTTTTCTTGTTCGAAGCCTAAAGAGTTTTATTCACAAAACATAAAGCTTTATTTTGTTGGTAAAATTTCTGTGAAACGGATGAAAGCTCTTTTGTAGACTAAATTCTCTTGTTTGAACTATGTTTTCATTTATCCGCCTACTTTTTAAAAAACCTACGAATTTTTTGGAAATCTAATAATTCATAGTATTTTAAATCGTTTCCTGTTCTCTCAATTTTAATTCATACTTAGCTTAAAAGGTAACTTTAAAAGTATTATTTGTTTAATTTTATTAAATGTCGAGCTAAAAGGTGAGATGTGGTGATGCATCGCATATTTTGTCGGATTTACTCCCAAGCTGAAAATTAATACCAAGAAATTGTAGAAAGTGTTGTGCAAAGTGGCTATTGATTAGTAAAAAGCTTAATTATACAATATAACTGGTGAAAACAAAGTCAATCTTGTTGACCTCTCCTTAGCGCAAATGACGACTGATTAAGGCGAAAACCCTTGCAGTCTGCCGCCAGATGAGATCGTAGAAGGAAAAAGACGAACCAAAAAATTTAAGACCTCCTCACCTCGGATAATAAACCTCAGCAGATTCATCTTCAAAACAAAGTCTGCTGTTCAAAAGTCGCGTGCTCTCACTTATTATAATTTATGACATTGCGACATTCAAAACATTCAATAATTCCCGGATTAAGCTTGAGAGGACCTTGGCTATTATATCTTTCGAAAGGGAATATAAAACAACATAAAAGTTTCAAATTTCGTTAGAATCAGCCGAATAGTTATGATGTTATGGCCAAAACAAAACAATTCCCGGGATGTCCTTGGGAGTACCTTGGCAATTATATATTTCGAAAGAGAATGTAAATCAACATAAGGCTTTAAAATTTCGTTAGAATCTGCCGAATAGTTACAATGTTATTACCAAGACAAAAAAAGCAAAACTAGGACCGATCGACCGACATAGTGAGATATAGAGTCCCCCGCGACTAGACGCGTACACGACTAAAAACTTAAAGCGTTTGACAGATTACTCCTATTCATAAAAATTGCCTCGTTTCTCATTTCGCTTTTAATCTCGCCCAGCTTTGCATCACATCGCCTCCTACTCATTTTATAAAATGAACTAATCCGAGTTAATTTGGGTCAGGTTACTTGATTTTATACCTTTTATAATTACACGTTTTCAATAAATATTCTCAAATTGAAGTATGTTTTAGTTGTGGATACATTTCATTCCTTAATCATGTTATTCTTTATATCAATTTCATGACATTAGCAATGCCTGAGGTGTTTTGAATGAAATCTTATCAAAAAAATATAATTTTCGTGGCAATCGTAAACCCATAAACCGTTTCCCTTCTTTGCGAATTTTTCACTTATTCTTATTTCTGAGCAGAAATGATTACTAAAAACTAAGAAGTGAAAACTAACAAAGCCCTCCTGCAGAAAGTCTGTAAGGAGAGGTGTGTAAAGAAAATGGTGAAGATGAAGTGATAATGTGCGGTTGATATATAGCAGCAGATTCACTCGAGGACGTTGAGGCCGAGATGGCCTGCGATTTTGTTTCGGAATTTCGCACCGACTAACACTAAAGCAAAATAATCCTTGAACAGCTTTGTTCAGGGAATTCCATACTGGTCATAAACACCTCTACTGTCCCCAAAACTTTAGATACACCTTGCCTAAGAAATTCAGATACATTACTTATCAAGAGGATCAATACATAACGTAGAGAATTCTCCACCTCTACCGTTAGAAAACCTGAACAGTAACTACACCAGCGAGCTATGAAAGGATTTCTTAGTGACACGCTCAGCTTCGGCAGGTCTCACATCAACGATTTTATCTCTCGCAGCTGTAAGAATTCTCGCGCAATACTTTTTGCATTGGACTCTGTATTTTGGGGTGAAAGAGAAGAATAGGAAAACGAAGATCAGCTACGTAGAAGGGAATCTACTGAAAGACATTCGACCGCACTCATTCTTGTCTTATACACCTTATCATTTCACCTTTCCGCAACAAGAGACTTAAAAAAAGGAGATAATTTTACACAGGCTACCGTAATTAATATTATGGCGGCATAAACTCATCACCCTTCTCCGCTCTTGTACTTCAAAAGGAAACCTATTGCAAACTACGCCTGTCATCCAATATGGCATAATTCGAGGTGTTGGGGAAGGCAGATTTGAGGAATAGCCCATTGTCGAACCCATCTTCATAGGCACCTCAGATAACAGGCGAAGCTGCAACCTTTAGGGAAAAGCAGATTTGAGGAATAGCCCATTGTCGAACCCATCTTCATAGGCACCTCAGATAACAGGCGAAGCTGCAACCTTTAGGGAAAAGCAGATTTGAGGAATAGCCCATTGTCGAACCCATCTTCATATGCACCTCAGATAACAGGCGAAGCTGCAACCTTTAGGGAAAAGCTCACTCTATCCCTAAGGGCCCAGCCAAGAGCAAAGAGGGGCATAGAACCTTCTCTTTGCATGCCGGAAGTAGCTTCGATGTTCAAACCCCTTGAGAGGGCTGCAAACCTGGGTGCTGGTAGTTGATTCGATCACCAGCCATTATTAAGTCCGTCAAGAACCATCCTTTGGGAAGGCCTCCCCGGGTTTATCCATTCATCATTCTCATTCAGGTAGTTATATCAGCTATGTGCAGGGTTATGGAAAGGAGGAACCATTCTCATTATCACAAAAAATAACATAATTTCACTCAGGTAAAAGAAAAATACAGATATAGGACAAAAGGAACCACACCTTCAGGAGGTAGGCTCCGCTGAGTGACCATGGACGACCGCGAAGGAGCGAAGAGGGTAACTCTTCCTATCCTCACCAGTAAAGAGAAACCAACTAGCGAAAAAACCCTGCAGACCATATATTCATAAATCGGCGTCATCCTTTTACGGCTCAGAAGATAATTTAATGGCTACGTTGAACTCGGTGACACCGAAAAGCACCTTGACCTGCTATTGAGCGAAGACGCCACGAGGAAACTCGTCAAGATCGGCCTCACACCCCGCACCTCCCTGGATGTCACAACAAACAGATCCGTGATAGGCACGTGCCTCGAACCCTGGGTAGGAGCACATTCAGACACGGAAAGAAAACAAGAATTGGAAAACGAACAAAAGTTGACAACCCTCGAAGACATGATCAAGTTCAAAAATCAAAATGGCGAAGAACATACCCATGTTTCCAAATTAATTTTATTAGAGACCTAAATGGCATTGAAGGCTTCAGAACATGGCTTAGTCGCTTTTTACACAAAAAATTGGCCCGACCAAATTCAATGAGAAGCATTCGTCTCTGTCATGGTGGGCTTCACCACTAAAGAATTCACCTATAAGGGAATGTCTTGTTCAGAATGTGCAAGTCAAGGCAACTGGTGGGATGAATGCAAAAGCATTGTAAAGAAGGATTCAACTGCAGGAATGCACAGGGGTCCTTATCTATGTCATACCGAGTGAAAAAACAATTCACCATGCAAACGAAAACCGAAATAAACGAAAAAAAGGAAATAAAAAAAAATTCTAACTAGGTCGCGGTAACAGCAGAAGGACCAACCAAGACACCTGCGATACAGAAAAAAGAGCACATCCAATGCATACTGAATGCTCATTTCGTGAACATAGTGAAGTCAGGATCCTACGCCAAGGCACTGAACTCTATGTTGGAAAAATTGGCATTCAAAAATGTGGTTCACGGAGAATCCCCCCTAAACGAAATCTATAATATAAATATGATATACAACCAAGACGAAGAAAAAGAACTAACCAATAAAAATAAAAAGCACAGATTGGGACCAACCGGGACACCGGAGACACAACCGATTAAAAAATCTTAAAAGCAACTTGGGACATTTCGAAAAATAGAAAAAGAAAAGGAGAAACAAAAATACAAACTAAAAACAAAAGATCTTAATATAAAAGTCTACGGTTCTTACACATGACACTTTCCTAAAGGAAACAAGCAAAAAGAGATAATCGAAGGCTTGGTCAAAGGGAAATTTAAGTGGGATTGCGAGCAAACATCGAAGAAACTGAAATGCATAACGCACTGAAACAAGGTATAATTTTAATTGTCCCTGAATCTTGCCACAACTTACCGAATAACCAGTTCAAGAAAAATGATCTGGTCGTACTCGATCTCCATCCAGTATAGAAAAAATAAACACAGGAAAATACCAGAAGTAAGTACAAAAAAACAATGTGTATAAGTAACAGTGAAAAATGAAAATATTCAAGCTCAACGTAAACGGTTGGAAAGACAAATAAATAACGCGCTCAAATATAATATGGAATAAAGACCCAGACATCGTTATACTTACATAACGCGGAATTTATCCAGAAACAGAAACAAGGAAAATACTGAACTATAATATCACAATATCAAACAATACCCATACTCGATACGATAGTGTAATAATCGGAGTTAAAAATGGCATCCATTAAAATAAAATAAAAGATCTTGAAGAATCCTACTTTGCTGTAAAGATAAGAATGAGTAGAGGAGGCTTAATAGTAGACAAGGTATACCAACCTCCGAGGCACACGTACCCTCCCATTCCCAGCTTCATTAAGCTCTTTCGTCAACCTGCATCAACTATAATGATTGGAGATCTCAGCGCCAAATGCAGCGAAACAGACTATACAACCCAAGCAAACGGAACACAAATAACATTACAACTGCTAATGCAAAGAAAGATGGTCAGACTTCCCAACATTTTTTACAGATCGAGCATCAACTACCTCCGATATCGTTCTGACAAACCGCAATTTCAACTATTCAACAGAACCATGAGTCGCAGCACCATCCGTGCACCTCAGCATGGTAACTACCATATCCAGCTTTCCCATTAAAATCAAAATCCCACAGACAAAAGCGATTAGTAAAACAGACTAGAACAAATGTAAAGAACACGTAAACACGATAGGAATCGGATCACTAAATAACAAATGAAAAGAATTGAATATAAGCACACTTAGAACAAATAACATAACAAATAACAGGAGCCGACAAATCGTATACCACATAAATAGAATACAGAACTTTACCTACAATACGATGTAAAGGCAATTAGGAATACTCATAAAAATAAAATTAAATGTGATCTGGAATAATATTATAGAAAAATATGCACATCGAAAGAGATCATAGGAAATTCTGGAATCAATTCAGATTACGAAGATCACAACCAAAAGAACAAAGAGCTCCAAGAACAATTACAAAGATACTGGAAACTAATATTTTCGATTTTACCGGAGGAAAACCTTGAGTACGATAAAGAAGAGGAAGAGATCGTACGAGCACTTTAAAAACAACGGGAAAACATTACACTCTATTTACTAGCCTAAACATAGAAATAAACCTATGTAAAATATTATAGGGGTACTTGGATGGAAGAAAGGCATCTCTACACCTAAACGGCCTAATGAGAGAGGCATTCGACCTACAAGCGGGTGTCCCTTAAGGCGGGTGTATCTCTCTCCGATGTTATCTGCTTATTAACAGATAGAAAAATGTAGGACCAGAGAAATCAAGCACATAAACGATTATGAAAAACAAAACAAGATTAAAACAAACAAGAATAAGTTCAAATTAATTCACGTGAACAAAAAGAAAACAACTGCTGTACGAGTAGATGGAGAGGCGTATCCTTATACTACGGAAGGGCGAATCCTAAGACTCAAACTAATGACAAAATGATATACCTCCCATTTAATACAGAAGGTTTCGGAAACGAAAAGCATCCTAACACTACTGCAAAGATTCCAAAACCTGTTAAGTAATAACAAGAGGAGGCTATAAATGGTCCTGGTCCGCGCCAAGATGCCTTACCCAATAATCCCCACACATACTTTGCGCAACTGACAAATAAAAAAGGCCAAGAGAAGACAAAACTGGGCTACCAGATTCATTTCAAACAAGAGAAAAACGATCGGTTTTCATTATAGGAACTACACCGGAGAACAACATTAGAACCAATAAACCAAGTCCTACATAAACATATGAAAAACCTTTGCAACAAATTGAATAAAATCCTACCGCAGGAAGAAATAACCAAATCACTAAACCTGATGATGAAGTCCGTCAAATCCGATATAAACAACAATTTAATGGGAGCAGAAAAAAGACATCGAAATAATAACTCGATATATAGTTTCAAAAAATAAAGAAAATACGGGCAACACAACTGAAATAGACTAAATAACCAGAAAACTAAAATAGACAACTGAAGTAGAAAACGGGAATAGATAACCGATAAGAAATAAGAAAGAATGATTAGAAACTCTAAGAGGAAATAAAGAAAAGCAAAAAAACAAAACAAACAAAGTGTGAGAAAAAGCACATAAATATGAAATAAAATAAATAAATTATACAAACGCTCAAATAAATAAACGACAACAAAGGCTCGAATACTATAAATACAACCCATAACACATGAAAAGAAGCAAAAAATAAAAATAAAAACGAAAACGTTTGCCAAGCAACCTGGCCCAAATCATTATCATTCTCATGTATATCATCCCCATAATAGCCCCATCTTTTCACATTTATATCATCAACATTACACACCACACAATATTTTCTAACTATCCTATCATATATTCTTTCACACATTCCACCTCTTTTTGTATCTATTCTAACTTAGGACATAGTACTGAAAGAGATTATTCTAATCGCCTTGCGACATTGCATGACACTTAACCTCTAATGGTTCCTTCATATTTCATCACTATTTATCCCATACCATCCGTGTATACCTCTATTCTCTTACATACACTTACTTTACCACTCCCTTCCCCAAATAAAGGACATCATTCTCAGTTTGGGAGTTGAGTTAATTTCTAGCGCTCCGTTCTCGTCTAGCATCTTGACTTGATCTCACTAGAAAGTAGCAAATATATTCTTTGAAATAATTACATTTAAAAATTAATTATTTTTTCTCTTTATGTGATTTGAGGCACGTTTTTAATACAATATCTCACTTTAGAAAGATTTAGAGTCAAGATTCGATATGGGTTTTCATGTAAACACACTGGAATGAATTAATTTTGCTTATCATAAATCTGCTTATACTAATGTTTATTTAAACACATTAAATATTTATTTAAAGCAGAGGTATGCAAAGATTTTTTTACGTAGTTATATCAACTAC
The DNA here is from genome assembly GCA_963969495.1 of Ceratothoa steindachneri. NCBI lineage: Eukaryota > Metazoa > Arthropoda > Malacostraca > Isopoda > Cymothoidae > Ceratothoa > Ceratothoa steindachneri. The sequence goes on from OZ018318.1 coordinate 6,629,784, forward strand.
ATTTTTTACAGGTTGGGACCACACGTGTCTACATATTCAATATAAGCTTTGATTTTTCTAACGGCTAAAATTTTTGTCCAAGGAAAGAATTCTTTTTCATGAGACAAATACCAGTAAAATGCGAGGCATCAATGAGGTTTAACTTACCTTACCTATTTTCGATTCATTATTATTCATTATACCTAAATTATAATTATACTCTCCCTTCTTAATATATAAATTCGCAGTGTTTACTTTTCTTCTTTGTAGAAAGCAGAATGGTGACAATTCCAGATTATGATTTATTTGTTATTTACCTGTCAATGAAACACCTCGTGAAACCATATTTGGCCAGGCGACAAGGATTTGTGCACTGGCCCAGAGACATCTTTGTATAAAAGGATTCTCAGGCTAATCACATACGTGTATTTTCTTTTAGAAAAGAGACAATTTTTTAACGCAAATTCTCACTAAGTAACGGGGATATATTTTTTAATTCACTATATGAAGAAGAGCTAAAACAGCGATAGGTTCAGCAGGTCTATTTAAGCTTTAACACTGGTGTTTAGAACGTAATAAAACACCTGAGGAAGTAAACAGAGAAAGCTAAACTGTCTTAAGAAAGTTTGAGTACATGAAAATGTTTACAAAATATAATAAATACTGAGCTGAATGAAACTTCACCCTCGTTTGATTCTTACAATTTACGTGTCTAGGTTCAAAACCTTTTGTGTCGGGTAAATTTATTCAAATTACTGGTTCATGCATTTTAGTACTTCCCCCGAACGTAAATGATCCGACGAGACTGCGAAGACCCTGTTTCTTTATTCATCCTCAAATAGCCCATTTGAAGATAATTAAGCCCGACAAAATTGCATTTCTACCCTGATCATCATTTGAAGCAGTCAAGGTGTAGAACGTAAGGAGAATTGCTGTTAGTGCACAAGTTCCTAGTGTATAAATAAATATACATGTGTGCGAATGTAAGTTGAAATCCTTTGCTTGTAATACTAAATTTGGACGCACAGATTTTAAATATCCGTACATATGTGTAAGAATTTCTTCAAAGGCACATGTAGTTATGATGTATTGAAGTGTATATGTATATATATATATCTGCTTTATAACAGCTTTCTAAATCTTCCGAACCGCTTAATGAACTGCTTGAATAAATCATCTCCTCGCCGTTATACACTTCTCCAGGGAGAAACTATCAAGATTTATCGGAAGCCGGTCATCAAGTAGGTAAGAGAACTTCAAAATAAGAGACTTATACAACAACAACCTTTAGTTTGGGCTATCAGAGCGCTATTAACAGCGAAGAAGAGAGAGAGAGAATGGTCGATTCTCTTTTGCAATGATTATTTAAAAAATGATTGGACTTGTTTTTAAATCAGGCTGTTTGAGATAGAGATGATAATTACGATATTGTTTAATTAGGTTTTAGTAAGGCTTTCGACAAGGTGCCACACTTACGACTTTTCAATGAAGTTTAAGTGCATGGAATGGATGGAAATATTTTTAGGTGGATGTAGTCATGGCCTAGTGACAGACAACAAAGTGCTAGTATAGGTGGGATTAAATCTAAGTGGGGAATTTTACCAGTCAGCGTCCTCTGGGGTCTGTGTTGGGGATGTTGATATTCATGCTTTGCATTAATGAGCGTGACTTAAATAGAAGTAGCGACCTGACAAACTTTGCCGATAGTACTAAGTTAGGTATTAAAATACGAATTGAGCATACTATTCCAATTGGCAGTGGATAATTATAAACTAAATGGGAGAGTTTTAGGAAGGTCAGAATGCGAAAGAGCCTTAGGTGTCTTGTTATGTTCAGGTCTTCAGTCTATAAAGCAGAGCTTCAGTGCTAGGAATAAAGCTAATAGAGTATTTAGGTTTATTGAGAAGAGTGTAAGTAATATGAGTGCTGATATCATTCTGAGACTCTACCTGGCAATAGTTGTGCTTCATCTTAACAATTCAAGGCAATTTTGGTCACCATATTATAGGATGGATATTGATTTGCTTGAGCCTGTTCAAAGAAGGATGTCTAAGATGATTCATGGCTTGAAGAACTTACCTTATTTTGAAAGAATTAAGAGATTAAATCTCAATACATTATAAAGTAGAAGAGTTTGAGGGGATTTGATTGAATTCTAAGTTAGTAAAAGGTTATAATATGCGATAGATAGATAAGGTTCTTATTTTTAGCAAACAAGATAGGACACATAACGTTGAATTTAAGCTGGACAAGTTTAGGTTTAGGAAAGAAGTTGTTATACACTGGTTTACAAATCGAGTGGTAGATGAATGAAATAGACTCACTAGTCATGTGATAGAAGCTTCCTCCCTTAAGTGTCTTAAGAATAGAGTGGATATATTTATGGAGGGGGGTGCTAGGTGGAACTGAACTGTGTGATGGGATCAGGAGCTGCCTCGTATAAGCTATTTATTAGACTTATTCAGACACTTTTCTTTTCTTATGATTTATATTAGCTCCACCTCCTGAGTGCTAATTAAATCAATCGTATTTTCCCTAATGTAGGATGTCCATATCCTATTTTCATTTAGAATAAAAATCCTTTCAAAAACATTATTTATGCATGGTACTAACCTCTTTTACACCACACTTCTACAAGAAACGTTTACACTTTTTAAAATATTCTTTCAGCTCCGATAATCCAACCATTTTATGGTCGATCGTTTCTTTGTCTGAGTTCGTACTACTAGCACATCTCACTTACTCACTCCACCTCTTTTTCCTATAGTTACCTTTGATGAAAAATTCCTTGACATAACAATTTACTTTTAACATTACCAAAAAATCTCTTCTAGACAGGTATTTTTAATCTTTTTATAGATATTTAATGCTTTTTTTTGTCTTTCACTCATTTCTCCCACATATTTTCACACTTTTCACCTTGAAGTCTTTAATCCCCTCAAATCATATTAGCTCATTTTAGTGTATTAACACAATCAAAAAATACTTATTTAACATCATTGCTTTAATATCACTTACTAACTCCCCATCTGTAGTTTTTAGTTCTCCTATTTTATCTATAGTCTTAGTACTTTATAGTTAAAAGACATCCTTAGTATCTTCCTTAGCCTTATTTGACACCTTAATTTTATAATTTCTCTTTGTTACTCTAATTAACTTTTTAATGTCCCGCGTTAGCTCATTGTATCTTAATTGATCCTTAATTGAGCCTCGCTGATTTCACCTTCCGATAAATGTCGCTTTTATTGCTGATATAAAGTTTCATTTTATCCGACTTGCATTTAGTGTCGATCGCCTTAGTTCTAATTTCCCTAAGCGGAATATTCATAATCTGTCCGGACATTAACTGCTTAACAACAGCCTCAAATTCCTGATTTACACTAATCTTCTCTACCTTACGCTTAGCTTCCCAATCAACGGCTCTCATTAACCTAACACTCTTCGACATGACGTCAGTCATTAGTACACTATCAACAATTTCCAGGTACCTCGTCCGACCACTATAATCCACTTTTCTACCGATGACCCTGTTCCGTTTCAACTTAATTATAATTTCGGAATTATCACTGTTTCACAATTTCCCCCCAATCTCCGTATCGCTATTTCGCTTGTTCCGAGTCCTTAGAACTAAATCCAATATAATTTCACCCCAAGTAGGTTCGATTATATTGCACCATAATAAAATAATCCTCAGCTTCATCATCACCTACAGGAGATTCAGTCTATAGTTTTACAGTGAAAATTATTCTTTTTGGTCTTGCATTACCACACTCTATCTTTCTAGTCCTTTGCTCATTTTCCTTCTTGTTACCTGCTACGATTACCTGATTACCCTCAACTCTACCTGCCTTATCCTACTTTATCCCACTAATGATGCGTGACATCTATTTAACCTATTATTTCAACACTCTTTCTTTACATTGTCATATGGTTTTGTAGATCTAAATAGCAGACTTGCGTAGCTCTTTTATCTTCCTTACTTCCTCCCTTACCATCTACAATAGATATAAGGCATCTTATGTTGACCTTTCTTCTCTAAATCGATTTTGTTCTTCATATATTATCTCTCAGCATTTCTCCTTTTCATAGCTACGATTCCACCACACAGATTATTCGTCAAAACTACAATTTCTACAGGTCTATAAATAGCAACCACTCTTTATCTTTTACCCTTAAGCAGATTTATTTTACTCTAAAGCCAATTCTCGGGTACATAACTATTATATAGTTTGTCAGTAAATATTCCTAACCTCAAAATCTTTTTTGTTTTCAATTTTCGCCTGCATCATCATCACTAACTCTATATTTTAAGAACGGGATTTTGGGGAGTATTTCACTAATAATTTCATCTTAGTTTGGTTATGACTTATGTATATTTTAAATTTTAATCAAGGCAATTTCTAAAAATTTCTTTAGAGTTTACAAGAACAAAATTGTTTAGTTCAGGAAAAATAAATAGGATTATGCAATGCTTTATAATGTTTTAAAAGAAAATGAATTTCAATTGATGAAGTTCAGAGTATTTATTAAAACTTAAGTAAGGCTGCTTTTTTATTTTATCTATAACTATATTTTAGCGACGTGATTTTTTGAAAGGGGGGAAATAGTTTAGAGTTCCTTTTTAAAATTATTATAATTGGCAAAGTTCAGAAAATTTCTAAAAATTTAACCATCGCTGATTTTTTTTACATTTTAAATTTTAATCTTAGTAGCGAAGCGCAAGCTCCCCCCCGTAGGGAGAGTAGTGAAGCCATTACCTGGTATACTTAAAAATATACTATCCATATTCGCAGCTTTCATAATTTTCACTCTTTTCAAGCCACTTGCTACATCTGTAATCGCCACCATGACTTTACAGATATTACTTCCATTTTCTTGAAGGTTATGCACTCTCTCACATCATTTTCGTAACCATTACAATGAAATAAGTAGAGCACGCGGTCGCGAGTGTGCCTCATGGCTCGTAGTGTGTTGAATGTAGTTGACAAGATGATAATGACTAATTGTTTGCATACATGGCTTAGGTGCGTAAATGATGAACATAAATGATCCGCAAAGGCATACTTGAATGGTAGGATACAACGGAGAAGACTGATGCTTAGATTTTGCTCCGGCGAATAAAGGTTTGAAAATTATCCACTGCTTAGAGCAAATGGGGTGTTTCAGATTCATGCTTCCTAAAGAAACCCATGAACAATTAAACGGAGGTCAGAGAGATAGAGAAAAGCAACTGAAACAATATAGAGAGATGAGGAGAGAATGATAAATCTTTGGACAGACTTTTATTGATTGTTGCAGGCCTAGATCCGGCAGTGCTTCTCAAGTCGTATTTCAGAGCTGACGTGAAAATAGCCATTTTAAAAACAGCCAATGGTTTATTCCTATATTCGCTTCTCAAACTACTGGATCCTTTACACGAACATACTTCCTTCAGGGTCCACAAATATGCTCTGATCGATCCTTGATTAGAAAGGTCCTTGCTGACTCCGAATTCCTCTCATCTTATGTCAAGGTAAATCTTACGCCATCCTATTGTCTAAAGCTATTAATGAAACTTTGAACCTTACCTGAATATACTTTAAAAAACTACTGTCGAATAGACTATTCGTATGTGAGTTGTATTTTTTAATAACCGAAACGCTTTATTTTTAGCAAAAGGCACATAAAAATCTAATGAAGGGGATCAGTTCCAAAGATTTGAGTAGTAATAATAATGAATTAAAGGAACTTGAAATTAGTATCTAAATCATGCATTTTTTATTATATTGGAATTTTAGAACATGGCCTAAATACATTAGATCAGTTATATACCATTAACAGTGTTAACAAGTCATTTAGTTCTATTTGTTTATGTTATTCAATAACAAAATATACGTTGACTTCTCTGTAGCAAGTAAAACTAATTGCTTCTTAAATAATTCATTCCCTAATCTTAGAAAAAGATTTTAGTGAAATTCTTTTAAGAAATTAACTAATAGCTAATAATTTAAAAAAAAACACAAAAGAGTGAGGCTAGTTGGACAATTTCCTCTGTTTAATTAACTATTTACGAGACATGTAATATAATCTTAGAATTTGAAAGCTACGAAGCATATTGGTACTTTTAATTTTTCTTCAACAGTAATTTTCTTGAATAAATTTGGTCTAAATAAATGTCAATAAGTACTATAATAAAATATACAATCATGTATGCAATACCATAAGAGTTAGTTATCTAACCTGTCAATTTGAAGAAAAGAATGACTTAAAAATCATTTCGACCCAAATATTTTTCAATTCTGTGACGTCGAAGTCTGAATTTTGAAGAAATGAATCGCTAGGTATATGTACAAGAAAGTGATCGATCTGTGAACTAACTTAAAGAGGAGAAGACAGCTGGAATGACTGATATACTAACTCAAATGCTGAAAAATACTATTGATTTGAGAATGAAATGTTAAAAAAACAAAGGCCAAATAGTCAAAATTCTCTCTATGATTTTGATCCATATCAAAGAATTATCACGATTCTGTGCCACGATTATATTACTTTGGCACTCTTTTTTTTCTGCTAATGTCATATTATACTTATATCTCCATACTGTAGATATCGTATTTAATGAACTGATCTGGTTTACTTCCCCATTCCTATATTATTATTATTTGCGCAACAGATTACTTCTATAGTCAATACTAAGTCAATTATTTAGACATGTATTTAATTTTTTTAGTTAAAATTGTGACAGTAAAGGAAAAGTTACCACCTAATAGAAAAGAGACGTAGTATTCTTCCATAAGTGTCATGTAAGCATATATTATCTTACAGGTTGTTCACTCACCTTTCCTACTTTTTAGTTGCGTGCGCTTAGTGACGTGCGACTCTATATCTCACTATATCGGTCGGTCGACCGGTCCGTCGGTCCCGCTTTGGATTTTTTTGTTTTAGTAATAACATTGTAACTATTTCGCCGATTCTAAGGAAATTCGAAACCCATATGTTGTTTTATAGTTCTCTTACGACTGATCTAATTGCCCTCGTCTTCCCAAGGTTAGCACGGGAATCATTTGGTTTTGGCAATAACATCATAACTATTCACCGATTCTAACGAAATTTGAAACTTTTATGTTGTTTTACATTTTCTTTCGAATGATATAATTGCACAAGTCCTCCTAAGGTTAGCTAGGGAATTATTTGGCAATAAAATCATAATTATTCGGCCGAATCTATCTAAATTTGAAACCCTTATTATTTGTAATTTCCTCTTCCTTTCTAGTTCTAGGATAAACTTGATTAACCCTTATTTATGGTCATGGGTCATTTTCTATAGTTTTCTCTTAACGACAACTCTAAGCGCATCTACCCTTGCCTCACGAACACCCCCCTATCCCCCACTCCCTCACCAACTTTACTTCTTCATCCAACATGTATTTACTCCGAACTTTGAGTGAAAATAATTGTAATTACAGCTAAATACATAGAAGACATCAACCAGGCCCACCATAACAATCCTAAACTATTCTAAATATCATTTGCAGAAACCTTCCACCAAACATCACTAATGTAATACAGTGTCTTTCACTACTTAACCGAGATATACACGTCATATTCTGCACCCAAACACGCTCGACAAATACAAATAAAGACCTCTATCAGATAAGTGGGTTCTTCCGCTTCAAATTGCATTTGTGAAGACCGAAGTGATAGTGTAACCATATAACGTAAACAAACTATTCCCCACCAAACTTTTCACGCGTCTATTCTTTCGTCACACTTCGAATCCATTCGTCTAAACTTAATAATTGACAACTTCTCTTCTACACATTATAAGTATCCAACGTCCGACCAAGGAGAATCTCGCACTTTTCTTTGTAGGCTTCGATAATTTGCTTAATCCCTTAACTGGACCCACATTTTTAGTCGCGGGTACGAGGCTCTATAAGCTAGTAGGTCGGTCGGTAGGTCGGATGGATCACCATTTTTACTTCTTTGTGAGTTTTTGAAACCCTTATGTTGTTTTACATTCCCTTTCGAATAATATAATTTCCAAGGTCCTCCCAAGGTTAGTCTTGGATTTATTGAAAGTTTGGAAGGTCGTAAGGTCATAGGGTCATTAATCAGAATAATTGAGAGCACACGACTTAGGACGCTTGACCTTGTTAATTTGTGATTTTAATTTGCATTTGTCCTTTTTTTAAGAATCTGCATGCGAGGCTTCTCTATACTACTCTGTTTTTGAACCTTATGTCCAACCTCATATTCAACCTCATGTCCAACCTCATGTCCAACCTCATGTCCAACCTCATGTCCAACCTCATGTCCAACGTCATGTCATACCTCATGTCATACTTCATGTCCAACCTCATGTTCAACCTCATTTCGAACCTCATGTCGAACTTCATGTCACGCTGGTAAGGCTCCCGCTCACAGCCAATTGAGCGCCTTTACTTGATCCGAGGAGGTTTAATCTAAAGCAATCCGTTGTCTGCCTCAGTCGACTCGCTGATATCTTTAACCAATTCTTCCTTATTCTCTCGCCCCTAAATCAGCCGCTTCCCATTTTCCTAACCTTCCATTTCGTAATGACCGTCGTAATACACAAACATAGAAGGCAACAAGGTCACCAAACCTAAGTCGCGTGCCCTCAATTATTTGAATACTTTTTAAAAGAATATTAACAAACGTATCATCTGACCTTAAGACCTTCAAAACTTACAAAAGCTCATTGAAAAGTAAAATGGTTAACATCCGACAGAACTTATAAAGCCGGGGGCACGCGACTAAAACTCCCAATTTGTGATTTCATATTTGCGCGCGAAGCCATCAATAGGCCATTTTAGCTCCTTCCCTCTTCGTGGATCAATGCCGCCCATCCTCTCATTCAATAGTGAATTCGAAACGACAACATAATACATGAATCACTCGAGCCTTAATGGAGTTGATTAATCAGCGCCATAAATTATTTATAATGCAAAACGGGGAATTATTCTGTGCGAAGTCTATCAAACTTACAAATTTCATAATCAGCTAATAAAAACTCTCCCCCCCCTCCTCATAAATTCAATGATAAAATTTAATTTGGTCCAAGATTATCCTCTAAAAATGTAGAGTCTCATTAATGAGGCGATTGGTAAACCACATCGACCCCAAACGGAAATATGGAGCTATTTAAAGACCATAACAATATATTACTGACCAGAATGCGATTGGTAATGAACTATATTTGTCTTCTGCCTCTGTTAGTATGGAAATCAAACTCCATCTCTCGTACATACAAACGCTTCGAAGATTCTTTGCAGTCCGCACAATCTAGCCAGTTTCGCTTTAGTCTTGTTGCCACCAGTATAGTTTAAACTACCTCAAACGACCCTACATTAAATAAAGCAGGTGTTTATTGTCAGTTAAACTTCTAAAACTATCAAAACGAGTAATTTCTTCGCTCATTTCATTTCTATTCCCCCATCCCGTACATCAAGGGATTTTTCCCGACTTTATAATGACTGCTCATATTGCGCAGATTTTCAAAGGGTGCTTGTCTTTATCCATTTATCGCACTCTCTCCTTTCTACGTCGATGGAGAAAGTTACTTTAAATGATAGCCTGTCATGACCTGGTATCATTCTTTTTAGCTGAGAGTCCGAGGGGACTTAATTGAAGTCTTCAAGTGGATACAAGGTTATAATAGAGGAGACATAACTAAGGTTCTAAGTTTTAGTGAACACGATAGGACACACAACAATGGGTTTAAGTTTGACCAGTTTAGGTTTAGAAAAGAGATTGGTAGAAATTGGTTTACAAATCGAATGGTAGATGAATGGAATAGGCTCACTGATCATGTGATGGAAGGTCCTCCCTGCGGAGTTTTAAGAATAGATTGGATAGACTTATGGAGGAGAATGCTAAGCTCAACTGAGCTTCTCGATGGGAAGAACAGTACCTGCCTCGTGTAGGCTATTGAGTAGCTTTTTGTAGACTCCTTCTTTTATATTCCGATGTTATTTGACCACAAATAAAGCTATACAGAGCTAAATTATCAGAAAACTGTAGCAAACATTTTTTAGACATCTAAAGCTTTTTACAAAATAAACCATTTAATCTTACATGCAAAACTGTTCCAATATGGGGTAACAAGGAGTAACAAGGAAAGGAAGTACCCTAGGAGACCTTACGGTCCATTCAAGGAGGGTACCTTTGGACTAGCAATCGAGTGGGCACATGGCTGCTCAATTGTTTTGCGTCCCTAAACGGCCACTTTTCAAGACCTTGTCTAGTCTTGACTTGAACTGGTAAACAGATTCACTGTTGACAACGGGCACCCACTCAGAAGCCTGTCCATTCACCACCACCCGTTGCCGTCTGCCACTTAGCCAGTTCTCGATCAAGCCGGCTACTTTTCCGTCTATGCCCAGCGCTTACACTTTCCGGAGAAGGCGGCGGTGTGGTACCTTATCAAAGGCTTTCTGAAAGTCTAAGTACACCACATCCACCGCCTTGTCCTGATCGTGCTTACTGAACACGAAGTGGAAGAATTCCACAAGGTTCGTCAGGCATGACCGTTGCCTTCGGAAGCCGTGCTGGGAACTCCTCAGTAGCAGGTTTGACTCTAAATACAACGTCATTTTGTTCACCATCATGCTTTCCATGAGTTTACCGACTATCGAAGTCAGACTGATAGGTCGGTAGTTTGACGGTTGGCTACGGTTGCATTTCTTGAAGATAGGAGTCACCTCCGCTTCACGCCAGTCTCTAGGAACGTATTCGCTCCGGATTGACATGTTGAAGATTGCGCTCAAGTGTCGTGACACTTTATCGCGCACTTCTTTCAACACTTTAGGTAGAAACGCATCCGGGCCAGGTGACTTATTCGTCGTTAGGTCACTGATTTTCTTTTTTATTCCCCCTTTGGTGAAGTCCATATCCTCCAGCTCTCCCCCCGAGTAGGAATCCATTGGCTGGGGGATGGAACCACACTCTTCAGTAAACACTGAAGAAGAGTAGTCGTTGAGGAGGTTAGAATTTTCTGCATCTGAATGCTTTAATGCCCCCTCCTCATTTCTCAAAGGGCCAATCGTTCGACGGATTGGTTTACGGCTATTCACATATCCAAAAAACTCCTTGGGATTCTCTTTACAGAGTCTTTCCACTCGGAGTTCCTCAGACCGCTTAGCCGCCCTTATGCTGGACTTCACTCTCCTGGCTAGCCTCCGGTATTCGTCAAAGTCGCCCGAGAACTTCGATTGCCGGTACACAGTTCTCTTCTCCCTAAGCAGTTGGCCGATTTCTCGATTAAACCACTTTGGTTGAACAGAAGACCGACGGAGGCATTTTAAAGGGATGCAACTTGATTTAAGATTCATGAACTTATTTTCGAAACTGTTCCACGAGTCTTTAACAACATCGCACACTTCTAGCCTCGCATCAGTCAGTCCAGCACGAAGACCTGCAAAGTCTGCTCTTTTCAAATCGAGTTTCCTCGATTCACTAGTTGCAGGCCCTGCCTCCGGGACTTTGACTACAAATCTAATTAGTCGGTGGTCACTGCCACCGACCTCTTCGCCGACTGAGAGGTCCTCAACGATGTCATCCTCAGAGGTGAAAACCAAGTCGAGGATATTGTCTCCTCTCGTTGGCTCTCTCACCCATTGAGTCAGAAACTCGTTGTTCGCAAACTCCAAGAGTAGTGCGTTCTCACCACAGGGTTTTCTGGTTTTCCAGTCAACTTGTGTGTGAAACCACCCATGAGGATACACACTCTGTCTTCGACAAGTTCTCCTAGTACCTGGTACAGATCTCTGTCCTTTTCAACGAGTTGGGCAGGAGGTCTATAAAGCACATGTAAAAGGCAGCTCACTATAATGGACCATGTCATATTTAACTAACAAAAAAACAACATGCTGATTCAAGTGACTGTAAATCCAGCCAAGTTTCGTATTGAATATGGTTTCCCTCAGGGCAATATCTTTGAGCCATTCTTATTTCACTGTTATGTTAAACACTCTTCAACATGTCATAGAACTTAAAGCATTTAATATGTAGATGACACATCGTTAAAAATTTTAGGTCATAATGAAATTAATATCAACGAAACGGCGATTCGAGTTATCTCGATAGTTTTTACATGGTTTACTGACAACCATAATCTTAGATTATCGTAAATCCATCCTATATGATTTTAATAAATACCAGAGAGCAAATTAGGGCCATAAACATAAACAAATCTAACAGATAAAAATCCCTGGTATACACATTGATATCTTACAACTTTCAGCATCATAGTAATCACGTAAACCAAACTGCCATACTTCATTTACATTTTACACAAATTTTGGTATACACTTTCAAATAATACCTTTTGGATCCAGTATTTTGTCTAGGATAACCTAAAGTTTAACTTTAATTTCGGTAGCTATGATCTTTATAACATTCGCTAGTTGAGATTCCTTAAATTGAAAAAAATTCTGAAATTTTACTGTGGGTATTTTTGAAAGGTGTTGGTGTAAAGGATTAAATAATCTGATATCGGCTTTTAGAATATCCAGTTGGTCATGTCAGAGGCATCAGTCAATCTGCTCTCATTTTGACATTAGCGCACGAGTACGCACCGACCTGTTTGGCCAAATTAATCATTTTCAATTTGCAAGAGTAAGCAAATTCGAACCTTAGATTGTCTGTATACTTTGTATGATTCAAGTTCAAACCTTAGATTGTCTGTATGCTTTGTATGTTTAAAGTTTAACCCTTAGATTGTATTTATAGTTTGCATGATTCAAGTTAATACCTTAGAGTATCATTTCACTTTATATGAATCAAGTTCTAAGTTTAGAATGTGTATAGAAGCCTGTTCACGTGATTAAAGGTTGACAAACTTTGCTACTGACGTATATTTTACCCCTACCCTTTAAATCCTATTTCCTTTTTCTCGATTTTTCTACCTCATTTGTACTTATTTTCGTCCATCATCATTTTAACACTACTTACATTTTGCCTCATTGTTTATCTCTATTTAATTGCTCTTTGATCAAGATTAACATCTGCAACATTACCACCTCTTACATTATCATAGTCTTGCAGAGTAAATCGTGTCAGTAGCCGGTACCACCATCGCAAATGTTAGTGGAGAGCCTGCGGAAGTTAATAATGCATCTAGCATTTTAACCTGCCCGCGTAATTATCACAGACCCTGTCTCAGTCTTGATATTTATCTATTCGAAGGAGATTTGGTATATGACCACTGGTCTATTCATTTTTTCATGTTTGAGTTGACCTCTAAGTTATAAGGATCTAATCACGTGTCCTAACTCGCCGTCTGCTACACACCTACCCAAGGTTCTCCCTACTTCCTAAGATGCCACTCCATTTATTCTGCCATAACACCATTCGTCTATCAGGTTAAAGAACGTTCATTCTGTTTCTTTTGAGAGAGTGGTCTTCAGATCCAGAGAAATACACTGTCTAAAATATAAGTCAATTTTGATCGGTCATAAAATAAAATAAAGAGCAACCAAAAGACAAATAAAACTCTTTATGTCAATTTTTCTTCTATGGCTAATTTAGATTTATCCAGCTTTAAATCTTTTGAGTGAGACGTTATCTCAACTGATCTTCGAACAGCACAAAATTATCTGTCAGAAGGCCAAAATTAACCATGGTCATGACTGAAGTCATCTTTGGATCTATTCTTTTTAAGTAAATATTATTCTATTGTTTTAAGAAAGGTTAACCACAAAATGACATCGCCTCATTTTTTTCCAAACTAAAGAGAAGAATACGAATATTACATATGTAGAAAAAGTGAACCTATACATTTTAGCTTGAAATTATCGGTGCGCTGATGCATGTTTTTGGAAGTTATTCTACATATATATTTACCTGCCCTACGCCAGATAAATAATTTCTACGCAATAATTATCTTATATGGAGTTCAACTGTTAAATCCATGAATGAATGTTGAAAGCCATCTCTTTAAAAAAGTGGATATCAGGAAATAAAGCTTGTGGTAAAATCAAAGTCAATTCTATTCACGCGCTGTGAGCTACGTATCAAGAGTATATCTTTCATCAGTGTTATTGAATAGCCAAATCGAAATCTGGTTTGGAGTATGGCCTGGAAAGGGACGTATTAATTTAGCCAAAAGCCATACTGTAATAAAATTAGGTAGATATTTAGATACATTCATGCAGTTCATACATGATAAAGTGAGTAAGAGAAATGGCTTTTGAAATGAGATGGCTTTCAACATGTATTTCAAATCCTTTCTTTACACTTTGGAAAATTTAGAATACATTTCGTCTCTTAAAAATAGGTTCTTAGAAGAAATTAAATATTAAGTTTAACAGCAGAAAGATTTTTTCTCCCTTATTTTCTTTCAAGTATTTAAAGGTTTTGCACAAACTTAAACTGAATGATTCTATAATCATTAGCAAACATGACAAAGGTCAATGCGTGGTTATGCTGAATTAAGCGATTACAACTCTCGAATGAGTGCAACTCTTTCGGATAGATCTAAGTTTATACCTCTTGCAACAGATATCTATAAATATATTCTTAAACTAGAAGATAGGGTCAATTACTTTCTTAAGTCAATAAAATCCCTTAACATTCTTACGGAATTTTACGATAGTCTGTATGTTTTAGAGTCTAGAGCAGAAGTCTTATATGGTCTCCCCAAAATATACAAGGCCAATATCCCGTATTGTCCCATTTTATCTGCGATTAACACAGATAGTTATAAACTAGCTAAATTTATAGTCTCGATCTTAGAACCTCTCACTCGTAATCATTATAACCTCAAAGATTCTTTCTAATTTGTAGATTTTATTAGAAGCTTACCCAATAGTAAGTATTACATGGTCTCTTTCGATGTCGAATCACTTTTTACTAATGTACCTGCTTTAGAAACATGCTAAATAAGTTGTGATAAACTCTTTGTTAGCAAATCGTTAATTTCTAGTCTAAATAAGTCTTCGTTTTTTCAATTTTTAAAACTAGCAGTAGAAGATACGACATTTTTATTTAACAATATATTGTATAAAAAATTGATGGAATGGCGATGGGATCTCAATTGGGACCTACCTTTGCCAACTCATTTCTGTGTCATTCTGAATCAATTTGGCTTAATAATTGCCCATTGTCCTACAAAACATTCGCATAAAAACGATTTATGGATGATTGTTTTTTACTCTCTGCTAATAAATCTTATGCAGACCTATTTTTACACTACATTAACGAGCAACACCCAAATATAATGTTTTCGAAGGAGGTTGAGACAAACAACAAAATTAATTTTCTAGATCTAACTGTACGAAGGGAGGAGAGAAAATTAAAAGCTTCCGTCTATAGAAAACCCACGACCACACTTCTAAGGATTAATTATTTCAGTTCCACGCAACATATATTTAAAATGGCAAGTATTAAGACAAAAATATTTCGAGCCTTCAGAATTTGCTCAGGTTGGACGGACTTTCACAAAGAAATGAGTTTTCTGAGAACATATTTTTCATTTAACATGTTTCTAATATAATTATTCGACAGTATACAAAAACTTTCTTAAATAAATTATATCTATCTACCTCCATATACACCACTGTTTCAAAACACCGTATTTTTATTAATCTTTCATTTATTGGTCCCTCCACTTCTTCTTTAGATGGTACTCTTAAGAAAATCTTGCAAAGCCTTCTACCGCAATGTCAGTTTAACTTGATATATATTAATCCTAATTCTTTGGGTTCTTTCTTCAACAATAAAGATCTTATTGATCCGATGTTGAGATCCTTTGTTGTATATCAATTCAAGTGTGTGGGCCTCATTGCCTGCTCCGTTGGTCAGACTAACCTACATCTTAAACAGAGGGTTAATAAACATCTTGGATTATCCCGTAGAACTCAAAGACCCTTAACTACACCCGAATTCTCCAGCATACGAAATTACGCAGAAATACTGGCCACCTCATTTAATCGGAACATTTTTACATTCTTTCTGGGGCTCCTTCAGTCCATTTATTAAAGAAACTCGAGTCGATCTATATTAAAAGAAACTAAACCAAAACTCCACGAATCTGATTCCTCCTTTCTTTCCCCTACGTATCCCATAACCCTACAACCTACCAAGTCATTTTCATGTTCCTTTGCTGTTTACCCTTTTCATTCTTGTCCTGGAACGACTATCTGTTTAAGGTAATGTGTATATCATTCACGTATTCGGTTTTTTTAATATTTTACTTTTGTAATTTTCTACTTTTTCAACTTTAGTCTCGCTTCTTTGGCTTTATCTGATTTGCCCTAAGCTTGTTTTTTCAGTGTGTGTTTTTAAAGGTTTTTGTTATTCCTGTTTCTTTTGTTTTTGATGAACGTCCCTAAATTGAGTTGCTTTATTTTACTCTAATAGAATCGCTGAAGATGTTCCAATGTTTGGAACGAAACGTCTGAGAGGAAATAAATGTCCTTTTCAATCTACTCGTGGGTCTCCATTTTCCTACGGAGATTAAAGTTTCTGCTAACCAAGCCAATTTATACAATTATATGTATGTTATATTTAGCCAGAGTGGGCGGTCAAGGTCAATTGAGCGACCTTCGCTCGTCTCCCAGCAGCGGAAAACGAGAAGGAAGTAAGTAGGGGAGAACGGGGTTCCCAATCGAATGCGTGGAAGAATTTATCTACAAAATCGAGTGCAATTGGCCGTTATTATAATTAAGAAGGTTGCGTGACTATAGGGCTATGGAAAGGACGGTACCAAAATAATCTTTAATAATTAAAAAAGGTATACGATATATACAAATTAAAAAGATTGAAAACGGATGCTTAATGTTTACAAGGATCAGATTAAAGAATTACCGGGAGTGAATAGATAGCTCAAACGTAAGCCCACAAGCGGCTACTGTCGAGCCAATATACGAACATACACTTTACAGGTTGACTGGTCGATAAACCACAATTGAGTCGCTGGAGTCTAGCTTGGGGGTTGAGGCTTTATAAGACGACGTGGGAGATGTGCGATTGAACGAGGGAATTCAAGGGAGTGCTTGCGCCAGACGAGGTTAAAACCGAATTTAAGGATAGCCAATTGACTGGGGCTAAATTACTTCGGGGAGAATTCTTGCCTTTGAGTTCAAGAGGGGGGAACGGAACTGAATCAAGAAAATGACGTGTTTCGTGGGAAAAGGCGGGCCTATACTGCTTTTTCCCGGCTGTGTCTAGCATTATATATTGGACGCCTGGAAGAGAAAATGCCTCAGGACAAGGAGGAACCTCTCTTTAACCGAACACACCACCCTAGGATAGGAATAAACTCAAGCATGGCTTTTCGATATCGCTCGGAGAGGAGGGCAGCGTCTTCTTGCGCCTGCACGCTTGGAATTCTTGCTCCTGCCTTATCGGTGGAAGCGGCTCGATTCTTTCACGGTTCCCACGATTTTGCTCTGGGATGCTCTACCTCGTGCTAGGCCTCATGGCTTCTTGGACTCATGGCTTCTTGGCCTCATGGCGGTATTAACCTCTATTTCTCACAGTCCACACCGAAGCAATACGTATAAAAATGCAACTGTATCTTATGCCTGAAAAGTGACCCATTTCATAAATAGGTATAACTAAGAGCATAAAAAGGTAGGAGTCTGAAAAAGGCTAATCAATAGCCTATACGAGTCAGCTTCCGTTCTCATCACCCAGTTCAGTTTCCTCTAGCATCCTTATCTATAAATATATCCTCAAGTTTAGTCCCACCTAGAAGCCTCATCCATAAATTCATTCAGTCTATTCTTCAAACTTCTCAGGGAGGAGGTTTCCATCACATAACTACTGATCCTATTCCATCCTTCTACCCCTCGATTTTTATACCAATGCATACCAATCTCATTTTTAAACTTAAACTTACCCATATTATACCCATTGCTACAGGTCCTACAGTTCACTACAAATATGAACCTTAACTAACTCCCCTTTTTTCTATTTGAGCCAATTTCATGTTGTTTTTTTTTGACATGTGTACCAGATAGTTACCGGATAGCCGAGAATTTTTACACACTTTCTAGTCAAGAATGTTTGACATAGACACAAGTTTCGATTTAAAATAATTCTATATAAATAATTAGTTCAAATATTTCTTCTAACAATACCCTCGGTATCTGTATCATTGGATGGCCTAGTCAAAGGGGATTTGGCTTCGTGCAAATTTCTTAGGGATGGAAAATCAATTTATTATTAATTTTCACACTATTTTGGCTTTTCTACAATATTCATTTTTTTAGCGCCCATCTGGCGACTGCCTACAGGGGCATAAGTTGCTATAATTATCTTATAGCATAATGCTAACCAAATTAAAAACATACAAACAAATAACAAACAAACCAAAAACCAATACATAAAACCAAAGAAAAGACAACACACAAAACAGAACAAGAAGCCAAAAAAGCAAGAAGATGGGGAAGCACGTTCTAACTAAAGGATCCAAAAGCCAACCAACATCACTGCACTGCATTACACCAATCTCAGGAAAAGTTAGGCTTTGAATCCCATGAAAAGGAGGTTGAAACTTTGACACAAAGGTGTCCCTGCGTTTCCCGAAACTTCAACACTGTCTTGTCACGCGCCATTTGCAGTGGAGGCTTCAAGTTGTACAGGGTGTCTAAAAAATCACTATACATAGAATAAAATTTAGAGCTACCTCCTGACCTGTGAGTATTCTTTATACGTACGAGTTTGGTGGTCAGAGATCTGTGGTATTTTAGTTCATACATTGAGAACATTAAGCCTCCCCCCTCCCTTGCCAAGAAAAATGTTTCGCTTCTCTAAACTATTTGCTATGTATCACGACTTTTGGCACACCCTAAATCATCTGCACTTTATTGTCAGCAGGCTATCCGCTCGCAGGCTAACACCGAGACTACAGTGCACGAACCTTGGAATAAGTGGACTGTTCGATGTGAAAGGAAAATTACAACACATATACATACATACATCGTACCAACAATAATACATGACTGGATTATTCTTTTATGGAAAACTCACCCAAGGAAGTTGGCTCTCTCACAATTCACACTCCTCTCAATAATACTTATAGGATTAAAACGCTGTAACCACCCAAATTCTCTATGAGTAACATAGTAACATGCATAGTAGAGTTTTTGACACTTAAGGGCGGGCGCTGAAACTAACGCATGCGCGCATAGTTCATTCTAAATAAAGTATCTTGCACATAAACAACCATACCATAGTCGTTTCTTTCACTTCATATGCATAACTATTCCTTTTTCTGTCTCTATGGAGTCCGTTGAAGGGTTTCTAGTCCGCTATTCCCCAGCGGATTAGAATGTCATTTCCTTGAACAAACCTCATGCGCCCACAAGCTTGAGTGATTGTTATACTGATCTATATGCGAATTACATTTGCAGGAGCCTGTGTCGCCACCAAAGGAAAGTAGCGAGGGTCGATAATAATACTACTACTTATAATAATGCAGGTGAATATTCGTCATGATCCACGTATTTTGCAGCATAATAATTCACTGTTTATAGCACCGGTTGCAATAAATAGCTTGGAAATTGCAACATTTCATTCTAGAATTTCCAGATGAGGTGGATTTGAGTGGCAAAAGTGAGTTTACGCTCCTTATCAGAGTGGAGTGAGACAATCAAGGATTAAAGGAGGCAATCCAGACAGTCCCATCTGGTGCCAGCCTTTCAGGCTCGGAGCAGATCGAAGTTGTGTTTATTTTGGGCTCTTTCTTAATTGCTTTATTTCGAAGACATTGGAGACCAAAAGAGGCCAACCGCAAACTAAGAGACCAGGAGGCCCCCTAGAAAGCAACAAGGAAGCAAGGAGCTCTCGCTAGCCTAGTGGATGCTGGGGATGGAATTCCAGTGTCTGGCTACAGGTTCGATCCCAGCAAGCGCAATCACTAAACATTCAGCGGCGTCTCGAGCTGGTTGCGCATTGGGGGCACGCTGAATCTTATTCGAAGGGGTGATGTAGCAGCTTACTCACACAGCCAATACATCCTTCTCGCTTTTCATAGCACAATATACCCACTCTCTTCTCTGCCCCGCAGTCCTGCTGATAGAGCACTAATACCACCCTATAGCGGTCACTCATATACACATACCCCCTGATGCGGAACGTGTCCCTTTCACGCTTTAGTGACGAAGGTTCTTTCCCGATTGTTTGTGGGTGTCAAAAAACGATACCCCCCATCCCCTCAAAAGAGAGGCCCGGCACCCTTTGCCCTTAGGTTCACCAGGGATTATGATAATATAAAGTGGTAAATATGCAAGAGTATAAGACAGAATAGGAAGAAATTATAGTGTATAAAAGAATGAATGACGTTAATGAGATGGATGAAGAGTGTGGATGATAATGAACAATGATATGGATGAGAATGATTATGATATGTACCAGGTTGCCTGGCAATCATTATATTTTGCTTTATTTTACTTTGATTCCTTTACTTATTGGTTTATTTTTATAATTTAGCATAGGAGACTTTGTTTATATATATATATATATATATATATATATATATATATATATATATATATATATATATATATATATATATATATATAAATGCAATGTCCCGCTGAAAAAAAATGAAAAGGTGTTTCCAAGTACTTTCAAGGATAACTCCTAGAAATAATATTATATTAGAGGTATATATTGAGGCGGTCTTTCATACTTTTCTTTCGTCTATATACCTCTAATATAATATTATTTCTTGTAGTTATCCTTGATAAGGAACTTAATAAAGTTCGAAAGTACTTGGAAACACCTTTTCATTTTTTTCCTGTGGGACATTGCATACATATATATGAATATATATATATATATATATATATATATATATATATATATATATATATATATATATATATATATATATATATATATATATATAAACAAAGTCTCTTATGCTAAATTATAAAAATATACCAATAAGTAAAGGAATCAAAGTAAAATAAAGCAAAATATAATAATTGCCAGGCAACCTGGTACATATCATAATCATTCTCATCCATATCATTGTTCATTATCATCCACACTCTTCATCCATCTCATTAACGTCATTCATTCTTTTATACACTATAATTTCTTCCTATTCTGTCTTATACTCTTGCATATTCACCACTTTATATTATCCCAATCCCTGGTAAACCTAAGGGCAAAGGGTGCCGGGCCTCTCTTTTGAGGGGATGGGGGTATCGTTTTTTGACACCCACAAACAATCGGGAAAGAACCTACGTCACTACAAGGTGAAAGGGCACGTTCCGCATCAGGGGGTATGTGTATATGAGGGACCCCTATCATTTGCTACCCTTACGTGATACTTTGTGAGTTTTTCATATATATATATATATTTTTTTTTTACACAGTTAATTTTGTTATAGTCTTTATTTTTTCTTGGGTGAAAGCGTTCAAGCCTTTGTTCTCTTGAGTTATTCTCGAAAGTATTCTTTTTTCGTTCAAGTTTTTTGATGATCATTTTACGGTCGCACTCTCATGCCTTGTTTTTTGTTTGCTCTATTCATAGGTGATTTTTTATTGTTTTAACTTGCTTTTCCTTAATTCTCTCTTTTCATTTGGAATAGTTCTTCTATAATTTAGCTGTAAAGTGGTACTATTTCCCACTGTTTAAATTGTAGCCTCCTTCTTTCGCGTTCGGTAGGTTTAATTTTGTTCATTATATTGTCGGAGTTTTCCTTCTAATCTCTGCCATATTTGGGGGCCCCCTTTCATGGAGATATTGAGTAACAGATTTTAGTTTGGTTCTATGATGTAATTTAATTGATTGGGTTCTTTGTAACCAGGAAGTATTCGTTATGAATCTGGTTGCTTTGTTTTGGTTCTTTTGGATTTGTAACATTTTGGTTTTTGGTAGTGTGGGTCGGTATGATGGGGTACGTTAAAATTGGTCTCACAAGGGATAGATATAGTTTCCTTTTTTACTTTCGGAGACGT